>MU227266.1:344482-371455 GCA_018584345.1 Thuja plicata | reverse complement strand
TGTAGATCTCACTAGGTGAGTGACTACGACTCTATCCCTCATCATATAAGCAAGTCATAGATATGAACAATCACACATATACATACAACATGAATAATGCTAAGAAAATAAAGAGTTAGAGTATAATCATATGTAAAATAAAATGAATACATTAATATAAAACATTACCAACATATAATCATGGGTTAGTCCAATAATAATAAAACTTTAATCATTAAAGAGATTCTTCAAATCATAATCATGTAAAGAAAGCATGAATAAGGATCATAACAACACTAGCGTATCAATCAAAGAATAATCACCAAAGAATCATAATCAACACCCAAAACCATTAGGTGAGATAAATAGTTCATCAAAGCACATAATATCTAACACCCTAAACACATACACTAAGGTCCTGAAATATCCTCAACACATAAGTAAAGATGAATACACATAGAGGGGTATCATTAAACTATAACCAATATACCTAATAGAAACAAACATGTCTATCGTCATCCCATACTAGATTAATTATGAAATAATTACAAATAAGATACTACAATAGATTAGATAAGTAACTTAATGCAAACACCTAATGTAGTTTCATACTCACATAAGTAGCAAGAGAAACATAGAAAGATCTTACATCATTTAGTAGGCTCAAACCAATAGAAACAAAATCTACTACATCATGTTAGAGTTAGAGAGGTGTCACAAATAGTATGGTAGTTAAGGGGCCCACTATTCTACGGTAGTTTTTGATGTAGGGTGGATATAGTTGAGGGATAACCTTTGGAAAGCCTTGTTGACCTGGCCAAAAAAACTCCCATTGTTTTCCTTTTTTTGGTTTGGATAAAGCCAAATTGATTATAACTAACACTTTATTGGGTTTTTCACCATTAAAGGTTAAAGATCCATTCAAAGGCTAGAGCTTAGCCTTGGATTCTTAAAAGCTTTAATCCAAGGGTCCTGTTGTGAGAATTTCACACCACCGCCCCATTGCAAATGGGGATCCCCTCTTTTTTCTTTTGGAGTAGGAGTAGTGCTCTTAGATTCTATTAGGTGGTCTTATTTGGTATTAGTTTTCAAGTATCCAAGTTTGAGGGATGCGTTTGAGCAATTTTGGCCTACTGGGAAGTCAATTCTATCTGGGAAGTGAGCAAGAGTTGTGCTAAGCTAGTTAGGGATCTAGAGTTGAAGCCACAGATTTGTGATTAAATGAGTTAGAAACTTATGAAAATCCTTGTTCTAGTCTCAGGTTGACCTTAGAAATTCAGGAAAGGTTGTGGGAGGTAACATTGCTGAAGGCATGCTGAATCCTGAATTTGGCTAAGTCTAAATTTTTTTGAAAACTCTCAAAATCTAGAATCTTTACCATAACTGCTATGAAGCTGAAACCTATCTCAAACATCCTAATAATATTTATATAAAATACAACTTAAAGTAATATAAATCTTCCCATCCTCTAAGATGAAGAAACTGACTTGTAAAATTTGGGAGTTAACTTGCGAATGAAAAATCTTGGCACTAGGTTAGAAGCTGAACATGTCTTAAGATTCCAATTTTTTGATCCCCTGAAATTCCACCCCTTGCAAAAACAAGTTTCAAGTGAGAATTACTACAAAAAGTGAATGAAAATACAAAAATGTTGTTTTTGAGGTGAATTTGTGAACCAAAGAAGATTCCTCAGGAGGTGGCAGAATCTGCCTACCTCCTAGGATTCCTAATCCTCTAAGGGGTGAGATTTTTTACCCTTAGAACATGAGAAAATGTGAATCAAACTCAACACTAATCAAGACAAGATCAAACAAAGGTGTAATTATAAAGGTTTAAGGGCCAAAAGAGGTAGTTTCAAAACAAAGCAAAATCCTTTGGAGGTGGAAAATTCTACCACCCTCTAAGAATTAATAATCCTCCCATCCTCTTAATTTCTTCCATGTATGAATGATGGGAACACTAATGCATGAGGAGGATAAAAAAGATGAGCATAAAACCAGAATTCTAAGTGGCCCAAATCATATTAAAATAAGTATGAAATCACCTTGAGGGCCAAAATTCTAAGTTAATGAAGAAATCTTCTAGAGGTGGTGGATTTCGCAACCCTCCTAGGATTATTAATCCTCTAGTAGGTGGAATTTATGCCACCTTGGTGAACACAATTTAAGGAAAAAATTGAGGACATGGTGGAAGATAAATTCAATAAGGATGGAATGGGGACTTTAAAACTAAGATTGCAAGTGATAAGTGAATGAAAGGTAAGAGGTGTTGCAAGGAAAAACATGACTTGGAAAATGTTTAAATTGATGAGTATGAGGAAAATCCTCTAAGAAGCCACATTTATGCCACATGAACTTAGAATATGTGAATCATGATTTGGAGGAAAGGGTAAGAGAAATCAATCCAAGAGGAAAATTTGAAGAGAGTCAGACAAGTTTATGAGATGAACTAATTTAAAATCTATGAAGGTGATAAAAAATATCCTTGGACACCCCTAATTTCCACCTTAGTTTTTTAAGGATAAATTTTTTTTTTGGACCTCCAAATTACATGAAAATGGAAGAGAACAATGAGAGAGATAGAGTATTACAATAAAAATCAAGATTGGAGTTTGAGTAAAATCAAGGAAATTCCTTGAGGGATGGTGGATTCTGACATCCCCCAAGGATCAATAATCCTCTCATACATATGATTTCTTCATTATGGTAGACCAAGCCTAATTAGAGATAAAGGGGTGGTGATGTAATTAATGTGTAATGAAAAAAACATACTTTGAATGCCCAAGCAAGTCAGTCTCTTTGCAAGGACCTACCTTTTCAAGTTGAAAATCACCTATTTAAGGAGAGGAGGAGAAACCATTTAAACATCACATGTGGAGTAGATGTATCTCTCCCAAGACAACAATTTTATCTAAGGTAATGAAATAATCTTCCTAAGGTAGGGAATTCCATCCTTGGTAGTGCAAGAGACACAATTTTTGGATATCCAAGGTAGATTTTCTCCAAAAATTAGAGATAAAGGAGGGTGAGAAACTAAAATATGGGTATATTAAATGAGGAAATTAATTTTTTTTTCCATATTTTAGCATGATTCCATTTCAAAATTTGTAAGAGGAGAGATAAATTTGGTTTTAAACTCAAGAAAATCCATTCTCAATTGCATTTTTCTTCCTTGTGTTAATGTTTTTTATTAAAAAAGAAGCCAGAACAAGGGGGCTGATCCAAAAATAACACAATCAACATGAGAAGTGCTAACTACCAGCACACCACCAGAGTCAGTAGACCCTCAGCCAATCCCTTTCTTGAAAATTAAAAACCAAAAACTAGAAACAACAGGCCCCAACTTCACCATGAAGTTGGTAACCAGCTTGTTAACACCAACATAACCCAGCTTTACCACAAAGTTGGTAACCAGTCTGTGCAAGTTAGTATCAGAAAAGTTTAAAAAACCAAAAGCAAAGTAGAAAGAAATAATAATATGATCACAAGAGTTAAACAAAGTAACCAACAAGCCCAAAATGATCAACCAACAAAAATAGCTAATGGAACCAAGCATAAAAAAGGAACATAAAACTACTTGGGGTTTTTACCCCCTCCATTAAGCATCTGCTTGAGCCAATCTTCTACAAGGAATTGGAAAAGCTTCCCGTCATTCTGAACCTCCCTCGGGGTCTTCACCTTCTCCATGTGTAGCAGTTGGAGAGTTGTTATCGCTAAATGTATGACTTTGACCATGAACCTAGTAATTATGTTGAAACTTTCTCCCAGCTCTTTAATTTCCTCCTTAACCTCCCGAAAGTCCTTCTTGGAAAAAAATCTTGAAAGGAGGTCTGAAGCTGCTTAAAATCCTTCTGCATTTGAATAAGACCACCCTTAGCTTTAACCTTACCCTCAGCCTCCACCTTGCTTTCCTCTAGGGCCTCATCCTTGTTACCCCTGGTTTCCTTCTTAGTATCTGATTTCACATGGGGACTAGACAGCGAGGTAGCTATAAGTGGAAACTCTGAATGCTTACATCAAATAACTTCTTTTTAGATAAATCAATTGTGGGTAATTTGAAACTTGCCAAAATTTGGGACAATTCATAGATTTTCTTGGCACCATCCATAGACTGGGAGACTTTGTCTATATATTTGTCAAGGTTGTACTCATCCTTCTTAATTTTATTCCCATTCTTGTTATCCTCGCTACTTCCTTTCTTCTTTTCTTCTTCCTCCTCCGAGTCCCCCTCTTCCTCATCTTCTTCTAGGTACCATTTCTTGATAGCTTTATGCTTATACTGAGTGTTAGAGGCATTTCTATGGGACCTCCTCCTGCTTTCATTTTCATCTTCTTCCTCCTCCAAATAAATTTTGATTTGAGTTCCTCCAGCCGGATCCACTTTATCTTTCTTGGGTTTATTACGCACACGGGTTTGCATTTTGGAGGACGAGGTGGGGTTAGAATGAGAAACCATTAACTCTTTAGGAGAATTATCAGAGGGAGAGTTAATATCATGTAGAGTGACAATTCTAGGAGGGCATAAAGGAAGGTGAAAATTATATAGACATAGAATCAAGACCTGATGAAGAATGCAATGATTTTGCTTGGACTTTTTCTTTTCTCTCACATCCAACACCGAAGCCTTTAGAGAGGGCAACAGGTAGAAAATAAAGGAAATAATATCATTATAACAAAAGTGGTTGAGAAGAGGGAAGTGGTAGTTATAACAGGTGCCAAAATGACCTTCAAGAGTAATGTACTTCATCACAATGAGGCATACCTTAGTCTAGGAATGAGGCAACACCTCCCATTTGAAGCCCCCATGAATTTAGACAAGATTCTCCGATTTCTTGAAAAATATTTTCATACTAGAATCATCTATTCTCTTCATAACCTTCTTCCATTTTCTCGCATCAGTGGAGAGACTCGTAGCTTGGTCAATAACCTCTTCATTGATTTTGAATGTTATCCCATTTATGGTTACCTTACGATCCATCAAGGAATTCACCAGTTGCATTGAAATAAGTTCATCACTACCCTCCATGGCTTCCATGTAAGGATAAAAGCCTCCCTCCTTCAAGTAAGTAACCACACAAGGGTTTTTGAGGAACCCATCCTCAATTTTAGAGGGCTCCACATGGACCATATCACCACCCATTTCTAAATTATGCTCAGAAAGATCCTCCTCTTGAGTCTCTAGAGACATCCGACCCATTCTACCACCACCCAGACTAGCCTTCACCAGAGCCTAGAAAAAATTGTAGAACACCCAGCAAGGATAAACGATGAAGCGTATGATGGAGAACTAGTTAGGAATAAAATTTGATGCATTAATGATTTGTAACCAGCAGGTACTAATCACATGGGTGGCTAAAATTTTAGAAAAGCCATCACAGGAAGGGAAATGATTACAAATCTTGGGTTTAAAACACCAATAGATCCCCACCATTTTATCAGGGCTTCTAAGATGCGTTCCAATCACCAGGTCATCATTTTTTTGAAAGTGCCCGTACTTTTTTCCAAATAGGCATTAAAAGTCCATCTTTTCAGCATTATACTAAAATTAATTTTCTTTCCCATTACGCTTTTAAAATTTGAATTTGTGTTGCATCTCATAAAACTACAAGCCACCTTTATTGTCCCATCAGCTTCATCCACGTGCTTCATCATTTAATTTTATTTCATTCTCCACGAGCAAAAAAGTTTTCTTTGTTAGTAAATTCAAATTTCTCCAACACCTAAGACCTTGCATATCAAGACCCGTGGCAGCTAGCGCATCTGTAACAAAATTTCCCTCTCTCTAAATGTGCTATAGTTTGAATTCATCCAGCCTAGGGAGCAGTGACTAGATGTCCTGCAATAGATTGGACATATTCCAGTTAGCTCTGTAGTTTCTCTTGACCATCTCTATCACAATTTTTGAGTCACCCTCGATAACCATCTTTTTAATTCCCGTGGAAACTGCCACCTTTAGGCCCCAAAACAAGGCAAATATTTCTGCCACATTGTTAGAACCCATCTTGAAATGAACTGCATAAGCGATAATCATCTTCCCATAGTGTTATCTGATAATACCTCTGCCAGCAGAAGTTCCATTAGAGGCAGCCCTGTTGAAGTTCAATTTGGTGAAATTTTTCTCTAGGGGGGTCCACTTGGTTTTTCTCCTTGCAACCACCTTGGAGCAATCAAAATAAGAGGAGGAAGGAAGCTGCTAGACCTTAGCCAATTTACAATCTAACTCCTTAGGGGGAATTGAGGAATTTTCCATCGGCAGGTTTCAAGATTTTCCTTCAACAGATTCACAACCATTCTCACTATCCCCTCAACATAATTTTCCTCCCCTCTAAACACCCGATTATTTCTTTCTTTCCATAGAATCCAACAAACATGCGGGGGTAACATTTTCTAAAGTAGATTAATAAGTGGGTGCATCAAAGAGTGACCCCATTTGCAAACAAATTGGTCAACATTCTCCATAAAAACCCAATCCAGCTGCATTCCTCTCATCATTTTGGACCACACCATTGACACATAGTGGAAATGGATAAGGAAATGGTTAATAGTATCAAATTGATTTTTACACTTAACACATCTATTAAATAGCTGAACTCCCCACTTTTGGAGGTTATCAAGCATGAAAAGTTTACCATGTAGCACCGTCCACCAGAAGAAATTGATTTTAGGAATCAATCGAGGTATCCACACCTTTCCCCAAATATTCTTATCTGCCACCATCTTTAAATTGGTTAAATATGCAGATTTCACCATGATCTTCCCCGACTTTTTATGACACCATATAGCCTTATCCTCAACTTGAGAGAGTGGTATCCTAATGCCTTCCAAAAGATTCTAAATCTCATTGATGTAAAGAGGAACTTGGGCCTGATCAAGAAAAGCATCTACTAGATTTTTCCATTTCCTATCATGAGAAATGTAATGACTAACTTTACTTCCCAAAAGAGAAATCATTCTATCCCAAATGAGATGATACTTTTCCCACCCTAGGGGTTTATCACCCACCCACCAATCTTCCCAAAAAATAATCTGAGAACCATCACCAACCATCCATTTCAACCCCCTAAATAGAGTTCCCTTACTTCTAGCAATAAAATTCCAAATTTTAGAGTCAGAGGGAAAATTGTGACCATACGTGAATTGGGTAGCATTATTAAAATATTTGGCCTTCATAATTATACTCCATCTAGAGGTTCCTCTAAACAACTACCAACCCATTTTGGTTATTAAATCCTTGTTTAGGTCTTTCATTTTTCTCACTCCCATTCTACCCAACAGTTTTGGTTTACAAATCGTATCCCACCTTCCCAAGTTCATTATATCTTTTTCCTCTACCCCCATCCAGAAAAAAATTATCTGAATTTTCTCCAACTTCTCTTCCATTTTTTCAGTGAGTTTGAAAAGAAAGAGGAAGTAAACATGTATTCCTTGAAGGGCCACAGACAAAAATTGAAGTTTCCCCACAATGCTAAGAACCTTCCCTTTCCAACTAGCCAGTTGTTTTTGCAGTTTCTCCAGAATGGTGTTCCAAAATTGGTCTGAGACCTCCTTCACCATGAGTGGGAGCCTGAGATAGGTGTTGGGAAGAACCACTCCCATAAAACCAAGACATTCCACAATCTTCATTTGGGTTCTCTATTCAGTATTGAAGAACTAAATTTTACTTTTACAATAGTTGGTCGCTTGACCAGAAGCCACCACATAGGAATTCAAGAGAGTTTTCCATTCTCTGGCTTCTCTAATACAAGATTTTGCAAAAAGGAACGTATCATCCACAAAATGTTGGATAAATTCTAGAGGAAGTGTGGAGGCCATTTTAAAACTAGTAATAGATCCATTTCCTTCCAACTTTAGTAGGTTCTGAGCCAACACCTCCACAACCAACAAGAACAGATAGGGTGAGAGGGGGTCCCCTTGATGCAATCCTCTCTCTGTCTTAAAAGACCCCCAAGGTGCGCCATTGACCAAAACTACAAAGTCAACCATTTCCACTGCCTCCTTTATGATTTTAATAAATCTTTCCTAAAATCCAAATTTTCTAAGAACCCCATACAAGAAGTCCCATAAAACCTTATCATATGCCTTAGATATATCCAATTTTAGTGCCATTCTAGCATTCTTTCCTTTGTCCATGGAATGAATGATCTCATGGGAGTTGATCACCGCATATAAAAGTTGTCTACCTGACATGAACCCCTTCTAGTTGGGATTAATGATTTTTCCAACCAGGGATTTGATTCTGTTGGTGATGATTTTGGAAAGGATTTTATAGAAAGTATTACAAAGGCTTATGGGGTGGAAGTCACCCATGCACTAAGGGCCCTGAAATTTAAGAACCAAAATAATATAGGTGTTGTTGATTTTTTTTAGGATGTTACCAGTTTGAACAAAATCTTTGGCTACGTGAACAAGATCATAATTAATAATCTCCCAAAAATGTTGGAAGAAATCTGGGGGAAAGCCATCAAGTCTAGGCAATTTATAAGCTCCCATAGAGAACACTACATTTTTGACCTCCTCCTTAGAGACCTAGGACAACAACTCTTCATTTTCCTCCGCGTTAATGACAGTCAGGATAGCCTCTAAGAGTTTATCAGTGACAATATCCATCCCCCTCCAAACTAGACATCTTAAAGTATATTGAAAGAATTCAGTAGCATATTTGCCAATGTCATCTTTCTCCATTAGAAGTTGATTCCCTCCAAAATCTAAGGATTTAATGGTGTTCCTTCTTTTATGAATGGAGGCAGACCTATGGAAGAAGGTTAAATTCTGATAACCTTCCTTAAGCCATTAGATTCATGACCTTTTCTTCCAGTATATTTCCTCTCACTTAAGTTTTTCTTTCCATTTCTTCTACCAGCCTTCCTCCTCACAATGATCATTCCAAGAGGAGACACCTAAGGCCATTTACTCCTAGAAGCACTTTAGCTTCTCCTAAATATCCTTTTTGCATTGAAAAATGTCCCCAAACTTGGACTTACTCCACCTTTGGGCCTCCAGCTTGATTAAGTGCAATTTTTCAGAGACTCTGAACATGACCACCCCCCTAATAGGAGTGTTCCACCATCTTTTAATAGAGTTCATAAATTTAGGGTGGGAGTGCCACATAATCTCATAGCGGAAGGGTCGTGGCCCACACCCTTTCCATTCCTCCTAGTCAAGATTCAAGGGGGAGTGATCAGAAACCATCCTTGTAAGATGACAAAGGTTGACCAAAGGAGAAATATCCCACCCAACTGATAACATCCATCTATCCAGTCTAACCTGAATAAGTTGCTTCCCCTTTCTATTGTTGGACCAGGTGAAAACCATTCCTTGCAAACCAACATCCACCAATTCATTGTTCCTCATGAAGTCCGCCAGCTCCTGCATACTTTCCAAATAATCTTGGGTTCCCCCCATTTTCTCATAGGGATATAGGGGGATTTAAAATCACTCACACACATGATGGGATAACATTGATCACCCGATATGAGGTTAGTAATTTCTCCCCAAATCTTACCCCAATCACTTCTAACATTAGGAGTGTAAATATTATACATGTACCAGAAGACATTATTCCAAGTAAACAACATAGCAAGGAAGTTATGAGAAAAAGCCACAGTGTTCCTAGATAACTTACTTGGGTACCAGAGAGTAGCCACCCCACTAGAGGCCCCAACAACTTCACTATAGTGAAAGGCCGCACCAGGCCATATTTTGTCCACAAGAAGAGAAAATTTTTGATACTTCATCTTAACCTCCTGGATTAGAACCACATCAAATTTCAAATCTAAGATATGCTTCTTTAGAGCATACTATTTCTGAGGGATATTCATGCCCCTAATGTTCCAAGAGAGGAACTTCATCTTTTACTTTTTTGGGAGTCTTCTAGGGTTAACTTCTGCCCACTATAAATTTCCCATGCTTCTTCTTTTTCTCTCATTGCTCTTGCCATGGGGCAACCAACTTTGGCATCATTTACCACATCTGCCTTCTTTTTGGTATCAATGCCCTCATTAGCCTTCTTACCGCCTTTGGTTTTCCTTTTAGGTTTTGACCAATCCAGAACACTAATCGAAGGCAACAAAGGGGTCAACCTTGACTTTTCTATTTCATTTACCACCCTATTTTGGGAAGGGGAAAAAAATACAGTCTCCCCCCAACCATTTAAACTACACTCTTCACCAACTTCTCATTTTGTCTTCTTTCTTCCAGACCACTGAGCCTTACTCAACTCACCATTTTCTTCCTTTTTTTTTCTCTTCTCTTGGGCTTTCCTTATAAGAGTGGGAGATGTCCCCCAGGACATCAACCATCTCTCCTTCTTCTAGAGTAGCTTCCTCCTCCACCTCTTTATCCTTTCCTTATCCTTCCTTCTGCTTAGTATTAAGGTTAATCTCCACCCCCATAGAAAGAGGGATTTCCCCTTTTGGGGAGCCTTGGGCCTCCATCTCAAACTTCATTTCTCCCAACCAGTCCCCAAAATACTAGCCTCATTTAGAGACAGTGAAGGGAGATGCTCAGGAATTTGGTCCTCAATCCTAGGGGTTACCTTACAGCCTGTCACCACATGACCATTTTAACCATACTTCTAGAAATGGATAGTGGAATTTTCTTAAACAATGGCTTGATTCCAACTACCCCATTTGGATTTTAACATCACAAAGTTAGGGAGGGGATTATTCATAGTAACATTAACACATAAACTTGCAAACACTAGCCTCATTTTTTTCACAGTAACAGAGTCCACTACCACATAATGCCCAAATGAGTTCCCAATCCACCTAAGCACCTTTTCATCCTAGAATTCCAAGGGAAGCCTTGGGAGACACACCCACACTGGCACAACTTTCTAAAGCTCCACCTCTAGGTTAAAACCTGGCTTCCATTTTTTCATGAGTAGAGTGTGCTTCCCATAGCACCAACTTCCTATGGAGACAAAAGTATAGTCTGCCTCAACGTTAAATATAAAAAGGAACAAGCCCCCAGGAATTGCTGAGATAGAAAGGGTCCCTTTAACTTTCCATCTGGCAGCACACTGCTGATGCACCATATTAATGGTGGGCTAAAAGTGAAAAACCTCCCCACAAGAGCAAGTTGAAGAGAGGCAGAAATGCCTTCAACCACCCCATCAGGGATAAAAATATCTGGGCCAAACTCACCTAGGGAACATTTGGGAGTATTAGGGGCATTAGGAGACCCTTTTCCCAATGCCACCTTCTTCCAAACCCCCACCAAGCTCTCTTTGTCACACCCCACTATCTTAGGCTAGATAATAGGGATTCTCCACCCTCCAGATTTTGCGAGTGAGAGGAATCATCCAACACTGAGACCACTGATGCACCTTTTCCTGTATAGTCATAATAACAGTCTATGCCATCCCTGCAAGACAACACTAGGAAAAATTCTGGAAAGAGAGCCTCCATGCTCCCTAGATTCCCTGGTAGAGCGGAGGCCGAAGCCAACATGAAATCAAACTCAAAATGGGAAAAAAAGTTGTAGAGGATTTGCAAAGAATTTTTTCTTTGTGTTAATGTTGATGCAATCCTATTTCATGAAAATTTTAAGATTTCATTCATGTTTTCTTATCAATTTTGTGAGCATAATGAAATCTTTCCTTTGTTTTGCAAGGTAAATCATTCAAGGAAAATCTAGGAGAGCAAGGAGATGATGAAAGGTTAAGCTCAATAATTCAAGCAAGAGGATGCTCAAGGACCCCAAATGAGAAGGAGATTCAAATAAAATTATCAAAGTACAAATTCAAGCCAAGATCAAGATGGAGTTAAAGAAAAAAAAGAACAAGGAGAAAGAAAATCATAATTTACAAGTGGAATAAATTATCGTTAATTCAAATTTCTTCTGGAAATCCAAGTTCATTTTGAAGGATCCACCTACATGAAAAATTTCATCACCTCAAGAAGATCAAAGTCAATGCATCAAAAGAGATATCAAGTTTGCAAGTACAAGCAAGTTCACATCATGGAAATAATTGTTTTTTCCAAGAACAAAGATGGAGAAAATTTGAGAAGAAGAAATTTGGGAATATGCGATCAAAATTGAAGGCTTGATAATGTTGAGCATCAAGAGATATTTTATAATTACCAAATGAATTTACCAAGTCTAAAAGATAAGGAAGCTGAGGTGGCACCCACTTGTCTTAAAACAATTAGAAATTTCTAGTTACACATGTTCAAGCACATTCAATCATATTATGCCAAGTGTACCATTTTCTCATTGGTTCTCAAAAGCAATATAATTTTCTTTTTGACCCATAGGGTGGTGCTTACATGTAATTGGTTGAGAGTGTGGAAACCCTAATTAGGTTTTATAGGGATAAATCTTGGCCCTTCATTGTAATTAGACAACTATAAAAGGCCAAGGCCTTCTCATTTGTAACAGTTAGTTAGCTAGTAGTAGAAGTAGAGTAGGAGAGGAGACTTGATGAAGTTATTGTCATAATGCTATCAAAATAATTAATGACTCATTATTGGTCTTCATGGTGGATTAATTAATATTTATTTTAAGTATTGCATGGTTTATTAAAATTCCTTACTTTGATTAGATTTCATTTCATGTTAAGTATAAGTAGAAGTAGATGAATGGAAGATATTGTTGAACGGTGATTAATGGTAAAGCTAGTGTCCATACCTTTTGGTACTGGCTGATTATAAGTAATAGTGCAAGGTTAGTCTGGGCCTAAATTGCAAGTGTTTAGCTTCTATTGGAGAAGTTAATTTAGATTGTGCCTTCATAGGGTATTTGGATGAGAATTGACAATGTGAAATATTTTTTAAATTATTCTTTCATCCATAGAAGATAACACCCTCCTATTCCTAGTTGATACAATGAAGAAAGGATTGGTTAGAGGCTCACCCCATCATCAACATTGTATTGCATTCTTGGATTTATATAGAATCTATAAACCCTTATCTCTTTGTGCAATTTATTTGGTTGGAAGTGATTTTAAAAATTTAAAATCAAGTTGATACCCATTGGTTGAACAAAATAAGTCCCTTTGTGATAACCAACATATCACATCATTAAAACTGAGTGAAGTCCATGAATAGGAAAGAACCTTGAGGTTGTCTCATTTGATCACATAATCTATCTAAATTGTTTAGCATATGAGCATCCTTATTCAAGAGAGAGTTTGAGATTTGGTGTTTAATCCTTAGAATTATAAGTATTCAATTTTGTATTTTGTAGTGGAAAAAAACTCACATCAATAGGTCCCCGTGTTCTTAGGCAAACAACACTAGTTTCAATTCACACAATATATTTTCCTATGTCTTTTCCATTGGACCAATAAACTATTTCATAATTTTATAAAGATTATCTAATTGAGTAATACAAAATATCTAGGGAAAGGAGTGATAAATGTCATGTGAGGCAATGACCTTTTGCACAACCTAAATCCTATCTACAAGATGTTGGTAATATTTCATGTTTTGAGTCTGCCTTGTAAAATTTTTGAAATTCCCTATCATACCTGTGCTCGAAGGGTTAAAATCATGGTTGAAATTGTCCCCGTGTCTCTACAAATATTGTTTTATCCCATAACCTAGTTGGAAATGCTGAAAACCTTAAGTCCTTAGGTCATTTCTGTGCAAAAATGGAAAAAAGCTCTAAATTTATTAAACAGGTTCTATTTTGAAGTTACTTTTTGGCACTTAAGTCCTGAAAATATGCATGTGCTTATATTATGTCACCAAGTCTCATGAAAGAAAGAGAATATTCCATATGGTTACGAGACTCAGCAGGTTGCCTTTGTCGCACTATCTCTCAATGAAAAGGAATATGCTTAAATGGTTAAGAGACTTAGCGCAGGCCATCCCTCAAAAATGGGATCAACGGTGGTCAGGTTATCACTTAATGAGATCAGGGTCAATGATTTTATCTCATGACTTTGAAGTTTACTCAGTCGCATTGTCTCCAAATTTAACCTGAGGTATGTGTTAAGTTAAAAGCTTAAAGGTTTCTTTGTTGTCACCAGGTCTCATAATAAGATGTGAGTTAAGTGAAAGATCATGAGACTTTGAGAAAATAGTTGATCAGAGATTAAATTTAATGACAGTCAAGAAGTCTCTAGATTAACCTTGTAGTTTGGAAAAGATCAAGCAAAATGGAGTTTTAAACAATCGCCAAGTCTCTAAATAAACCTGGGTTGAATGCCAGTTTGGATAATAGTGTTGTTGCGCAGTCATGAGAAGAAAGGTGAGTTAAGTTAATAATCAAGAGACTCAGTGATAACCATAGGATGGAGGATAGATCAATGGTAGTCTCCTGATCATGGTATAAATTTAAAAATTCAAATAATATCTGGCGATCAGAAGATAAAAGAAAAGTAAGACACATGTCCATCAGTCATGAAGTCTCATGAAAAGTTAGGGTTTGATATGAAGATTAGGAGACTTAGCGACAACTGTCAGATGTAGAAAAAATGGATATCAATGGTAGTCGGGTTATCTCTAGATGGAAATCATATAAAAAAATCATCAAGCGATAAAGAGACTAAAGGCTATTGTCATGAGGTCTCCTAATAAACTCTGTAGTTAGTAAATAATTCAGTGACATTGATTTTTTAACAGTCGCATTATCTTTGAATAAACTATGGTTGGAAGTCAGTTTCAAAAGTAGTGTTGTCACCAAGTCTCAGAATAGAAGATGAGTTAAGGAAAATATTGTGAGACTTGGAGACAACCATCTGATTAAAGTAAGATCTAATGGATGGCACGAAGTCACTTGAAAAATTTGAAAAGTTAGCAGTTATTCAGCGATCAGGAGACAAGGAATAATATCAAGACACATGGCTAAATATAATAAAGATAAAGGGTGTTTTTGCCAGGTCTCAAGATGATTTAGGGTTTGCATGAAGTATTCAGAGACTTAGCAGGAGCTGTTAGATGCTGTCAGAATAAAGATTAATGGTTGTTGAGTAGTCTCTTGATAAATTTGTAAAGTGAAATTTGTTAAGTGACAATGAGACAAGTTCTAGTCGTGTAGTCTCCAAAAGGAATTAAAATGTAAAAGAAAAGATATAAAGTTTACGTCGCGAAGTCTTAGAACAATTTATGGTCATATTAAAAGATTACGAGACCTGGAAAAAGGCGTCCAATCAAAAGAAAATCAATGGCGATCACATGGTCTCAGAATATACCTAGAGTAAAGGAAATCTTTCAGTGACTTAGCTTTTCACAGTCATGATGTCGCCAGAAGGTAATCAAAGGTTGAGATAAAGTTAATAGTACCTATTGTTGCCAAGTCTCAGAAAGTGATTATAGTTAAGAAAATTTCTCACCAACATGGAGATAATTTGTAGTTGCGAGGTCACTAAGTGGGAAAAGTGAAAGTTAAGCCATAGTAAAAGTTAATATAGTTGATGACATGCCAATTTTGAAAATTCATCAACTAATGAGGATTCAGAGAAATTATGACAGCTTGGAAAGGTAGCTGAGGTGTATGAGGATCAGCCAATCATAACAGAATTGACCTCTTGTCATATTTAATGAGGATTTTCATCAATTCTACACTCATTTGAATTCATTTTCCTGTCATAATCAGAGGCTACTGCTAGGAGAATGCATTGATGTCACAGTATACTGAATTGAAGGCAGAAGTGATGGGATTACCCAATTATGAGTTGCGTACTGTGATCATTCTTTACTATAAATAGATAATACAGTACCTCATTCTCATTTACATTGCTTTCAGAGTTTAGAGTGAAGAAATTGCCAAGTTACCAGTGTTTGTGAAAATAGAGAGTTGCCAGCTTTTAAATTCAAGTAATCAAGCCTTCCAGTTTAGAATTCAATAGAAATTGATTGGTTTTCAGAGCTTTGGATTATTTTTAGCACATTACAATTCAGAAGTAATGGTTTCCAGTGATAGATTTGTTTCAATATTGGTTAGAAAGGTTGAAGGGAAAGCAACCAAGATGAGTAGAGCAATCAATGTAGCCTCCACTAGTGGGAAAAGTGAAGAAATGGATGAGGAGGCCAAGGGGAAGAGAAATTTGTTAGATGAATTTCTACAATTATTGCCAGGATTAACACAGAAAAAGAAGTCGAAGGATGATATCCTAAGTGATGACCTAGCCAATATCCGAGATGCCAGAACTCCAAGTTCATCAGGTTATTCTCTTTTTAACTATTTTTATAAAAATTATGATGAAGCTATGCCTGTATCGAATCCTTGAACCTGTGGGTTAGCCAAGTTAATTATGCCTGATGTATTTTTAGATATAGATCTTGTTTTAGTTTTAGAAAATAAATATGATGCACTTTCTAAAATAATTAAGAGGAGTGATGACACTATATTAGTGCCTTAAATAGAAATTCATTTATGAAAGCCTTTAACCTCTACTACCCTATGAAAACAGAGATTGACCTGAAGAAACAGGAAGCTAGATATGAGAAACAGGCTGGGGTAGTTAAAGGTCTAGTACAGAGACACATCCCTAGGCAAACTAAGAATTATATTACCCCCATGCTAGGACTTGCTCCTTATGATTATAAGGATTTAAATTGTTATATCAAATACATTGCTTTTGCACTCTATAGAATCTTAGGAAGGGACGAGGGTTCAGAGAGAATTACTACAGATGTCCTAATGATTACCCTAGACTTGCAGGATGTCCATGCCAACACCTCCTATGATTACATTCAATATATAATTGATAGAATTCATGAGGGATTTGTGGCTATCCAGAAAAAGGAAAAGGAGCCTAAGTTTTTACATTAATCTATCCTAATGCATTTGATAATGTATTATAACCACCAGTTATGGATTTGAATAATTTGAGACCATAAAGGGTTCACCAGGGTCAGCCCAACTGTATTCAATTTTGGATAAGAATTTGAAATTTTACTGTTAGGGATTGTGACTTCTGTGCATTTGAGAATTGGATAGTTTATCCATTGATGCAATGTCTAGGGGTAAATAAGACCAGATTGCTAGCCAAGATACTGCAATTATTGAGGCCCTTTGAGTATGTGGACAAGTGGCCTGGAGATCACAACTGGGGAGATTTCTTCCTGGAGTAGAATTTCATTATGATTAGAGTGTATGGATGTACACATCCACCACACATACTCCCATTTCATGTCCCTACCAGAATTGCAGTAATGGAGTTTATTTGGCACCTTATGTTAACATATAAGGAGCATCTCGCTCCTCACAAGAAAGGGACTTTCACTCCTAGATAGTTTAAAGTGTATCAATTTACTATTGGTAAGAGAGCCATAGATTTGGTAAATAATTAGCTAAGCCATTTCAGGATGGGTGCTACATTATATAGGTACATTGATACAGAGGGATTCATTTCAAGTGCCAAGAAGATCCTAACCCCAACTATTCCTTATACTTATGAGCATGAGGAGTGCATAGAAGAAGATTACATAAGGAATATTCTTGAAGATGAGGAAGTGTTTCAAAGAGAAAACAAAATTAAAGAATTATTGGACCTAGAAAAGCAGGTAAAGAGGAAGGGATTGTATTTTGGGGGGTTCTTCCATGATCTGCCTTATTTTAAAAGAATAGAGGCCATGATTGAGTCTCACACTCTCCTATGCAATCAATTTGAGGATGCACTAATTATTTTGAAGAAGGGTCAAGTAGATCATTCTGAATTAGATTATGATGACAGTGATGAAGGCTATCCCTTTCCCATTGCTCCTCCAGACAATCAGGCAGATGAAGAAGAACAAGCAGGAGATGAGAATATTATTGACCTAACAAAGGTTACCAATGAGCCTCCTCTCAAAAGGAAAAAGGTTGAAATTGGAGAGCCTTCTCAGGAATTAATTTGTGTAAGAAGAGAGAAGAAAAAGGATAAAGTTAGTGCTCTTATTCCTGGCAATAGGCCATATGATCATCAATTAAGGAAGGAAATTATAAAAGGAAAGAAGTTGAAACAAGATGAAGAAGATAATATTGAATTGCCTCTTAGAACCTACATAGATGAAAGATTGATTCATCAACAACAGTTCCTAGATGATGACAATTTTATCAAAACTAAGGAATTTAAAGATTTCCTAAGATGGAATAATCAGAAAGAAGTTGGCAAACAACTTCAATTGGATGGAGGAGAATCAATAACAGCAGAGGCCTTATAGGCTATACAAAATTATGATACTAAAACAGAGGAAATATCTCTAGAGGAAGCAAGGAAACTGGTTAAATCCAGTGAGATGTTACTTGTCAAGGGCTGAGATTTAGCCTCAACATTTATTATTGATCAGATAAGGAAACAATCAGATTTAAATTTGTCATCAGAAGTCCAGGTTGGAGAATTGATTAAAGGATTTGGGTTTGACCCAAAGTCCTAAGCTGTCGCAATGTGGAGCCTAGCTCCTAAGGATCAGAAGCTAGCCTTATTGAACCTTCAAGAAAACATGGTTGGTAACCAAATTGTATGGTCTGTAAACAATACCAATGATATGGATATTTCACAAGTATTGTCACATTTTTCCCAATTGAATGTGGCAAAAACTGAACAAATATCACAGAGGTATAATACCTTGATAGAAGAGACCAGTGCTATTGCAAAGGATAGGGATTTTTGTCAGATTAATATTCATGCTTTGGAGAATACAATTAGAGATCTGAATAAGTATTTTATGGAGAAACTTGAGGTTATCCTAGCATCACCTAAGGAGGTTACACATGAAGAGGTACATATAGATATAATAGGGGAGAATGATGAAACAAAGGATCAGATCATAGAGCACAATGAGATTATCTTAGGGTCATTGATGAATATCTTTTAGCATAGGAATTGATATTTTGAAGGACAAGAATGATTTTATATTGAATCCATATAATAAGCTTCCTATTCTGCATGCTGAGGTGATAAGTTTTATTTCTACTTTGAACCCCTACTTTGAAACATGGTCTAGAAAGAATCAACTTTTTGAAAGGTAGGCATCTCTACAACAACATAGGAATGATCTGCCAAAGATAGTCACTGAGGTTGGTGATGAAATTGAGAAAATAAATGTAACTTTGTCTTTCTTCAAAGGCAAGTTAAATCAGATTGAGGCTAGGATGAGTTTTTTTGGATCAGATTTCAATAGGTTTATTCCTCTGATCAAGGGAGAATATAGTCAGATCAAAGTCTTGGATGCATGGAGAGAAAAGTTTGATAGCAAGCTGCCTAAGAAAGAGGCATTTATTACTGATAATGCAAAATTGGACATGGAATGTTACAACAAGATTTTAGATGAAGCCTTGAAGGCTGAGACTGAAATCAACAAATTCTTATCAGATGTCAAGAGTATAACAGATACTCGGTGGAACAGGCAAAAAGCACAACTTGAAAGTATAATGAGCTTTAATTGGCCTATTGAAGATGATGTGGTAGCATGTGACACAATGAAAAAGTCTAAAAAGAAGAAAGCTGTTGTAGAGGACATTGATGTCATGGATGAAGAATAAAGAGGACACTTAACACTTGATCTCTAAGCATAGGGAGAATAAATACTTCAAAGACTAGTGTAGGTTAGCCTGGAATGGCACTCACTAGGTATCATTGCAACTACATGAAGTTATTCTGAATATCAATAGACAAAGGCACCAGCTAGATGAATATTGAAGACCAATTCAGTTATCAACAGATTTTGTCTTTTCACCGTCAAGAGGATTAACTAAATATTTTGTCTTTTAATGTCCTCCAAATTAGCTTAGTCATCTGAAGCTTGTTGCATCCTTGATCTTTAAGGATTCCAAGATGACTAATGCTCACTATAAGTAGCAAGTTGTAAGATATTGTAAAGGATGGTAAAATTAAAACTGCGAGGCAGGCTTTTGAATTGTGTCTGAGTTTTAATTTTTTAGTCAGTTTGAAATGTATTCAAATCAAGATATTATTAATGAAATACAATGGAATTTCAAGTTTGGTATCATTGATGTCTTTTTTCATTTACATTCAACACTTGTATGTTTAAATTGTAAATCATTTTAAATGTACCAGTTATATGGTAACTATGTTGTTATTTGTGAGTTACTTTCAAGGAGGGTTTAAATCTTGCAAATAGTTCCAGAGGGTTAGGGTTTTATGCAGGAATTTGATACAAAGATATGAGAGTGAAAGGGTAGATTGTAAGGCATTCTATCTAAGATTTTGTTTGTGTTTCAATTAATTGTCTCTGGTGAATGAATATTTCATTGTGACTCTATGGCCCAAGATTAGGCACTGGTCAAGTTCTGATAAGTAGTCATTATCATCAAACCAATTAATATAATCAATCAATATTTAATTTTTGTTATCTAAAGTATACATGTCTAGATAATTGTGTTGAGAAATACAATTCATCATGGTGATTCCTTAAAGAGATAATTCATAGGTTAACCTTCCTAGTGAAAAGACCTAAAAAGAAGAAGGATTAGAAATCCTTGATCCACTAAAAGATTTCCTATGAAGCAGTGAATCTGAAGATAGGTGCACCCGCCCGAGTTTGTGGAGCTCAAAGTGTAGAAGGAATATATCCTTGTTAATTAGCCTTTTCCACATATGAATCTGAACTGGGAATATGAGAGTCAAACATTTAATGTTATATATTGATTCTACAAGAAAAAGTGCTAACACAAGAGACAACAAATGAGTTTGTCACTTGGTAGGTTTTTTTTTCAAATATTATCAAATGTTTATGAGTGGGGGGATAGAAAAGGGTAATGCTTAAGTATCTAACCATTTTTTTTAATCACCCCACTACCAATCCTTAGTTACTATCTAGATAGAAGGATCTTTAGTCTACCTTATAATAGTAAACTTATAAGAGGCACTAAATCTAAAATCAACACAAAAGACCTCCAACCTTTTAATTGTATTGTCAAAATTGATTTTTGTCAATCAAATGAATAAAGTAATATCATCATAAAATTAACCATTTAGTAGTTTTTCCTAGTTGGAAAATCTAATGCCCATGTATGGGGGAGAGATCATGTTAGATCTAAGAACAATTTGAAAAGGATATAGTAAAATGGAAAATAAGGTAGGGGCCATTATACAACCTTGTCTGAGAGACGTTTGTAGAAAATTTAGAGTCATCATTCACATTCACTTGGGTGGAAAATTCATTATAGAGGATATTTATCCATCTCTATAATTTATGTGGGAAACCAAAATATTTCAACATTTCTAGCATAAATGGCCTCTCAATTCTATTATAATCCTTCTCTAAGTCTAGAAAAATCATGGAAACATTTTGATTACCATACCTATCCCAATTAACCCTTCCCAACTTGTAATTAGATTTTTTAAAATATGCCTTCCTTTTATGAAGCCAGCTCAAGTAATTAAAACTACCCTCCCAAGAATATTTTTGGACCTATGTGAAATGATTTTTGGCAGGATCTTATAGGACACATTTAGAAGCGTGATGAGCCATTCATTTATCACAAACATTTTATCCCCATCTTTTGGGATCAATTTTATGGTCCCTCTATTCATGTTTTACCCCCATTGAATTATTTAGAAAAACTGCATTAGAGACCTCTAGCAGTTTAGACCCTATCCACTCAATGTTTGTGTTTCATAATTTAGTAGTTAGCCAATTTTCACTAGGGAAATTCCATTTTCTAATGATATGATGGTGATTTTAATTTTAGAGATGGAGATATCACCTCAAGGGTTCTAGTGTCTTCCTTACTAATCATTATAGGAATCATGTTGATGCAAAAATCTATGGCTTCAAGATCTTTATCATTTTCTTCTAGAGGGGAGAGATTATGAGAGGAGTGAAAGGATTTCTACATACATGAAGGGTCATTAGAGACTTCCCATTGTCATTGATTGGCCCTATTGCTAACTTGCTCTATTTTTACATGATAAAATTATAGAATTATTTTGAACCTATATCAGCTTGAGCCAATTTGTTTTTATCTCTAATTATTGTTTTGCATATTTATGAGAAAGGATTAAGTATTAATTAGGATGGATCCCACTTGAATGTTAGGGCTAGTGGTCTATAGTTTACCCTGAAAGAGTAGTAGCTTATGATGAATACTATTATCCAATTTATTCTTATCTAGGGCCTTCTTTTTCCCAACAATCCAAATAAACATAAGGGAGAATCATGTCTAAATAAGGTTTAGGTATTCACTCAGGCCTTTGGAAAGATCATTTATAACCTTAAGGTCATAAAGACAATTTTGTTCCTTAAACAAAGAGAAATTCAATTTGAAAGTATAGCATCATGCTTTTGACTGAGTATAGGTTATAGGGACAACACTCATAGTGGCTTTATTTGGGGAGTGATTAGACATAAATGAAGGGTAAACTAAAACCAAAGCACCATTAGAGTTTCCAATGAAGGAGAAAAACTCTTTATTTCTATAAATTCAATCATGCTTATAGTATCATTTTATTCAATGTTTAATTATTACACCAAGTGTACCAAATAGAGTTGGGAGAATCTCTCCTTGTCTTTGGGAGATCACATGGGTTCGATGTCCTCTTCATTTTTTTCTAGAAGATAAGTTCATCACCTTTTCCACAATAAATATTTACCTCCATTTTTATCATGTTTATTTTCTACCATATTAAATCCCCTGTGAAAATCAAGGAAACCCTTCCTAGTCATTTAGTTCAATAATTTTGATCTTTTTGTATGGTCCTTCAAAGCATGGAGGGAGATAATGCCCAAAGACTATTTATTAAGACTTAGGATGATCCAAACAAATCTATTATGATGGGATGAGCCCCATTGAGAAATATTTCTAGTCTATTTAGGATGAATCAAAATGGTTATTTCACCTTTTTCATTTTCATGGTCTATGATGATAATTTTAGCATTATTTGAATTTAAACTCTTGTAGGCAAAGAATTTATACTCTTGTAGGCAAAGAAGGTCTAGGTAAGATATATTTTCACAATATTTCTGACCACATGTTTTTTTTTGTCTATGGACTCTAAACCCTTAACATTCCATTTATAAATTTTCAAATTTATTGAGGGTTAGGGAAAGGAATATTCTTCTAGTTCTTATACAACCTATCAAAACACTTTGGATTTTTTTATTCCTTCTCTTTCTTAGTCACTTTTCTCTCTAATCTAGAGCCATGGGTTTTATTTCTATCATTAATCTTTCTATTTTTACTACCCCCTTTCTCTAATTTAGGCTTTTGAAAGGGGATAAATGTGTCAATATTAGATCCCAAAAATAATGGGGTGTAACAAGACATTACTAATTTCTTATCAAAAGAGTCATCACCAAATTTAAGATTTGAAAATTTGACAAAGGATCCATCTACCTCTCGTTAGTCAAAGGAGATCAAATTTGTCTAACTTTATTTTCTCTAGCTTGAATGGTATAAGAGTTAGTTGTGCTTTTTTGGGATCTAGGGGAGGATTTTCTATTTTCTCTTTGGCCCTTCCTAAGGTATACTTGGTAATAAGGTCTTACATCATTTCCTTAAGGAACTTTTTAATAACTATAATAAATGTTTCATGTGAAGTATGAAGTTAGTTAGTTAGGTGTATTTCATTTATTAAGTTAAGGAATTATAATTAATAAGATCATGTTTTTATTTCTATGGAATATTTAGTCAATAACATTCATATGGGATTTTGTTCACAAATGGATAATGTTTTTCTATAAATAGTTTACTTCTTATTATGCCATAGGCATTTCCATATGAGAAAGGCTAGGCTATTTTTTCAATCAACGGGGGGAAATGGTTGAGACATAATGACTACCATTGAAGTCATCTGAACCATCCATCAAATTCCACCACTTTACATGTCATAAATCTAGGAAACCCATTTATTTTTCCTTCTTCTGATAGTTTCTTCATTTGCTACTTTTTCTTTCATGCAGCTGTACAAGAAAATATCAGTTTCTACAGATATTTGGCATCCACCAAGTGCCTTACGTCAATGGTTAAAATTGAATGTACTTCAGCCAATGTACCTTTTACCTTCAATACTATTTATAAGCAGTCTGACACGTGTGTTCAGAGAAAGTCGTATAATAATGTTAGTAAGCCTTTACCTATAAGGAAATCCAATAAATTTGCATGCCACAAGGGCAAACTGACAATTACTCCAATCACTTCCCAAGGTGGAGTGTGTGACCAATGGTACTTCCTATCCCGGCCTCTGGATTGCCATCAATTTGCTACAGGTTCATCACAGTAGACACCATAGGTATTCAGGAAATACTATTTGGTATGGTATTGAATGGTGTTTTCAAATTGGATGAAACAAGTGGATGTGATCTTTCTTTCTATTTTTTTGGAAAATTTGACAGAGATGGAGGAGTTTGCAAGATATAGGAACATACTGGTGGGAGTTGTGTGGGTAACATAGTTGCTGAAGATGCTGATTCACTCTTAGAGAAGTTCGATGGGTGTTTCATACATCATCTTTTGTTGATCCGCACAGTGTCTCTGGATTCACAATTAGCAAACTGGAATTCATGGTTGTCTATGCTTTGCTCTGTTTCTATGGTTACGGTTAGCCCAGTTGACTGGTTAACTCCAAGGACTAGCATTCCCTCACAGACCCATCAACCAATCATTTCATTGGAAAAATTAATAGGTATCCAACTATTGTAAAAGACACAAAACTATATAAGTTTAAACTAAAAAAAGTAACTCAAGAACAAAATGCTATATAATTTTAAACTGGCCAATCACTAAAGAGTATTTAAATTAAACTTTTTAATTTTAGATTGTTTGTACTTTTATTTTTATACTATGGAAAATTTGTTCATTTTGTATGAATGTAAATAAAAATTAAAGCAATTATTATTTTAGTTATGGATATAATTAATTTTAATTTCTTTATTTTGAATTTCTTATCTTTTTTTTTTTTAAATTTTTTTACTGCTTTTAAAGATTTGCATTATTAAATAATAATAAATATATTATATTAATTGTCAATTATATATTTTAAAATTTTTCTTAATATGTTATATGTTTAAGATTTTTTCAATTTTAATAATAATTATATTATAACATATGTAATATATTAAATTTTTTTAAGATATATATTATGTATAAATAATAGTCAGTGCATATAAAAATTGAATATTATAATGAATCCATATAGGATATTGTTTTTTATTATATGTTTTTTTATTAATTTTAGCGAATTTTAAAATATGATTTTAAGACTTATTTTAATTATTAAGAGAAAGAAAACTAATAAGTTATAGAGGTAGAGATAGAGAAAACTAATAAGTTATAGAGGTAGAGATAGAGGGAGCAAGAGTGAGAGGAAAAGGTGACAAAATTAATAGAGAGAGGTGGAGAGATTAGGACAGACAGAGGAATATAAGTAATAGGGGGAGGCATAAATAGAGATAGAGGGTGTGTGTGTTTGATTAAGCCACCAATTGACCACATATACTAACGCCACAAGATGGTTGACTGTGGAGTCAACTAGTAAATCTGATCTTTGATTCTATGTGAATTTATGATCCTCATCTATCTATGGTTTGAAATCGGTGGTTGAAAGCTTCTAAAAGGAAATGGATGACCATTCACAATATCATGTCCGTTCATTTATTTTTACCCTTTTCCATTCAATCGCCCATCGTTTCATTTTGTTTCTGTTCTTGGTGTATATATGATTTCAGTGTCATTGTCAGCAAAGTTTATATGCTTTTTATTTTTGCCTTGTAATTTATTGGTTCACTTTTCAAATACGGCAACATGATAACCGTCCATCATTTCCCGTCATTTTTTTTTACCCTCTACTCATACTTATGCAGGGAAAATTAATTTCATGATGTTTTAGATTTTATTTAATCGTGGTGTATTTCCTGATTACTGTGAATAGAATGCCAACTTGGTGCGAGTTCCCACATTTTAAAAAATAAAAAAATATTTTCAAACTTAAAAACTATGTTTCATAAGAGATTTTATTTCAAAATAAATTCATTGTTAAAAATAACTCAATATATTTATGACTGTGTTTCATAAGAGATTTTATTTTATAAATTCATTTCAAAATAAACTCATTTCAGTGTTAAAAATAACTAAATATATTTATGATGAAATATTTTTGGTTGTATTATAAAATTTATTTGAAGAGTATAATGAAAAAATAGATTTTTATAATGTTATAATTAAAATTATTAAAATTAATAAATATTAAGAAATATTTTCGTTTGTATAATAAAATTTATTTGAAGAGTATAATGAAAAAAAAAAATTTTTAATGTTATAATTGAATTATTTAAATTAATAAATATTACTTATTAGCATGATATTTATTTTTGCATTATTAATAAAATATATATTATTGCACTTTTAATTTATTTAATTAACATGCATGTAAAATAATTATATAAAATAAGTTATATTAATATAATATAATTTGAATGATAAATTATGATACATTATTAACAAGCAATAAATATTTTTCACAATAACATAGATATTATCAAATTTTTGTAATACATAGTATTCCCAAATTTTAGTAATATATAATACATCTATGAGTGATCAACATAATGTCTACATTTAAACTATTTTTAGAATTTATTTTATTATTGCATGATTTTTAAACTAATGGTAGTATTGTGATATGTTACTTAATATATTATTATTTTAAAAAATCAATATTAATTTATCACAATATTAACCTACACAAATTTATTATTTATTGTTTACCCTAATCCTTTGTTATTTTTCTTTTAAACAAATAAACATTGACCTAAATATATACATTTAAAACATTAATCCAAATTTATTTTTCTTTCGTCAATTATATTCAATAAAAAATACGTCTTTAAAATTTAGTATGCATTAATTTTGTTTTATTTTTTATGTGACCTCTCTCTTGAGGGTAGAGGGGTTTAAATGGATATTAAACAATTTGATATTGAAAATATATAAAATTAATAGTTTAAAATAATTTCTCATCAATATGTCTCTCTTTATGTTAGAAAAGATGTTTAATTTAATTTATAATGCTCTCTCCCTCTCTGAGAGAGAGAGAGAGAGAGAGAGAGAGAGAGAGAGAGAGAGAGAGAGAGAGAGAGAGAGAGAGAGGGGGGGAGAGAGA
>MU227266.1:302688-332623 GCA_018584345.1 Thuja plicata | reverse complement strand
TATGCATGCTTAATTCATCATTTTAGCTCATTTTACTCAAATCCTTCGTATTTAGGTGGTATTGGTCACTGTTTCATCACTATATTCTGAGGGCTGATATAGTGGTGTTCATACTCTTCCTAGATTAGAAGGCAATAGGTCGCCTTAGAGGGTTTTATGTGTTTTTATGCTTTTACTAACCCTAAGTTACTAAAACAATGATCTATTGAAGTGTTGGTGGTTTTCTAACAGGTACCCATTATCCCACGCACAGGTACTGGCCAATTTGGGCTTAAAGCAATTACTTAAATATTTGGACAAAGATGAGGTAGAGATTGAGGGTCTCAAGGCGCAAGTGGAAAATTTGAAGGATTATGTAACAAAGATTGTTGGTCCAATTGACCAAGATCATCTAGAGGCCACATTACAAGCAACATTTAAAAATACAATGCCCCTAGAGTCTAAAAACCCTTTTGTAAAAGCCACTATAGATTGGGATTCTGAGTTTGAAAGCTTTGGAGTTGAGAGTATTCACATGTTTCTAAAATATTTTAGAATAATTCTCATTTAGATAACACAACTCATTGACCTAATGGAAGGAGAGAAAGGCATTGCTGATAAGATGGAATAGTGGCAACATGCTCTTTAGGATTTGAGGATCATAAGAAAGCAATGCTTTTAAAATTTTGGTAAAGCTGTATAAAGGAGAAGAGCTAGACAATTTTGATGAGTGGGTCCCAGCTATTGGTTTCACCATGAGCAGTTACCAAGAAATCTTGGAAAATATTAGAAGAAGAGAAAGGATGCCATGCTATGGGTAGAATAAATTGAGAAATTCTTTTATAGAATGGACTTGGAGCTATATGAAGATGATAATAAGAAGAAGTTATATTCTACAAAGAATAATCTTTATCAGTTTATAGGAATTTTAGCCAGAGTGAACCCCAAGGGAGACCTTCAACATTTGTTTTATTTCAAAGAGGACATAAGTTACATAAGGGAGAATATAGAAGAAATTAAAGCATTCAGTTCAAACCTCACCTCGTTCTGAGTAAGGAAACAAAATCAATTTTAATCTATCAAGTTGCCCAATTTTGATGAAGTCTGGAAGATTATAGAGAGATTGCGCAAGGTTAACCTAAACATTCTTCCAGGGAGCTGAGGGCCATTTTTGACACTTAGCCATTTTTTGACGTCTAGCCAATTTTTCATACTTAGCCAATTTTTAGAGTTGCATTTTCAGAGTTCCACAACTCTGAAAATATAAAGTCACCAAACTCCAGACTTAGTCATTTTTCAACATAGCATTTTTTGGAGGTCCACAACTTTGAAATTCCTGGGCACGGGTTTTTCATTCACGCTTTTCACAAAAGATAATTTTGGGGGTACATTGCATGCATATTGAATCTCATTTTTTCAAGTCAAGGGTTCTTGTATCAGTTGCATATCAGAAGAGAAGTTGGATCCATGCATTTTGGGCGTGAACATCAAAGAAAATTTCAACCATGTGCAAACAAGAGGATGAAGTAGTGGAAGTGAAGTTCAAATTCTTCCATTTCAGGGGCTGATTTAAGTCTAATTTTTCATGTATTTAATGTATACATTGATGAAACTCTATGCAAGCTAGTTAGCTTTCAATTTAGTAGTTTTGCTTTGTTAAACTCTAGATTTGATTTATTTTTTCCATGTTTGTTGTAGATGAAACCCTAGCTATGGGTTTCTAATTTCTTAGTTGAAGCACTATATATTTCATTACAGAGATGTAATTAAGGATGGATTTTTTTATGCAATAAAGCTATATGTTATTGGTGCTTCATTCATGGTGTGAATTTTTTGCTATCTATGCAAAATTGTGAATGTGTGCATACTTGTTCATCTATTTCAAAGAGCCAACTATTGTGCATGAATCTGTGATCAATTAAATTTGAGTTTTCCGTTATTATTTCATTTTTCTATGATGAATGATTATGAGGATATATTCTATTGCTTTAAAGATAAATTTGTCTTGTGTGTGCGTGCATCTAGTGGCTTCAGGATCTGGTAGATTTTTGAAATCTTGCATCTAGTTAAAAGTTTCTTCAAAAGATCACATATGCTTAATATGGAATTGTGAGTTCATCTGATTTATGTTTCGTGGGTTTCCATATTTTCATCATTTAATTTGCAAGCTTGAATGAACGATGGTTTATGTCCTTTAAATTCCCTTTTCAGAAAATTTGTTTATATTTATTGTTACTCAATCTTTTGATTTTGTTGGAAATTGGTTAAGATAAACAATCATTGTAGGATTAAAAATTACATTTGCATTGATAGGAAATTGCATACACTAGAAAATTGAGAAAATACAAAAAGTGCTAACATTCATTTTGCTAAAGTTGTAATCGTACTAGCAAAGGCCTCCTTGTGAAAATTCACATTTATCTTCAATTGAGATTTCTAAGAAATTGTACTACGACCACAGAGAACCTTGGGAGTAACATTGTTAGTATTTCAAGAGGGGAATTCACATTACTTATTCCTAACTATTGCTTTGTGTACAAATGATGCTAGAAGGAGGGGAAAACACAATAGGCTAGATAATATCCAATCTTTCTAAGAAGAGAGGTTCGAGAAAGTGATTAGATCATCTCCAAGAAGGGGTGAATTCCTTGAGCTTACCCACTATCACAAAGCTCGCAACGATAATTAAAAATCAAAATTGCTTCCCCTTCCAGCTAGTCCGCAGAACCTATTTTCCCAACAATCACCTATTGTTGCCTCGGTTTCTATCATAGCTGTTAATCAAAAGCAAAAATCACCACCACCTATCCAAATGGATTTCTTTGCTAATGCCCAGAGTTCCCCATTAGACATAGTTGGTTCGTTACATGAATTGCCTAAGAATATTAAGAAATTTTATACTAAGTTCATGTATGGTGAATCCAAGAAAGCGAAAGAGCACATTCATGCCTTTAAGGAAATATGCAATCGGAAAGAACTTGTGCATCAAGATGTCATTTGTTTCCTATTTCCATACACTTGGTGAGTTTTCCTACAAATGGTATCTAAATTTTCCTAGAGGATCCATCACCACATGGGCCGAGTTTGAAACTAAATTTCTAAATCAATTTAAACTTTATACAGATCCCTCTAACCTTCACCACCGGTTTATTTCAGCCAAGACAGAGTCGAATGAGCCTATTTCCATATTTAATCATCGTTTCCACAAGATGCATCAGAGGCTTGAAGCTCCTTACATGGTACCTATGTCAGATACCATAAAAGTGTACCTAAGAGCCTTAGATCCACTAACTGCTATTTTTTTAGAAGGCTTCCACCTGTGGATATAGATACCTTGGAAAAGGTATCCAACAAAGCTATCATTTTCACACAACAGATGGATCCAAAAGCTGGTGGAAATTTTGGTTCTTTACTTTCATTTGGAAACAATGCTACCATGAACACATTCCTAGATATCAACCATGCCTTAAGCAACCATACTCCATTTCTCAATCCCATACCAACACAATAGCTCATTGTTCCACCATCAACTATCACTTATCTAGGGTACAAGGCCCATAAAAAAATTTATTTGAGCAACAAACTGTACCCCCTAGTGAGCCCGATAATCATTTGGCCTTTGAGTTGGATGTCGTGAAAAATAATTTGTCCCAACTTACTAGTGAGATCACTAGAATGATACTAATGTTTGAGATTTACTTCTGGCAGCTAGTTGATTGTATGTTTGTCATTGATGACAACATATAATATACAACAGTGTTCTGTATGTACTTATCAGAATGATTTTATCAAGCCTTGCATAGTTATGTTCATGTTGTAGACATGTTTATTATGTTGTGTTCATACACACAGACTCAAATATGAAGTTTCATTTGTGTTGTGTAATTCTCTTAAGTGGCAGTTACAGTTTCTAGATTTTGTCTGTACAGAGCCAACATATTGCATTGGTTCTTGAGTTGCACCTATCTTTCGGATATGCGTGTATATATTCAAGTTAAGTTATGAGTTGATGATAGTTATCTTAAGGTGCCAAATGTGTTTCAACAAGATTGCAAAGTTAGAGTTAATTTGGTAAGGCCGACTTAGTGAAGCGTCGCGTCTATTCAGTTTATATTGCATGGTTGTAATTATGCTTGCGTGATTAGTAAAGATGACAAGGATGTTATGAAGAGTTGTCTAATAGGTCCCATGATCTCATACTTTAAGGAAGATACTTATAGAAAGTCATTTGTGGAATGCTAAGTGTGAATGCTAAGAAAAGACATAGGAAAAGTGTAGAGAAGAATATTAGTTAAGTTTCATTCATCAAGGATCTATGTGAAGAAGAAGTGAAAGATTACAATACACTGGAACTGATCAAGATAGAAGGTCTACTCTAAATTTCATCATCAGATATAGTGCATATCTGTTCTACAGAAGGTTGTAGCCTTCACCATTAAAGCAGTGAGCTTTTGGATAGTGAGTCCTCACCCTTAACCGAGTTATTTGTAAAAGACTCCTAATAGGGTCAGACCCTTAACCAGGTCACTATACTTATTGCATTGTAAAGAACAACTCCTAACAAGGTTGCAAGATCTTCTAATAGGGATTATTATAAACAAGTATAGTTCATTGTGGGTGTTAATTCCCACCTGAGTTTTTACCATTTGGTTTCCCCGTAACCAAATTATGGTGTTGTCTACTGTGTTATCTAAATGTTATTGTATTCTGGCATTAATAAAATAAAAGAATTAAATTAGTTGATAACTAATTCACCCCCCCTCTTTGTTATCCTTCGAGACTATTCTAAAAATTGGTATCAGAGCCAAGTACCTTGAAGAGAAAGCCTAATATATTAAGGTAGATCAGATGGCATACTTCAGAAAAGAGAGTCCTAAGTTCGATGGAAAAAATTATCTAGATTGGAAGAACAAAATGATAACACATCTATAATGTGTTGGTTTTGACATATTTGAGATAGCCACACAAGAAGTTATTATTCCCTCTCTAAAAGACCTATCAAGAGATGATGCTACTAGTAAACAGAAGGATACATTCACAGCTAATGCAGTTGCCAAAGAAGCCCTTATAATTGCACTATCTGACAGTGAATTTTCTGAGATCAAGAAAGTAGACAAGGTATACACAATATGGAAGTATTTAGAAGACATGTTTGAAGGAGATGTTCAAGCAAAGAATGTGCGCAGGAAAACATGGAAAAAGAAATATAACAGTCTTGAGATGTTACCTAAAGAGAACATTAGATCCTACAATCAGAGGATAAATGAAGCAGTTTCTGGAATCAGAAATAATGGTGGAGAAATATCAGAAGAAGATATAATGGACAAGTTGTTGACTAATTTAACATCAGACTATGAGAACAAGATCAGTATTCTAGAGGAAACCATGCAATTTTCACAAGACTTCAAGAGAGAGACTTTGATCAGTAAAATCTCTACATTTGAGATATGAAGATTAAAGACTGAACCTAAAAGTGAAACAACCTTCAAAGCTTCAGTCTATGGTAAGAAATCTCACATCTCTAGCAATAATGAGAAAGAAGAATTTGATGAAGAACTAAGAAGAAGTTGATGAAGAACTAGAAGAAATCATAGTCATGATTGCTAAAAGAGAAAAGAAAGGAAAAGGGAAATATGAAGGACATCTTCCATTCAAATGTTTTTCATGCAACAAGATCTGTCATTTTGCATCCAAGTGTCCCACAAGAGTAAAGAAATTTAGATCTGATTATAAACCTAAATACAAGAAGGAATGCTATCATGCCGAAGAAGGTGTAACTGATGAAGATTCAGGAGAAGATGAAATTGGATTTGTTTCCCTTAAAGACATGGAAAAATTGCTTGAGCATATAGACATTGAAGATGAAAAGGAAACACAGAAGTTAGCCCTAATTTCCAAAGAAGACATCAAAACTGATTAGATCATTGACAGTGGATGCTCTCATCACATGACAGGTGATAAAGATAGATTTGTTCATCTAGACAAGTACAAGGGTGGTATGGTTAGAATTGGAGATAACACTCCCAAACCTATCATAGGCAGAGGATCCATCACCCTGGATGGAAATAAAAAAATAGATGATGTTCTGTATGTTGATGGATTACATCACAATTTACTAAGCGTTGGACAGCTACATGACAAAGGTTATCATTTGGAATTCAAAGAAAACAAATGCATTATTAGCAACAAAGAAGGAGACATGATTGCATCAGACTAAAAAAAAAAGGTAATTTTTTTCAGCTCAATTCTGATGTAAGTTGTTTTGTTGCAAAAGTGGATGACAGTTGGTTATGGCACAAGAGACTCTATCATATTAATTTTGATAACATAGTAAAGATAAGAAATGTCAAGGCAGTTAGAGACCTTCCAAGTATTGCAAGACTAGTTGACACAATGTGTAGGGAATGTGTTATGGGAAAGCATGTAAGGAGCTCTTTCAAAAGAAAGTAGAACTCAGCTGAAAATAAGTTAGACCTAGTGCATACAAATTTATGTGGTCCTACTCAAACCAGATCATATTACAGAGAAAGGTATTTCATTTTATTTTTTGATGATTTTTCAAGGATGATGTGGGTTACATTCTTAAAGGAGAAGTCTGAAGCCTTTGAGAAGTTCAAAATATTCAAAGCCAAAGTGGAGAATGAATCTGGATTAAAACTAAAGTATCTGAGATCAGATAGAGGAGGAGAATTCACCTCTGACCAGTTTTATGAATATTGTGAAGAACATGGAATTAAAAGATAGTTGAGTGCCCCCATAACCCCACAGCCGAATGGGATAGCAGAAAGAAGGAACATGATCATACTTGATACAGCGCGCACTATGATGATTGAAGGTAAAGTTGTACACACCTATTGGAGAGATGTAGTTAATACAACACTCTATACTATCAACAAAACACAACTAAGGCCAAGTGTGGATAGGACACCTTATGAACTTTGGTTTGGTGATGTACCTACAGTAAAATACTTTAGAATATTTGGCAGCAATTTCTACATCAAGAGAGATGATGGTGTTCGTAAGTTTGATGGTAGAAGCGATGAAGGTATTTTCCTTGGTTACTCTACTAAAAGAAAAGCATACATGTTTTAATTTGAGATTAAAGAAGATAATTGAAAGTACCCATGTAAAGATTGATGAGAAGTTCATGGTTCAAGAAAGGTACTATGAATATGCACCTATGATTGAGGATGAACCCAGGCCTAGCAGTAAAGACACTGTTGTTAAAGAAATGTTTGATTGCATTGATGTTTCATGTAATGAACCTAGATCGAGCAAAGAAGTATCACAAATTATAGATGAGGATGTTACACCAAAAGTTTCAAAGTTCACATCTAGGTATCATTCAAAAGATGATATCATTGGAGATCAGAGCAGCAGTGTTTTGACTAGATCAAAAGCAAAAAGGTTAACAATGGATGAAGAGGTATGTTTACTTTCACAGATTGAACCTTTAAATGTTGAAGATGCTTGCAAGGATTCTGATTGGCAGAAAGTAATGGAAGAAGAATTAGATCAAATAATAAAAAATGATACATGGGAATTGGTCCCTAGACCTAGTGACAAAAATGTGATTGGAACAAAGTGGGTATTCAGGAACAAGATGAATGAAGATGGTACAGTAGTCAGAAACAAAGCAAGACTAGTGTGTAAAGGATATGCATAGAGGGAAGGGATAGATTACATTGACACATTTGCCCCTGTGAGTAGAATGGAAGCCATAAAGTTATTCTTGGCCAACATTCAAGGATTTTAAAGTATATCAAATGGATGTTAAATCAACTTTTCTGAATGGTGACTTGAAGGAAGAAGCCTACATAGAACAACCTGAAGGATTTAATCTATCAAATAAACCAGACATGGTATGCAGATTGAAGAAAGCACTCTATGGACTTAAACAGGCCCCAAGAGCTTGGTATGAGAGATAGATGGTTATCTTACCAAGATTGGATTTAAGAAAGGAGCAGTAGATTGTAACCTATTCATAAGAGAGACACTTGATGGACTATTACTTGTTGCAATATTTGTTGATGACATTATCTTTAGAGGTAATGACAAGCTTAGTGCAAAATTTGCAAAAGAAATGCAGAATGAATTTGAAATGAGCATGATTGGTCCTATAAAATACTTTTTGGGATTGAATGTAAAACAAATAGATTAAGGAATATTCATAAATCAGTCCAAATATGTGAGGGAAATATTGAAGACTTTCAAGATGGAAGACTGTAAGCCAGTATGCACTCCTATGATAACAGGAAGCAAGATTTCTAAAGAAGATGATTCCACAGCAGTTAACAAGACATTATATAAGTCTATGATTGGAAAAATTATATATCTTACTCAATCTAGACCAGACAAATCTAATGCAGTTGGCATTATTGGAAGATTTGTAGCTGAACCAAAATAGAATCACCTAATGGAAATAAAGAGAATATTCAGATATCTAAAGGGAACTATAGACTATGGTTTATGGTATCCTAAATCAAAGAATGTACAACTTCATGTATATATAGATGAAGATTGGGCAGGTTGTCTTGATGACATGAAGAGTAATTCTAGAGGAGTAGCATTTCTTGGAGATAGGTTGGTTTCTTAGGTAAGCAAGAAGCAAAATTGTATCTCTCAGTTGACAACAGAAGCTGAATATGTTGCAGCAACATTGAATTGTTCAACAATGGTTTGGATCAAGCAGATGGTTAAATATTTTGGTATGCAGGTTGACTATCCTATTGTTATTCACTATGATAACACCAGTACTATCAACATGTCCAAGAACCCTGTGATGCACGCAAAGACAAAGCACATTGAGATTAAATACCATTTTCTTAGAGAAAAAGTTGTAGATAATGAAGTAAAATTGGACTATGTGAGAACCAAAGAACAATTGGCAGATATTTTCACAAAGCCTTTATCAAAAGATACTTTTGAGTATCTCAAGGAGAATTTGGGAGTAATTCCCTCTCCTAAGTTTGATTAGATAAAGCAGCAATAACATCAGTCATTAAGTGACTGATGAATGGTTGACTACTCTACTTCTGGAGTAGTACCTGTGCTTAATTGTTTATGGCACCCTTTTCCATTGATGTCAAAGGGGTAGTATATAGTAAGGGGGAGAATATACTCTGGGGGAGTATAAAGATAGATATAAGAGCTACAGAAGTGTAGATAAATGTTTGATTAGGATATTGAGAAGATTGTAAAAAGAAAGAAGACACCATGTGCTGAAGATATTTTTAATATCATATGTTGCCATCAGTGTCAAAGGGGGAGATTGTTGGAGATTTACTTCTGGCGGCTAGTTGATTGCATGTTTGTCATTGATGACAACATATAATACACAGAAGTGTTCTATATGTACTTATCAAAATGATGTTATCAAGCCTTGCGTGGTTATGTTCATGTTGTAGACATGTTTATTATGTTGTGTTCATACATACAGACTCAAATATGAAGTTTCAGTTGTGTTGTGTAATTCTGTTAAGTGGAAGTTACAGTTTCTGGAGTTTGTCTGTACAGAGCTGACGTATTGCATTGGTTCTTGAGTTGTGCCTATCTTTGAGATATGCATGTGTATATTCAAGTTAAGTTATGAGTTTATGATAGTTATCTAAAGGTGCCAAATGTGTTCAACAAAATTGCAAAGTTAGAGTTAATTTGGTAAGGCCGACTTAATGAAGCGTCCCGTTTATTCAGTTTATATTGCATGGTGGTAATTATGCTTGCATGATTAGTAAAGCCAACAAGGATGTTATGAAGAGTTGTCAAAAAGGTTCATTATCTCATACTTTAAGGAAGATACTTATAGCAAGTCATTTGTGGAACGCTAAGTGTGAATGATAAGAAAAGACACAGGAAAAGTGCAGAGCAGAATATCAGTTGAGTTTCACTCATCAAGGATCTATGTGAAGAAGAAGTGAAAGATTACAATACACTGGAGCTGATCAAGACATCAGGTCTACTCTATATGTCATCATCAGATATAGTGCATATTTGTTCTACAGAAGGTTGTAGCCTTCACCATTAAAGCAGTGAGATTTTGGACAGTGAGTCCTCAACCTTAACCGGGTTATTTGTAAATGAATCCTAATAGGGTCAGACCCTTAACCAGGTCACTATACTTATTACATTGTAAAGAACAACTCCTAACAGGGTTGCAAGATATTCTAACAGGGATTATTATAAACAAGTATAGTTCATTATGGGTGTTAATTCCCACCGGGGTTTTTACCATTTGGTTTCCCCATAACCAAATTGTGGTGTTGTCTACTGTGTTATCTGAATGTCCATTTACTTTATTATATTTTGGAGTTATTCAAAGAAAATAATTAAATTATTTGATAACTAATTCACCCCCTCCCCTCTTAGTTATCCTTTGGGACTATTCTAACAACTAAACCATCTCTAAACCAAGGCAATTATAAAAAACAACCTGTTACTCTAAATGCTTATCCTCAAAACCAAAATTGAAGTTACAACACCTATGGGAATAGCAATGATAGTAGCTCGTAGGATAAAAAAATTTGATAACAATGACCAAATTAAACTTAGAACACCCAACCCAATAATGGTAGTGTATCGACTAATAATGCTAATGTGTATGAATATGTTGATGTAAACTTCACAGGAATTGTCGGTGCACACTAGTATAACAATGGGTACAAAAATGATATGCACAATCAACAACCTCAAAACTCTGATGATCCTCCTATCTAATTTAATGCAATGATATTCAACCTCTATGAGCCTGAGACATGAGAAGGCTCTGTCAACAATATGCAAGAAGAAGATTTTGTATTTCCATTCTAGAGGGAAAGAGAGGTTGAATACTCTGAAGTTTACATATTTTAGGATAACAAGTGAAGCCCTTATAATTTGAGAAACTAAAAGGAACCTTTGATAGATGGTATTCCCCCAGGGAAAAAACCAACACCACTAGATCTATGAGCTAGCAATAATCCTATACCACCAAAGGGTCCGAATGTTACCACGTCATAACCACTAAATATACCCACTATGCACAGAAACCTAGCTAGGTCAGTTGAAAATATAGTGCTATTGAAGAACTTAAAAAGACAAGGGAAAATATCTCAATATTTGACATGTTATAAAGTTGTCCTTATCAAAAGGAAGCACTCCTAAATTCCATGGCTCCCACATCCAATGTGAATGCATCAGAGTTATTCTTGAAAATGTTTAAATATAAGTTTGAGGTACCCCCATTCCTACTGAGCTTGCGGGTATTTGGTAAAAAAATGCACAACTATTTGATCAACTTACAGGCCTCATGTAACATTATGCCACTTTCCATTTGTCATAAGTTGGGAATGATTCCTCAAACCATGAACAAAGTATTGATGCAGCTAGATAAAACAAAAGTCAAGGTTATTGGCATGCTTAAAGATGTGCACATTCAACTTGTTGTTGATCCAAGGGTGGAAGAATATATTAAAATATATATATTGTAGAAATTCTAGAAACTTACGAGATGTTTCTGAGTAGAGAATGGACTAAGTGTCTAAGAGGGTGGCTCTCTAATGACTTTACTCAATTGTGGCTATCATGGAAGGGTTTGAACAATGAAATCAAGATTGATGCTGAACCCAAACTCAAAAGGATGATTATAGAATATAATGCTCCTAGTGAGGTTTTGTTTACCCAAAATGACTTTGGTACGTATTGACTTGACAATATACTTATGTTCTAATTCAAAGATACCAGTAATTATGATGGAAGTCCCATACAAGTTTTACAAGATTTTTTGGTTGACTAAGAAATATTTCAGCACCTTGTTAAAAATGTGACCAAAAAATTGAAGCATTTGGGTCATGATGCAGACCCTAACATATTGTTACTACCTAGGTTTTGTCAATTACATCAAGTGGGTCATTCTAAATTCACATGCGCAAGTTGTCAAGATGCACTATCTAGGGTGTTGTCCAAAATCATTCAAACAACCAAGCAAGTTCAAAATTTGGGACCTAGTATTGAGAATTGGATGTTAGACACTCTCACCGATGCTTCATCAAATGAAGGTAGTTCACAAAACTATGTACCTCAAACAAAATATCTGGCAAGAAGTGAAGACTCAGACTCCGATAGAAAAAAAATTATGCATAGTGGAAACAACGAATGGAATTACTCAAATGATGACGCCTTACCACCTTAAAATAAATCCAAACCCACTCATGAAGTTGAAGATAAAAGACCCTCAGGTGTTGACGGCATGAAAAGGAAAGATAAAGGAAAAATGATCCTTTCAAATAATAAAGAGAATAAAGGATTGGAACCTGAAACACTTGGAGTTCAAGACAAGCCTCAACCCAAGTTTGAAAGATCGATCAAGCTAGATCAAATATGGAAGCTTTGTTTTGACGGTTCCAAATGTAGACAAGGACTAGTGTTGGGATTGAGCTAATAAATATAAGAGGTAAATCCTTTTATGTTGCTTATATATTGCAATTTTTATCTACTAAAAATGTTGCATAATATGAAGCATTGGTTCAAGGTCTCCTCCTGGCACATGAAAATGGAATAAAGGCTCTGGTAGTGGAAGGTGACTCACAGTTGATCATCAAATAGGTTCGCAATCAATATTCATGCAATGAAAAAAGACTGATCACTTATCAAAATAGAGTATGGGACTTGATCGATGATTTTGAAGCATTTAATATTAAGTCTATCCCAAGAAGAAAGAATGTTATTGCGGGCGCACTGACAGTGTCAGCTAGTTCATACATCCTATAGAAAAATTGAGATTAAAAAAGTTCTCAGTCAAGATTTTTGTTGTTCCTTTTATTCCAGATAATGTTACAAATTTTCAAGTCTTCCAAGATGATCAACACATCCTCGAGTTCATCATGTGCACATGTGTGTTTGAAAAACAAGTTATTGATGAAAACTAGGAGGAGCTAGAGGAGATGATTGACTCAAAGGAACCTGATGATCAAGGGATCATGAATCTAAAAAATAATTCCATACCCAAGGGGATGGTGGCATTGGAAAGAATTTTTTTTATAAAGATGACTTAGCTGCAAAAGTGCAACTAGAGCTGGTGCTTGGAGGTGATGAGAGTGAAACATACAACCTTGGGACCGAAGATGACCCAAGGGAGGTTCATATTGGGAAGGTTGGTACTGAAGATGAAAATAAAAGGATGGTGCAAATCCTTACCGAGTATTGAGATGTTATAGCTTAGAGTTATGAAGAATTGAAAACATACAAATCCTCTATCATAGTGCACAATATCCCATTGAAACCTAATTCCAAGCCTTTTTGGCAGATACAAAGGCTAGTCAACACAATGATAGAACTATGGATACAAAAGGAAGTTCAAAATTTGTTTGATGCAAAGATTATTTTCCTAATCCACATTCTACATGGGTTGCAAATTTGGTCCCAGTAAGAAAGAAGAGTGGAGAGATCAGGTTATGTGTAGATTTCCAAAACCTTAATAGAGCTTCGTAAAAGGAAAATTATCCACTGCCATCTCTATATGAAGTGTCGCAAGTGGTAAATGGATCCCAAATGATATCATTCCTAGATGGTTATTTGGGATATAATTAATTCATGGTACAGGAAGAAGATAGATTAAAGACAATATTTACCACCAAATGGGGGACATTCGCATATCACCAGATGTTATTTGGTTTGATCAATGTTGGAGAAAACTTTCAGTGAGAAATGGATACTTCTTTCAAAGGCTTAGTGGGGAAATGCATAATTATCTACATGTATGATCTAACGATGTTTTTCCAGAGATTGGGTAGTTCATACAGATGACTTGCGAAAGGTGCTTAAAAGATACAGAATGCATGAGATCTCACTCAACCTGAAGAAATGTGTGTTAGGAGTCACATAAAACAAATTTTTAGGAAACATCATTTCTGAGACTGGGATAGTGATAGATCCCAAGAAAGTTAAGGCTATTCTCAAAATAACCCCACCAAACAACCAGAAGGAACTAAACTCTTTTTTCAGAAAGATAAATTTTGTGAGGAAATTTATTAGTGGCTTTGCGGAGATAGTAAAACCATTGAACAACATGTTGAAGAAGGATTCCAAGAATGAGTGGATGATTGTGGTAAAAAATCATTTGAAGAGATAAAAACTACCATTTCCATGACACCCATTTTGGTTATCCCAAATTATACTATACTCTTTAAGGTATACTCATTTGCTTCCACACTTTCATGCGTAGGAATCCTCACTCAAAAGAAAGATGGTGAGAATGAAAGGAGAATTACATTTATGAGTTTTCCCCTTAAGAATGTTGATATGAGGTACCCAAAATTGGATAAACAATCATTCACATTGGTCAAAGCTGTGAAGAAGTTTCAACATTAAATTTTGAGGAGTAAGGTGTTTGGCATTATACCAGATTTAGTGGTAAAGTCCCTTTTAATGCAAAATGAATTAGTAGAGAAGAGAGGAAAATGGATGGAAATTCTACAAGAGTTTGATCTTGAGATTCAGCCCATTAAACTAGTAAGGGGTCAATGCCTAACAAAGTTGATGGTGGAAGTGGTAGAAGGGTTGGTATTTCAAACTTACATAGGTCAAGGGGTTATTTGAGATATTTGGTATCAATATGTAGTTTACTACCTTCTCTAGAACCACTTCCTAGAAGGATTGAATGACTCACAAAGAAGAGCCTTAAGAATTAAGAGTAGTTCTTACATGCTAAAGAATTAACAACTGTACAAATGCAACTATGATGCATTATACCTGAGATGTTTAGATAGAGAAGAGGCAAAGCAAGTTTTAATGGATTTTTATGACAAATATGGCATGGGCCATGGGTTCGTTGAAGCTACTCCTCGCCAAATATTGAGATTAGGATAATATTGGCACACTCTTTTCAAAGACACATGTGAACATATAAGATCTTTTCATATATTCCAAACTAGCGTCACCCGCAAAAGAAATCTTGAGATGAATTTACAACCAGTAGATGAGGTACATCCATTTTCCTAATGGGGTTTAGATTTTTTTGGTACTATTAATACACCATCTTCTATAGGTCATAAGTATATTATTACAATGACAAAATATTACACACGTTGGATAGAATCTCAGGCATTGAAGAATTGCACTAGTGAAGTGGTAACCAAGTTTTTGAAGGAATGCATCATAACGAGGTTTGGTATGCCTTTCTATCTAGTATGTGATAATGCACCCTTATTTTCTTGTATGACACTTAAACAATGGGCTTTCAAAAACTAGGTAATTATTAATTTCTCCTACAATTATTATCCGTAAGGTAATGGTGTTGCATAATCTATAAACAAAAACCTAAAAACTATAATCAAATGTCTCTTAGATGATAATCCTAGAGATCGACACACACAGTTGAAGTACACCTTGTGGACCGAATGAGTCAGAATCAAGAATGCCCTAGGACAGTTATTCTATGGTTTGTAACCTATTTTTCCTATGAACCTGAAAGTACCAATTTTAAAATTCATGGATAAATACATTGAAGGTGAGGATAAGGTGAAAATTTGACTCATGAACCTCCTTATTCTAGAAGAAAAGAGAACTATAGCTTTAGAACATGTATCAAAACATCAGGTTATTGTTAAGCATTGGTTTGACAAAAGAGCCACTATCAAAGCCTTTAGGATTTTTGACCTTATTCTCATGTGGGATAAGGTGAGAGAAAATCTAGGCAACCAAAATAAGTTTGAAAGACTATGGACTGGCCCATATTAGATAGTAGAAATATTGGGAGAAAATACTTTTAGAATCAGTAGTTTGGATTGGGAGTTGGTTGCATTATTAGTCATTGGCCAGTTCCTCAAACATTATTTTGGATCTTGAAAGAAGGGTGCCATTTTTCCCCACGTATTATAGTAGTTCAGGTTTTGGCCTTTTTGTTTATTTTTATTTTTCTTCTTTTCCTTTTGATTTTTTGTGTCTGGGAGGTCAGTGTATTTTGTCAGGGTAGTTCCTGACAAGTGGTCCATCCCATATGGTCTTTGATGAGAGGCAAAATTATTTCTTAGTCCAAAATTTCCAAAGATACATGTCTTGCAAGAAGCTGTTCACAGGGGTCAGAAATGGTGATACCTTTTACTTGTAATCAAGGTGATGTTCAGATAGTGATCCTCCTAAATCATAAAATATATTAAATTACAACACTAAAAATGTTGGTATTTGGGCAGATGTCAGTTAGAGCCAGCACTATCATGTTGACTTGGGTACCCACCAGTCTCAGAACCCTTCTCCATCTACAACCTGACACAAAAAATAGAGGAATAAAGAGGATAAAGGAAGACAAGAAAGAAAAATGAATCATTCAAAGTAATGGTCACTAAGGTGATCAAAATATTATACCCATGTAGCATAGTCTAAGCACTACCTAGGTCTATCAAACCAATAAAATGAAGATATTAAGGAAGTAGTATACTTAGAACACAAGTGGCCCAAGCCGGTCGCTAGTAAAGAAAAAAGAAGAGAAGAAATGATTCCAAAATAAGAATCCTCCAAAATACCTCAAGCTTTCAAATATCATCAAAAGATAGAGGAGGGTGACTCTACAAATATCTACTGGGGCTATGGATTCCTGACCAATAATAAAGAAAGGTTATATTGAGATTTGGGGGAAAAATTTTCAGGGCTATGGATGTCTAACTAGCAACAGAGTTGTTCCCAGGAAGTCCTTGTCAACATTGTACAGGTTGGTTTTGGCTAATATTTATTTGGGTTATCTTAATGAAAGTGTCCAAATAAAAAACACACAAATCCAAACACTGGAAGAAAAAAATAGAGGGCTTCACTTTTGAAACTTGGTGAACGTATGTTTCCACTAATGGTTATTACGTTCAGTTTATTGCAAGATAGGTCTCTAGAAGTTACTCGCTTGTAAAGAAATACCTTGGTCATTTCTCCTTTTTTTGGGGCTATTTTTTGTTGCTCCACAACATACACCCCATTTAATCCCCTTGGGCTAATGGGGACCCCCCCTTTTTTCTGGCACTTTGTCCCTTTTTGGTGGTTTAAATTCTCTAAGGTTAAGCAGGACCAGGTATCTAATGAGTTGGGTTGAGGGCCCTTAGGAAGGCTCCTAATAGGTCGATATCATCTTGTTTTCCCTATTAGTCTTTCCCTCCTACCCTTTTTCAACTTTTTGGATTTTGTCCCTTTTTGTTTGTTTTTCCCATTAAGTCATTATGACTTAGTGTTTTTTGCCTTTTCTGACTTTCGGTGTTTTGCAGATGCCCATACCTATGAAACACCAAAAGGCCAAAGGTTTGTGGCCCCTTTTTTTCCCTTTTGGACTTTTGGATTTTTGAAGGTCCCTAGACCTTTGAAACACTAAAAGACCGAAGGTCAGACATCAGCCAGAGTTGGGATGTCAAACTTTCACAATCTAACACTCTAACGTTCCTGATGACATCAGTGTATAGTCTTGGTTATAAAAGGAGGTTTTTGGGTTGTTTTTGTTCATTCTACATTTTGAGCGGGTTCGCATAGTGACAAGAAACCTCTAGCAACTCACCTTTATAGCTCTTTTGTGCCCTTTTGTGAGTTTTTTTTTCACTTATCAATCATTTCGAGGCTCGGTCATTGCAGTTGTCTTTTGTTTTCACCACCTTCAGGTAGGGATTTTTGCGTCTTCTTTTTTCTTAGCCTTTTCGTGTCTTCCTTTGTCATTTTTAGGTTTTGTGTTGAAGTGTTTTAGGTTAGGGCTTTTTGTGTGCTTTTTTTTTTAGGGTTTGTCCGTAGTGATTTTTTCCCTCCTTTAGAGTCTTTGGATTTTTTCACTTTGAAACCCCAAAAGTCCCTCCCACAGCTTGGCGATCCTTGACATTTTGGTGTTTTTTACATCGAATCATCAAACACCTCTGACATGTAGAAAGTGAAAAGAACCATGAGCCTTAGAATATCAACCAATTCCAAAGAACCCCTTATCCCAGTTTCACACTTTTGGTGTTTCAAATGCCAAAAAATTCTATGACTCCGATACGCCGAAGGGTTAAACTTGCTAGCATTTTGCATGCCAAAAAACTCCATGAATCCGATATGCCAAAGAGTTAAACTTGCCAGAATTTTGGAGGTTCAAACTTTCCCACCAAGAGAGTGTTATCAGACTATGAAGCTCTAAAAATGCAAAAATTCCAGGGGGCTTGTTTTTTTCTTGCCTAATTTCTGCTTTTGTTTTATGTTTTCTTTCTTTCTTTGCTTAGCTTTAGATTATTAGATTTATTTTATGCTTTCAATAATGTATATCTAACATCACTATTTTCATGCAAAATGCTAGAAATAACATAAAATCTACCAATTAAGTATCGCTTAAAATTCTAAAATACTCCCACAAAGGTGGGGAATTTACATGCTAAGATCACAGATACTGACATTGGGCACTTGGGTTGGGACTTGTTCTTGATGTATTGTTCAAATATGATAGGAAGATCATTAGACTGCACTATATTGGTCTTGGTGGTCTTGGTAAATAAAGTAGCACATCCAATCTCCATCCTTTCACCAAGTTTGATTATGACCCTAGAAAACCACTACATCTCAGATGAGAAGGTGGTAAAGAATGTGGTAGGGGATACTATGTTAGATCTGAGCCCTGACACTATTGAAGATTTATTACATCTCCACAAAGGGGTTGACCAAATCTAACCAATCACCAAGGAGAGAGGAATGAGATGGTTTGAAGGTAATACTTTGGATGCTTATGACATGGTCAATAAAGAATACCTCATTCAACATCTCTCGAATAATAAAATGGAAAGGATTGGCATGAGGAGAGGTTACATGAATGATGGCATCAAGGTTGAGGTGACAATGTTGGGCCAAGTGTATGGTCCCCCCCCCCAAGAACACCAATTAGAGCCATGGTTGATCCACATCATAGAGAGGATCAAAGGGAGAAGGCTCAGAATCGACTAGGGAACAATATTGAGTGACAACCTAGATTTTCAGTTGAGGTAGGTAAAGTGTGACCCTAGATTCTACATGACATATTATATAGTCTACCTCCTCACTACTAGACCCAACTAGATAGGGATAACCAAGAGGGGGTCATTCAATGACCAAAATGCATGGTTGTACACTTTATACCCTCAACTAGTAAGGAAGGAAAAATTGAAAGATGATAATACAAAGTAACAGATTATAAATGACACTTTTTTCTATGCAATCATCAGATCTGTTGAGGAATATTATGCCAAGAGGCTCTCAAAGGAAGCTGTAGCTAAGGTATGAGCCCTAGGGGATTTCTATATTCAATACAAGAAATTTACTTACATCTAGGTTTCTAGGAGTACCGTGAATCCTAAAAATTTGTTGTGCTATCCCTCCAAAAAAATTATTTTACTATAGATAGGCAAGCAACTCTCAGATGCGTATGAGGTTATAAGGTTAAAGAAGAAGCATTGTTGGGACTTCCCAATCTCCATAGGGGCACACTCCTTACCAGACATAAAGGTCTGCAAATCCATAGAGATGGAGTGGGAAGAGTTCCCTTTGCAAGAATTCAATTCAATAAGACCTAGGTTTGACCCCATTGGGACATTCAACCACATAGTAGGAAGGCATTATCAACATGAGCCTCATATAGAAGATCATTGGATCAATTTCATTAATGACCATGATGCCAGGAGCCTTGATTAATGTAGAATGTCCCTTTAATTGGCTAAGAATAAATTGGAGGTGCAAATCCCCCCCCCCCCCAAAGTGTGGGATAAAGATTCCCAAGATGTATTAGATCCATTGTACAATAAGGATAAGGTATATACCCAACCTATTATGATTGCGTAGGTTGGTAGAGATGAAAATTATTCTATTAATTTCAAGGATCGACATGTGATTGAACTTACAAAGATGTTTATAAATAATCCCTTCAAGTTAGATCAGGTTTCCATGAAGCCTCAACTAAATCCACCTTCCAAAATGGAGAAAGAGAAGGGAAATAAGGTTAATATCCCAACCTTCAAAGAAGTAGTTCCCATATAGCCAAAAATAGTTTACAGGCATGAAAGGCCTACCACCTATGGTCCTACAGAGAATAGGACTAAGAAGGGAAGAGGAAAAGGTGATAATACATCTCCTATTGCAAGATAGGTTGATATTCCATCTCAGACACTTAGGATCCCTTCCAAATAAGGTAGAAGTAAGGAGGATGTCGAGCCCCTAGTAAAGGAAATTTTTTATAAAAGAAAGAGGGATTTAGTGTCACCTCAACTAGAAATATTTCCCAAAGAGGAGGAGGTATAAGAAGATAATTTCCCTCTAGTAATAAAAACTCAGCATGCTATTGCGACTGCTAAAAGAGTAGAGAAAGTAAGGGTTTCTCAAAACCAAGTGCAAAATGAGCCAATTAATTTGGAGAATAGTATAAAGGAAGAAATGACTAAGGGTGACTTGGGGTCAAATGAATTTAAGTTATTAGATTTTGAGAATATTCCTAAATTCTTTGACCCCCCAAGTCAATTTGTTAATCCAAATTTTGACTCCACTATAGCACCAACACAAACACTTTTCCAAATGCATGGACAAGTGGGAGAAACAACTTCTCAAACATAAGTACCTATCCAATTATCCTTTAATAAATAATCTGGGTTGGAAAAGGATACAAGAGAGGAGGAGCAAGGAGATACAGTATAAAAATAGACAATATATCTTAAAGAGGGAGAAGTTGACACAAATCCGATGATTGGAGAACCCAAGGGTGATGAATAAGTACAAGATACTTAAGAGAAAAAAATTTTGACTTCTCCACCTCCATTGATGTCATAGGTCAACCGAACAGGTACTCCTGTGGGGTAGAAATGGGAACCGACTACCAGGTTGACAAAAAAGCTATTGGCTGATTCATTTTATGAGGAAGATAAAGAAGAGACTTCTGAGGATGTGGACAATGAAGGGGAAAAATAGGAGTAGGAAAAACAAAAAAAAAAATCCTTTTCCACCTCCATAAAGAGATGCGACTATTAGATGTGAGCATCGAGATGATGAGGAAGAAGAGGAAGAAAGAAAGGAGTCACTGGAAAGCTTGGAGATAAGAGAAGCTCTAGAAAAGGATCAAGAGGAAGTAGAAAAGGAAGATGAAGGGGATCATAGAAGAACATCTATCCTAAATATATCCCCATATGAGCCTTTGAATGCCTCCACCAAGCCCACTTGGTTGGATAAGGCGGTGCAACCCCAGATAAGGAAATACATAGAAGAAGAAGATGTTGATATGCCTACATTAGGGTAGACATTCCATAGGGGGAGTCTAGCCAGAACACTTAAAGAATGTCATATGTGTCATAGGATGATAGAGGGAAGTAGAAGGCTCAGGTTGTAGTGCCTCCTCCTATGATGTGTATCACATAGTTGACTCCAAAGGATGACATCATGGAGGAAGTTGATTTAGAAGAACCCACCTGGGAAGGTGGTAAGGCACTTGCTGCTTTGGAATTAAAGAAATTATTTAAATATTTGGACAAAGATGAGATATCGATTCAGGGTCTCAAGGTGCAAGTGGTAACATTGAATGATTGTGTAACAAATATTGTTGGTCCAATCGACCAAGATAATCCAGAGGCCAAATTGCAAGAAACACTTGAAAAGAGGGTGTCCCTAGAGTCTACAAACCCTTTTGTAAATGTGGCTATAGATTGGAATTCTAAGTTTGGAAGCTTTAGAATTGAGATTATTTGGATGGTTCTAAAGTATTTTAGAATAATCCTCATTGATATAACACAACTCGTCGAACTAATCAAAGGATAGAAAGGGATTGATGATAAGATGGAATACTGGAAGTAGACTCTTCAGAATTTGAGGATCATAAGAAAGAAACACTTACAAATTTTGGTAAATGTGTATAAAGGAGCAGAGCTAGACAATTTTGATGAGTGGGTCTCGGTTATTGGTGTCACCATGAGAAGTTACCAAGAAATATTGGAGAAGATCAAGAAGAAGAGAAAGGATGCCATCCTATGGGTAGAAGAAATTTAGAAATTCTTTAATGGTATGGACTTGGAGCTATATGAAGATGGTAATAAGAAGAAGTTGTATTCTACAAAGAATATTGTTCAATAGTTTATAGGAATTGTAGCCGGAGTGAACACCAAGGGAGACCTCCAGCAGTTATTTTATTTCAAAGAGGACATAAGTTACTGTAGACACCTAAAATTGTCCCTCATAAAATTATAGTTAATTTTAATTAATTAGATTTGTTATATTCTTCCACTTATTTAATTAAATTTATTTAATTAAATTAGGTTCATTATTCTAAAGTATTTAAATTTAATTAAACTACTTATCCTCTAAATGTATTAAATTTTATTTAATACCTCCCCAATTAAATCCCCCTTTAAATAAATTTCTAATTTATTTATTCCCTCACATGCTAGTATTCTTCTGAACCATGATTAATCTAAATCTATTTTGGATTAATTTAATCTAAACCTAGATCCTACCCTAATTCATATCACTTTCAACAAATAAGCCTAGTCACTAATTAATTAAGGTTAATTGGGCTAATTTTTAGGATTCCTACGCCCATTAGTCTTAATTATTTTCTCACACATGTGCGAGCAAATTTCCAAAATTTAAATTTTCAAATAATACTAATTTGGTCCCAACAAGGATTCTTACAACCTTGATAGAAATTTATTACACTTTCCAAAAGTTTTCATTGGACCAAATATATGACACTTCTTACACATCTATGACAAGATCTCTTACATGTGTACTCCAAGTACACATTGACCCATCACATATCAAATTGCTCACACATGTGTGAGAGAACTTGGCCTCTTTCATGTCTTATGTGTCCTTCATGTGACACCTATGTGGATGCCACATGTTCTCCACCTCACCCAAGTCCTCCAAAATCTTATAAATAGGAGCCTTGCCAAGAGTAAATCACTAATTATTTTCATGCATTGTTATCATGCTAGTTTATGCTTAGAGTTATTTTGCTTGCATTTGGAGTTTTTATACTAACCTTGTTTGGTAGATTATTGCGTTGAATCATGGTAGTTGTAGTTCATTCATAGCTTTTAATCTTACATTCATTCTTGGATCTTTGCATATAGTTGAGACTAGTTCTTGAGTCATTCATCATAAATTCTCATCTAGTTTTGCACTTAGTCTCATTAATTTCATCCTTGCAATCCATAGTGAGATTTTACATTATGTTGGGAGAGCACACACACAACACTCTCTAAAAGAAAATCAACAAGGCTTGGGTGCCCTTGTTTGGCTCATTGGAGGTTTTAGTAGAAGGCTTTGTGTAGTTTCATGTTTTTTATGAACATGTTAGATTAGAAATGCTTTATATCTCTAACTTCTACATGTTTCATCTTGTTCCACATAGGTAGGTTTTCATCACACACATTTTGGCATGCCTAGTGGGACCTACATCCCTGAAATTAATATATTTTCTAACTTTCTACAAAATTTGGGAAACCATCACGCTGAGTCGTCTCTACTCTGGAATGGTCATCTGCGCTAAATGATCATCTATGCAAATTTTTGTCTACGCAGATCATTGTCTCCAGCTAGACACTTTCGTCTCTGCTTAGGATAATCAAATATTAGTTTTAAGTTGTTTTAAATTGATTTTTGGCATATTTTAGCTTTTTACTCTCGGGTTTCTGATAGGAATCACTTTTACAAAGTTAAATTTTATTAAATTTTTTCAAAAATATTACTATTTAACCACAGTTAATTAACCCTGGTTTTCTTTTTTGTCATTTGTGCATGTTGACCTTCATCTGCGCCTGGGTTCTGTTATCTGCACTACTCAAAAACCGTATTGTCAGGTATAGCTTTTCAACTTTTTCATAAACTATCATCTATGCTAGAAGACTGTCATCTATACATATCCTTGAACAGTCGTCTACGTATACAAATTTTTGTCTGTGCAGATTATCATTTGTGACCTGATGTTATCGTCTGCGCTTTGTGTCAGTTTATTTTTAACTTTCCAGTAGGTTTTTTGTGTTACTAATTTCATCTGGGTTTTGCAGCACCTTCATTCTAAAGACTAACTTTTTGAGACTACTAATATCTTGTGTTGCATGACGTTGAAAGAAGATAAACACCAAACTACTCACGTATTATTCTTGTAGGTGGCCTAGGAGATACAAACAAACAATGTTTCTTCTTTAATGTTTTCTTAGGCATTTTAATAAAAGGGTTATTTATAATATTTTATTAAGTGATAAGGGAGTACTCTCTTGTCTTTTTAAGATAATCAAAATCCTAAACTCATTTAATAAAATAATTAGAAATAAACCTTTGGGAAAGAACAACTTTTTTGGCATATTTGGGAGAAAAGGACATTAGGTAGGAGAGTATTCTATTTTCCCCTTGTGGGAAAATCATAAATCTAGACCCCTCTCATCGCCAATCCATGCTCTTAATTTGATCCTTTATTTGGGCCTACCGGTCGAGGAAAAAATCTCCTGGGAACAACCCACATGGGAATGAGGTGTAAACCCACCACTCCAACCCACATTAAAAAATTTACTTCTTTGGGTTAAAGCCTTAGAATTTAGATAGTATTTGATCTTATACTTGGCTCATGCCTAGCACAAAGTAGGGTCATGAGGTCTCAATCATGTTTACTTGACTACTTGTGCCAAGGTGCTTTGTGGGGCTATACGCCTCAATCATGCTTGTGTGGACAAAAAAGACATATCCAAACAGAGGCCCTTACTAAGAATTGTTAAAGTAGAAGCCTACCTAGTTCACCCCTAGAAGCTTGATAATGTTTGTGCAAGGAGGATAGTAACCTCCCCAAGATCACTCACATGTTTGTGCCACCTTGATTGTTTGGAGTCGGCTAATATGAGATCATGACTGGAGCCATTGCATGCTTGGTGATGATCATATTCTATTGAGCTCTTGTGTGTGTGCCTACGTTTGCAGGAAAATATTTTTAAGCTAAGCTAAATTCCATAGGTAGGTTGTGCTTGAGTGTCTTCAAAACATTGGTAACTTGAAAAAAACATGAGCTTCCCATTTGATAAATTTGACACAATTGCCTGTATCCCTCAAGGTTGCTTTGTCCCTTGTTGGATTGTTTTCAAGACATATGACTGTTATTTTATGGTTTGAATGATTGAAATTGGTTCTTGCCATTGAACAAATTTACCAAAAAATATTCATCTCTACTTTGAAAATTTCATCTCTAATCAAGTACTATCATCTCCAATCAAGAGTTGTCATCTCCATTTTCAAATAGTCATCTTTGACCTGGAATGATCATCCCCACAAATCATCATCTGTGTCTGAGAATGGTCATCTCTTCCTAAAAACAATGAGCTATCAGGCTTTACAAAAGGACTCAAAAAATTATTTCTCAGAAGCTCCTAAAACCACTTATCATGAAACATTTATTTACTTGGTTGAAATTGATATTTCTCGCCACAGGACACAGCCAATTTAGGAAAACATAAGAAAGTTAAGCTTATAGTTCCCTGTATCTAAGAGAAAAAAGAAGCTGATAGAAAACCCAAGGAATATTAACATATCAATAAATCTATTTAGCAAGAAATCAAATACTTTGAGAAATTTGACGCTATCATCTACAACAACAAAATTTCCTGAGTCATGTCCAAAAATCATATGAATCATGCCTTCATTCATTTTGAGCAATACGATTAGGTAAACCTCATTATTGACCTTCAAATATTCAATCAATTTACCACTTCCTCATCATCACAAGATCATCATTTCCTTCTTGGAGCAAACAAAATTAATCAATCTTGGACTTCAATAAATTAATCAAATCAAATCCAATCTTTCACTCCATCATCATTAGGTTGAAAGATCCCAATCAAAATATTTTAGACCTTTATCTCTAGTGAACACATTATTTCTTGTAGAACATCAATCCATCTCAACCAATAAAAATCCATTGATCTTGTCTTATTTTTCTTGGGATCACAAGTTAATCACCAAGTAGGAGAAGACATTATCTAAATCAACCCTTTGTGTTTACATCATCATAAGGTCTTGTCTCACCTAGGTTTTCATCCAAAAACCTTTAAATCCAATTCAAATCCAATCAATCACTCTTAATCAATTCAATCCAATCCATCCAAATCAATCAAATCCAATAAAAAATAAAACCAAGTTCAAATCCTTTGCTCCTAAGATCACCATCAATCACAATTCTAAACTTCAAACTTCATTCTTCATTCTTCATTCTTCATCTTTCATCTTTCATCCTTTTGAAGTTACCATTGCATGGTAGTTACTTGATCCCAAGCTAAAAACATGAGGCACACACAATTAAACACCAATCATGATAATAGGAATTCTTTTGCTCATCCCTTCTTTCAGGGAGAATAAATACATGCTAAGGACATAACTAACGTCCCTGATGAGAATGAATTAGTCGATCAAGATAAGAGATCTACCCAAGTGAAAAATTTCCTCAGTGCTCTATATAACCTAGAGATGGTTTAAAAAGCCATTATCCAAAATGGTGGAGAGATTTTTAAGAACCTTATTAAAAATGGGGTCATAGTACCCACTAATTTTAATGAAACTCTACTTTTCAGCAATGTCATCAAGGCTACGTCTGCTGCAAACATAGACTCAACCTCAAATACAAAGTCGTCACACAAAAAAGGGAAGTCCACTTCTAGTGGGCCTTGTAGATCAGTCCCCACATCAAATTCACAACCAACATCTAAATTAATAGGGGAAAAAATTCAACAAATCCTTAGTGTCTTTCCCAACATTACTTCACATAATAGCACTCATACCACAGCAAATGTTGGTGCTAGTATTTTTAATATAGGGTACACTTCCATTCCCTTGTCTACACAAGAAGTATCATCATCACCATTAAAATTTCCATCATTTGTGCTGAAGACATCTACTCAACAAACATCCCGAGCTTATCATTACACACCTCCTCCTACAGTTGGCATGACCTCAACAAGATTTTCAGCCTCACAACTAGGAGGTGGAAAATCTTTTGGACCTCAGTTCACACCTCACAATGCCCTTGATTTAGCCCAACAATTCAATGAGATCAAAAATCTTGTACATAGCTTACAAAATGGAGGGAAGAAAGAGTTCTCTTTTGAAGACATATGTCCCTACCCATTTGACAAATCAATTACCATGCAACCATTTCCTCAAAATTTTGAGATCCCTAAGTTTGAGAAATACAAGTGGGAATCATGCCCACTCCAACATCTCAAAGAATTCTACATCGCATGCCAAAAGGTTGCCTACGATGAAAACTATTTGAAATGACTCTTTAATAGGAGTCTTAGCGGTCCTATGTTGGAGTGGTTTATGGCCCTCCTCATGGCTCTATATCTACGTTCTTTGATCTTGCAAAAAAATTCATTGGATAATATTCCTACAACATTGAAAATCAAGCATCATTGAGTGACCTATGCAATGCCGAGCAAAGGAATGGGGAAACCTTCAAGCTAGCTTCTTACAATGATGGAGACACATTGTGAATCCTATGCCTTGGAAGATACCTACTAAACATTTGATCGATATCTTTAGTAAAAATTTGGTATCTGAAATGTCATTCCAAGTGGAAATGGCTTTTTCTTACACTTTTGTTGCTCTTGTTAAAAAGGGGAAAATATTGAAGATGGACTTTTGCAACAAGGTGTCATTAAACATTATACCCCTTCCGCTAACAATGATAAACTGAAGTTTTGGAGTGAAAAAAAACAAGTTGTCAATGATGGAGTGACAAATGCTAGAAACACGTCCAAAATGTCTAGGAATCTAATCAAAACAATCAAAACAATCAAAATAATCACAATAACAATAACAACAAAAATAATAATTAGAACAATTCGTCACAACATAAATCTCAGCAACAATGTTGCAATCATTCCTACTTAATCCCTCACAATAATAACAACAACAACAACAACAACAATAACACCAAAAATAAAAACAACAAAAACAACAACAATAATAATAACAATAATACTAGATATCCTTAACAATTCACTTCTCTCACAGAATCATTGGATGTGGTCTTTCAATGATTAGTGGATCAAGGCATGATGGTATATCCTAACACTCAATCGTTTGACAAAAATCAACCCAAGCCTTCTTGGTATAAAGGTAATGAATACTATGATTATCATCACATCAAGGGACATGACACCAAGCAGTGCATGAAATTGAGACACTTTTTCAAGACCTCATAGATGATGGAAAAATTGAGGTTGAGGGACAAAACCCATCATCATCAAATGCAAAATGTAAATTCTACACTAAACCATTTCCTAAACACAATCAAAACAATGAATACAATGCCATTCCTTATGACTATTCCATGAACACCATCACATACAATGATCCCACTGATGACATGTAAATGATTGAATGTTTGATAATGTTAAGTTGAAGATGATGCAAGGCATTAAATCAGTTAATGGTTTGTATTGTCATTGATGTTAACTTGATATCATTTGTGCGGTCATCTACATAATGCCAAAGAATTCAAAGAATCAATGGAATAGAGATTATGCTTTCAGCAATGCATAAAAGTCAAGTATTCACTAAGTGACAGACAACACCAACGGAGTGCACACCATCGATAAAGGAAAATAAAAAGTCATAGTGATGCCTGACGAAGCAAAATCATAGTGATACCCGATGAGTAAAATCCAAGGATGCCTGACGGACAAAGATCTCGAAGCTAACTGGAGTCACATAGATAGAATTGGTAGTTGTCACCAACAAATAACTAGAGAGTTGACCGACAGAACAGAGAGCTCAAAAAATGACAAAATATCTAGCTGGCAGAGCTTAAGGATAGACTTAACTAGTTGTTTTATTTGTTTTATTCGACCAGAGTTAAGTAATTGATTTAAAGAAGATTTATACAGTTGGCAAGAAGATAACTACGAGATAAATCAGGAGTTAAATCTATAAATCAGATTGGCTGGATTGTTTTTCACGCCAAGAATCAAGAATCAAAAATTAAGGAATATCATGTCTATATAAGTGACAATCATAATTCATTTCCGTAATCACAAGCATTCACATACATTGGAACGAGAGTGAATAGAAAGAGGATAATGAAGAGAAACTGGTGAAGGATAACTTCCTACAGTCCTAATTAATCAAGTTAAAGAAGAGCTAAAGAATTCTGTAGACACTGACGAACAATGAAGCATAGCATCACAGAGCAGAAAGTGTGGAACACAAGGAATTTAATTGATACATTGATCAGAGAGGTATTGTACTTAAATAGATCTAAAAATATGCAATTCAAGTTGCATTAGAAATAGTCCATAGTGTTTCAGTTTAACCATTGAAGCATCAAGTCTCTTAACAGAGCAGGACTTAACCATCTTCTATAATTGAGGTATATCCTAACAGATTGCAAAATAGGTTGATTCATAAAAGTGGCATTGAAATTGCATAAAGCGTATTGACAACCTAAGAAGAAGGTTGATTCAAGGATGGTAGCAAGATTTGCCTAAAGCCTATTGACATTCTAAGAAGGAGGCTGATTCAAGGATGGTAGCAAAATAGATGCCAGATACTAAGTGACAAAATATATGTATAAAATCCTCTAACAAGGTCGCACTTAACAGTGTGTTTGTAACCTTTAATAGGGTTGGCTCCCAATAGGGCTCACTTCAGAAGAGTGAAGATTTGGGGTACCGGTCCCAATGGTTTTTCCCTTAATAGGGTTTCCATGTTAAAATCCATGTGTTATGTGTGTATGGTTTATTAATTTATTGTTTTACATTTCACATATGCATTTTTGGATTGATTGGTATACTCTGCATATTTACTGAGTATCAGTAAATAGTTTTACTGCTTATTAGTTATCAAGGATAATAAAGACAGACAAGGTAAACTGACAGATAGTTAATTATTATAAGTATTTCATGGCATGCATCTTGTAGGGACTTAATAATCCAAGGTGTATTGATTGGTGGTTAAAGTTTAAAGGATAAATTTTTCAGGCCACTGATTCACCCCCCCCCCCCCT
>MU227266.1:269834-293167 GCA_018584345.1 Thuja plicata | reverse complement strand
TTGGGGAATGAATTTAGAAGAAAATAGATGATTAATTAATGATTAAAAAACCATTAATTAATAGATGAAAATTAGTGTTTTTAATGTAAAGTCGCAAGCCTGTCCATTTTAGGGTGTCTACACATACCATCAATGTTTAAAGCTCCCACATCATGGAAGAGAAATCACTATTCCTGGAGACTGTGAGACCTTTCAGTATTACAAAAGATTGGAAGGTAGATAGTCAAATTATTGTCCTCTGAATGAATTTTCTTGACCTATTGAAAAGGAGAATCTTATCCGACCAAAGAGTATTGAAGGAACATCTGAAAATCCTCTAGACCATTCTAAAGGAAAAGAGAAAGTTGTTAAAGACAAGACCTCTGAGCCCGAGAATAAAACACCATTCACAGATCAAGGCTTGGGGGAATATAAGTTTGAAAGTGCTATGTACATTACACAACTCCCCCTATCCCCAAAATCCTATGGAAAACCATCACAGCTGACTCCTTCAGGAAACAAAGATATCATGAAATGCAAAAACACTACTTTTGAACATTGGGGATCCTTATCTGATGAACACAAGGAATCAAATGTCCTAGATTGGCTTTACAAAGAAGAAGAAGAAAAACCAGTCACCTTCCCTAAGGACAAATATATCAAAGACACTCCCATTGTTGAAAGTATGGGATATCATGGTACTGGCCTCAGAGAGAAAGAAACGGGATGAAGAACACTCATTACAACAAAAGGCTATCTACGAGGTAAAGGATTGGGCTCCTTAGAACATAAGACTAACTTTTCTAAAGACTATTGTTTAGTTGAATCTGATTCAGACACTGAAGAGGAGTTCTTTGAAGTACCTTTCCAATATATTGAAGATGTCCTTGATGAATTTTAACATGTCCTTACCATCACCAAATCTGGCCTTTCATCCCCTAATCTTCCCCTAAAAAACCCTGAACTAATTGATTGGGATCAGCAAGATTCACTACCATCCTTAGATGTATGCAATTCAAATGAGGCAGTGTTAGCCCTATTTGGCCTTAACAATCTCTGAGAATACAAACACCAAATCTACTACAATGAACAAGCCTACTTCGATAGCCAGGTCAACACCCTTATTCACAAAAAATAAAATGAAAGGAAAAATCAAAAGGAAAATACATCCCCTAGTGAAAATCTCTCGTAGGCACCTTTGGATGACAAAAAAGAGAAGATAAAGGATGTATCCTCTAGTGAAAACCTTTCTAAGGTGCTAGAGGAGGGAGCATTTGACCTTCCATTCATATCATTAGAGTCAGAAAAATCCCCCATCCTAATAGAAGAAACAAAACCAGTCAACCTTAGTACATAAGAAGAACCAAAGATCATGTACATTGTCGCATTGTTTAATGATCAAGAACATAAAGCTATGAACGAATTCCTCAAGAAATAGAAATTCAAATTTTCCTAGACTTACAAATACATGCCTAGGTTAGATATAGATTTAGTTGTACACAATCTTGTGATTGATCCAAAGGTGAAACCTATTAAGAAGAAGTTACACAAGATGCATCTGCAAGTTTCTCTCCTAGTCAAGACTGAGTTGCAAAAAATGTTGGACGCTGAAATCATCAGACAAATTGATTATCCTGAGTGGGTCTCTAATATTTTCCCAGTAGGTAAATCCGCTAGGGGAATTTGCATTTGTACTGACTTTAGAGACTTGAATTTAGCATGTCCCAAGGATGATTTTCCACTACCCAACATTGATATCATAGTGTATTTGACTGCCGAACATGAGATGATGTCCCTCATGGATGGATTTTCTAGATATAATCAAATTAGGATTGCACCCAAAGACCAACACAAGACTACATTCACCACTCCTTTGGGTATGTTCTATTATCAGGTTATGCCCTTTGGTCTGAAAAATGTAGGTACAACATATCAACGCGCAATGACCACAATCTTTCATGATCTCTTGCATATTATTATGGAAGATTATGTGGATGACCTCCTAGGAAAATCTAAGACATGAGAAGCACACATCCCCATTCTCACAACAATATTTGAACGATTGGAGAAATTTAAGCTCTGACTTAATCCTAAAAAGTGTGTCTTTGGAGTTCAATCTAGCAAGTTATTGGGCTACATTGTCTCCAACAGAGGCATTGAAGTGGATCCAAAGAAGGTGAAATCTATTCTAGAGATGCCACCCACCAGAACACTGAAATAGCTGTGTATTCTGCAAGGAAAAATTTAGTCCATTAGAAGGTTCATGTCACAATTAGAAGATAAAGTACATCCCTTTTCTCATCTGTTGCACAAAAATATCAAGTTTCAATGGGATTTCTTGTGTCAAATAGTATTTGATCACTTGAAAGGATACCTAGCTAACCCTCTAGTGTTGGTTCCGCTTGTCTTAGTCTAACCTTTAATTTTGTATGGATCAGCTACTGAAGTCGTATTGGGTGCTCTTTTAGCATAGTTAATTGAAAATGGAAAAGAATGAGCGATCTATTATCTCAACAGAACATTGGTGGGTTATGAAATGAACTACTCACCCATTTAAAAATCTTGTTTGGCCATTGTCTTCTCTACACATAAATTATGCCACTACATGCTTAAACATAAGATACAACTGGTTTCCAAGATAGATCCACTTAAATATATGTTGTCTAAAGCTGCTCTCACAGGGCGCACTGCAATGTGGGTTATGATTCTTAGTGAGTTTGACATTGCTTATGTGGATTGCAAAGCTATTAAGGGACAAGTAATCATAGACCAGTTGGTTGAAGCACCTATTCAAGGGGATCATCCAATCATCACAGATTTTCTAGATGGATCTTTTCTCAACATCACCTCGAGTATCCCATGGAAGCATTACTTTGACGGATCCTTTACAAAAAAAGGTTTGAGGGCAGGTGTTCTATTTTTCACACCTCAAGGGGATCTCATCCCTAAGTCCTATAAACTACAATTTCCATGTACAAAAAATATTGCAGAGTATGAAGCCTTGGTGATCGAACTTCGCCAAGCCATCCAATAGAATATCTATAGTTTATATGTTCTTGGTGACTCTCAGTTAGTTATCAAGCAAGTCTTGGATGAATATCATAAAAAGGATGACAAATTGCTCCCCTACCACCGCATGGTTGAATATTTGAAAAAATATCTTATTAAAATTATCTTCTAGAAAATTCCCAAAACAAAAAACAAAGCAGCAGACACTTGGCAATAATTGGATCCTTGATATCCATGCCCGAACACAGTTCATAGTGTGAATTTCTCATTGAGAATCTTATGGTCCCTTCCCATGACCAACCAAAGACTGAAATCATATGTGAAATTTCTGATCTAATTCCCCTTGGTACCTTGAAATCTATTCCTACCTGACAGACAAGATCATCCTACTTACCCTCACCCGAAATCAATGCAAAACCTTCATCCGTCGAACCTCTCGCTACACAATCCTTGGTGATACCTTGTTTGGAAAACACTTTAATGGAACTCTTCTAAGGTGTCTAAATCCAAAATAAGCACAGATGTCATTAGAAGAGGTACATCAAGGGATTTGTGGGGCCCATTCTATTGGGCTCACTTTGGCCAAGAAATTGCTACGTACCATATATTATTGGCCTACCATGGAACAAGATGCCTATCATTACATAAAGAAATGTGTGCCCTGTCAACAGCACAAAAATTTGATACACACTCCCTCCCAATCCCTTCAACCTACCATCACACCTTGGCCTTTTTCCCATTGGGGACTTGACCTAGTAGGCCAGAATTTCTAATTTCTTCTAACTACCACAAATACATCCTTTCTGCTACAAAGTACTTCACAAAGTGGGTCGAAGCTGTCCCTCTTACTTATACAACTAGAAAATAGATCTCAAATTTAATTTTGAACTATCTTATCTATCGTTATGGAATTCCCCAAGATATTATCACTAATAATGGGACCCCTTTTAAGAATAAGGATGTCATATAACTCTATAAGATGTTTGGCATTACCCAACACTCCTCTTCCAAATACATTCTGCAAGGAAACAACCAAGCAAAGGCTACCAACAAAACCATCTTGAAAATCCTCAAAAAGATAGTTGATGAGGTTGGTCATGATTGGAACCTTTTCCTAAACCCCGCCCTCTAGCCCTATTGCACCTCCATACATACTCACATTGGAGTCACTCCATTTTACATTGTCTATGGTACTGAGACTATTCTCCCCATCTATATTGAACTCCCTTCCCTCATAATCTCCCTGAAGAATCTGATGTCCGAAGAAGAATCCTGAGTTTCTCACTTACAAGAGCTATAACTCCTCGATGAAAGACGCCTTTTATGAACTATAAATGATTAAATGTATGAAGATGTTAATTTGATGATCACCAAGACACAAAAAGTTAATGCAAGACATTAAATCAATTAATGTAATGTATTGTCATTGATGTCAACTTGATATAATATATGTATGTTGTACATACTAGACCATATATTGCACATGCAGTAGGAATAGTTGCAAGATATTTTGCTAATCCCATGGAATCACATATGACTATTGTGAAAAGAATCCTAAGATATCTGAATAATATCGAGGACTATGGCTTATGGTATAGAAGAGAAGGAAAATTTGAAATTAAGGTGTTTACCGACGTTGATTGGGATGGAAACATTGATGACCGAAAGAGCACAACTGGATGAGCATTCTTTATGGGTGACATAGTTGTCACATGGATCAGAAAGAAGCAAGGATGCATCTCTTAGTCTATTGTAGAAGCATAGTATGTTGCTGCTACTGCAAACTACTCAAATATTGCATGGATCAAACAGTTACTAGAAGGTATGAATATGAAAATTCTTGAACTAGTAATTATCTATTGTGACAATACCAGTGCAATTAACATTTCTAAGAATCTAGTCATGCATGCTAAGACAAAGCATATTGCTATCAAGTATCATTATTTGAGAGAACAAGTTCAAGAAAAGGAGGTGATACTTGAGTATATGCAATCAAAGGAAAAATTAGCTAATATCTTCACCAAGCCACTTCCCAGGGATACATCTAAGTACTTGAGAAAGAGACTAGGGGTCAGACCCTTGTCTACTGGTTAGTAAGATGAATAGAAGGTGGCATCAGCCTACATATTATCATAATATCATTCATGTTGATGCAAGCAAAGAGATGGACTTTAAAGATACATCAGTACACAGCAAGGTATTTATCTACTCCAAGCATCTAAGTTGTTATATTGCTTATGGATTGGGAAATTCAAGGAATATATTGAATGGATAGAAAGGATTGTTTGGCATTAATATCAAATATTTTTTTGGCATTGTTGTTAAAGGGAGAGATTATATCCATTATCACATTATCCAAAGGGAGAGATGTAACTAGAAAGAGAGAGTACATACAAAGGGAGAGATTGTTGACAAGAGAGAAAATAGACATCAAAAGAAAAGAATAGTCAAAGGGAGAGAGTTTGACACAAGAAGAGAACACATCACATCAGAAGAAGAAAGATTCTACGTCTATCCAATGAAGGGATTGAAGACAGAAAGAGAGATGCAAGAATCAAATCTAAGCTATGTGAGCTTACCAAGGACCAGATATTTGTATCGGTTATAGTACATAAGATTAGTAATTTGATGAAATTTAACTGTTATATTTCATATTGTATTAGTGATAATATAGTGTGATAATGTAGCGTGTTTCCATCAATACCAAAGGGAGAGATCGATGAACTATAACTGATTGAATGTATGAAGATGTTAAGTTGATGATCACCAAGGCACAAAAATTTAATGCAAGACATTAAATCAATTAATGTATTGTATTTTCATTGATGTCAACTTGATATAATCTGTATGGTCATGTACATACTACTAAAGACTTCAAAGAACCAATGAATCAAAGGCTATGCTATCAGTAATGCATAAAAGTTAAGTATTCACAAAGTGACTGTATACACCAACAAAGTGCACGTCAAAGGATAGAGTAAACCAACAAGAGAAAAGTCATAGTGTTACTCAATGAATCAAAAGCACAACATTACTGACGAGAAAAGTCACAGTGTTACCCGATGAGCAAAAACATAGTGTAACCCGACGGACAGAATTACAATGTTGCCTAGCGAATAGCAAGATGAATGGAGATCTTGAAGACAACTAAAGTTTCACTAAAAGAATAGTCAGTTGTCACCAATGACTAACTGAAATATTGATCGACAAAACAAAGAGTTTAGAAATGACAAAAGACTTAGCTATCAAGAGATAAATATAGACTTAACTGGTACTTATCATTATTTTAATTGACAAGATAAAGCCATAGATAAGTAAAGGATTTAAAGTTGTTTAGTCCAGTTGGCAAGAAGATCTCTACAAGATAAAATAGGATTTTTTCTTTAAATCTAATTGGCGAGAATTGTAGATCACACCAAGATCAAGAAATCTAAGAAATGGTGAAATCATGTCTATATAAGAGACAAGCTAATTCAATGTGAATAAGGGGAGTGACAAAAAATAGATGTTGAAGATATTTTGAAGGAGAAGAAAGTCTTCATTCAGACCTGATCAATCAAGCTGAGGAAAGAGCTAAATTCTGCAAACACCAATGAACAATGATACAACATCACAGAGCAGAACAATGTGGAGCAAAGGTATTGAATTGATAACATTGATCAGAAAGGTAATGCACTTAAAATAGATCTGAAAATCTGCAATTCTAGTTGTATATGAGAACATATCAATTTAATGTTTCAATTTAATCATTGAATCATAAAGTCTCTTAACTGAGTAGGACTTAAAATTCTTTTCTAATTGAGATACATCCCAAGGAGTATCAAAAATTTTGATCATACAAAGTAGCATTGGATATGCCCGATACCTATTGACAGGCCAAGTGAGTGTGTTGATCAAGGATGGTAGAATTAGATGCTAGATACTAAGTGACAAACTATTCATTTAAATCCTCTAACAAGGTCACACTTAACAGTGTGTTTGTAACCTTTAACAGGGTTGGTTCTTCACTAAGCTCACTTCAGAAGAGTGAAAATTTGGGTTACCGGACCCAGTGGTTTTTCCCTTAATAGGGTTTCCACGTTAAAAATTCATGTGTCAATGTGTTTATGAGTCATTAATTTATTATTTTTCATTTCACATAAGTAAATCTGGATTGATTGGTATACACTAGTTATTTACTATATTTTGGTAAATAGAAAGACTGCTAATCGGTAAAAGTAAGAATAAGGTTTGAAAGAGTAATCCGAGCAGTAGTTATTTGTGATTAATATTTCAAGGCAATCATCTTAAAGGAATGAAGATAATTAGAGGCTTATAAATGTGGTAATAAGTTTTTGGGTTGATTTACGGATTAATTTTTTAGGCCACTGATTCACCCCCCCCCCCTCAATTATTCTAATAGCCTTAACACCCTAGACCATCTTCACATACATCAGAATCACCTACACTTACAATTCAACAAGAAGATCAAACCTTGAGAATTTTAAGTAGGTGATCTTGTCTTGCAACACAATATGAAGAATCTCCAAAATTGTGAAAAGAAGGGAAAGTTTGAGCCTAATTGGTTAGGGCCCTTTGTAGTTACAACTAAATTTGGGTCTGGAGCTTATCAGATTACAACACCAAAGGGAGTTCCCATTTGTAGTCCTGTTATATTGTACATCTCAAGAGCTTCTATGCATGGTTCATCAGTATTCCTTTGTACAACAGAAAGTCAGCAACAAAATCCAAAAAAATCAGAAAAGCAGCAAAAGTCCAAAAACAATATAAAATTATTCTGAAAATAGAAAAAGTCTTGAAAAAAAAATTTATCTTGGTGAAAACCTGGAAAACAGGCACTTTGATAAAAAAATCAAAAAAATCAAAAAAGAAAAAACAAAGAGAAAGAGAAACAAAATCATCCATTTGTGAAAACCACTTTGGTGGCACAATGGATAAGTACCATGGTGAAAACCTATTCTAGGTGTCATGCGTAATCAGATCCATCATCTATTTGGACCATCTCTTACACAAAATCCAACACATTTTCCTAATAAATCCATCACACTACCCATATTTGTGCAGGTATCTTCCCTCCACTTTCTGCCACGTCTTCGCCTCCGCAATAATAAACTATTCCCACACGAATGAGCTTACCCAAAGATACTGAGCTTTTCCCAGACATAGTGATCACAAGCATTCTCAAAAATCAACTAACAAATTAATTTCTCATCTTTTATTCCATTCACAAGCAATTTCCAGCAAATTTTTGTTTCAATCAATCTTTTTCCGTTAGGATGCATCCTTTCGGTGTCGACTTCTCAATCTCGTGTCACATCAATCCCATTCATGGAAAGAAATTTTGGATTGAATGAATGCTTGGTCATGATGAGTTTCTGTTGATTTTATTTTTGTGTTCCAATAAATCCTCTTCATGATTACCTTGATCTTTAATATCTTGGTCCGTCATGAAAGGTATCTACTGGAATATGTGTCATTTGTAGTATGATATGTTTGTCATAGTTTTTAAGTGCATTTTCAGAATTTATACACATACCAAAAAATCCTTAAAAAGATCTGGGTGTACTAAATCCTCTCATGAGTGACATTTCATTGGTACCATTCTAACTAAAATCTTACATCTATGCTCCTAACAAACTATTTGTCTGAGAGTCTCGTCAACGCAAAGGAATAATGTCACTTGTGTTTTCTAAGACATCGTGCAAACCTCCTTTTGCAAAATCAAACTAGGGTGTGTTCTCCAACATTAACACAATGTGATCCCATAAAAATCACGTAGTTAGGTTGTATATTAGTTAGGTCATGTTGTATTTTTACTCTTGGCAAGATTCCTATTTGTCCCTTGCCTCTAAATCTAGTTACATGATCCTCTCAGTTCTAGTTGATACACACAAAAAATATTTTCCTCATTTGAGTCATCATTAGTTGCATCTGCTACCTCATGATGAGTTTAAGTATTGACTTCAAATTCATCCCAATCATCTAGATGCATTACATTACATTACATTCCTCATTAATCATTAGTCATTATCTTACATTCATTCACCATTATCTTACATGTATTAATCATTACCTTGCATTCATTAATCATTATCTTTCATTAACCATTTCCATTATGTTAATCATCAATCATTAAGTCATTATCTTATGTTTATTACCATGCATTACTCATTAATGATTATATTGCAATAATCAAATCATTATCTCACATTACATTCATTTACACCATCTTACATTAATTATTATACATTCACATTACATCTATGATATATAATTCCATACATTTACATATAAATACATAAACAATAACATATCATATGCATATCCCTACATCACAAATATGTTAGCATGATAACATTATACATCATATCCTGCATCACACACATCAGTCATAAAACCATTGACATATACATATAAGAACTATATAGAACACACATCACAAAGATAGGACCATCCAAATCATGTCTATATATATCAAGTGTCGAATAAAAGTACATCAATGTCAAAATGTCCATATACATGTATACATCAAAATATCACTGTACATATAAATACTCAACACAAAACTGCATGTGCATCAAAATAGCTGAGGTGACTCATGAGGCTGGTTGTGAGGATGGCCCTACCCCACGTCTCCCATCACCCCCTCTATCCCGGGGAGGTCTCATCCATACCAATCCTTGCAATTCTTTTCCTGTTCTTAGTGTCAAAGACTACTTGGTATATGCAGGCTCTCTCTGGTCCTCAGGGACTACCCAAAATACAGGCCTATATAATATGTTGACTCTATGCCTCTCATGCCTGCCTCCCTCTATGTAGAAAATGCATCTTCCAACACCTGACCTATCCCTCTTTCTATGGCTTCCTGGAGAGATATCTCCCACTCACTCCTGTATACCTTAGGCCATCTCTATGCCTCATCTCTCTCTAGTGTCAGGTTACCCACCTACTCAGTCAACCTCTGAATCTCTCCCTACAAATGTGTAATTTGTTGCTACCCTGCTAGGACCCTTGTGTGAGTCTCGATCATCATAAAATCTCCTCCATCAACCTAGGCCTACAGTGTATCTAGTGAAATATGTGCACTATCTTCTTGTGATGTCTCCCCTGCTAATAATCCTTGCACTCGGGCCAACTGTGTCTGTACATTGCCCTCAGATATCTAGGCGGTGACAAATCAACCCTGTATCTGTCTCATCTCTATCTACAAGTTGTCTCTCTCTACAACCATAGTATCATGCACATCATGTGCCACATACCCTATCAATGGCCCCTTTCCTTGTATAGGTACCTGAGGTACCCATCCCTGCACCTGCTCTGGTGGCCCCTATCCATGTATCTGTGGAATCGCTAGAAGAACCCTGTCTCGTGGCACTTGTATTGGCACCCACCATCTCTACGATGTGACCCTAGGATGATCTCTCCTACCTCCCCCTTCATCTCCTCCTCCTCCTTCCCCCCCCTCNCCTAGGATGATCTCTCCTACCTCCCCCTTCATCTCCTCCTCCTCCTTCCCCTCCCTCATCTCCCCTTTCATCCCCATCCACACAAAAACCATCCTCCCCACCTGTCAGCTGCTCTTCTACCCGTATGATCCTGGGGATAGTCAATCTCACTAGTCTATGAATGGTCCACCACTATTCATACACTGGTGTCACCCTTGCATCTCCAACCAAATCTTGTCCCTTCTACCATGGTAGTGCTACCATCCCTAACCATGATGATTGTACACCTCTCAGGTACACCCCTATCCCCCATAGACTCCCTACCTCTCATGTGATCAGTGGTGAGGGAAACCATTTGACACTGCATCATGTACCTACCCAAACTATCTCTGCATGTGTGATGGCATATTATGACCTATCATATAGGTTTCCAGCTTGATTAGCTAGCAGTCTATTTGCACAAACTTAAGAAAATAGGTGTTTAACCACCCATCCTCTGCATAGTCCTGCTGCTATGGGACCTGATGGCCCCATGCCTCATATACTACATAAGGTATCTAATCAAACCTCTACATCTTGTCCAGGGTTCGCAGCCAATGTCCAACTAAGTCTTTCGACTTGTACTTGATTTTTTGTTGATATTTGCATGCATACAGCTCATAGGTTACTCATGTCTCATATCTCCTAATGGGGCGTATCACACCAATATGCTCCCATGCCCACACTAATAGTAGGGTTACTCTTTCTCCTAGAGTCCTGCCTCTCTAATAGGCACACATATGTAAATCATAATACAACTGCCTGAGGGTAGTTTACCCCCAGCAATACTGCTCCCACTAATCCTCTAGCATGACACTCAATACATGTTCCCATCCCATTGGAAAACCATGCCTTGCAAAGTTTGGCATCATCCACCCTCCTACTAATCCTACCAAATATAGTGCTACCTGCCGCAACCGTGGTCACACTGTCATTGGAGCTCTCCATGATAACCATTGTCTAGAAGTGAGAATCTAGTCATGTGGCCACCCAAATGTCACCTCTAGGTATGGCTCTGGGCCCTCCTGTATGTACTATGGTATCAGTCTCTAGATTGGAATGCGGTATATCTACCACACATTGAATAAGGTGATAGTAGCTTCCCCTATTAGGAAATGAAAACTAGAGGTAGGACTGTGCCACCTCTCAATCAGGGCAGTCATGAGCACATTATGCACTCTCAACTATGGCCACAAGTGTATGTTCTCCAAGCTGCTTAGCGTGACCTATCCCCACTCTGCTAGAGTCAGTCGATCTGCAAGCTCCATTGTCTCTGATCAGCTCTCACATGACCGAAAGGGTGGTATATCCTCCTACATCCACAAATTTTTTCATATTAGTCTTCATGTTCTCTGTCTGGGGAATATTTTTGCCTTTAATTCATTCTTTTTCCTTCCCCTTTTCCTACATTTTTTGGGGTCAATCAGCGCAAACGTTGATCTATGGAGACGTCGATCTATGATCGACCCCTCTGATGCCTGCCAACGGTCAACCTAGTTGACTTCCATCTATGTAGATACCCTGACCCTTTTCCCATCCCCAAAGATGACAATCCAATGATTGTTGTCTACCCAGAAGACAATCGATCGATCATCATCTTTGAAGATGATAATTGGTGGATCATCATCTGCAAAGATGACAATCGATCAATCACCATCTGCGTAGATGATGATCCACCGATCGTTGTCTCCACCCCAACTACCCTTTTCCCTCCCTTACAAGTAATAAATGCATCATTAATTACAAAATTTAAAGACAAGACTAAGAAAGGACTTTAGACTCACTGGTGGTCCTACGTTCGTGGCCTGCTGATGTGTCCAGACACGCTCTCCAAGCTACATGCAGTCTTGTGGATCTGTCATCACTCTCACTCTGCTCTAATTTTTTGTTCTTCATGAATGAAAATGATCTCTTCTAGAGCCCTTGTGGCTTATTTATAGGCCCCTTGGGACCTGTTTCTTGCCCTGAACTCCATTTTTCACTCTTTTCTTTCCTCATCCCCTCATAAGTCATGCAATTATGCATTCTCCCTCCTTTCTACCTTTTTTTGAGAAAAATTTACAAAAAAAATTCTTTTTATATTATTTTCTCAAGGGGCCACACTCCTTCACCATCATCGCCCTAGGACTTTATGTTCTCTCTGGGGCATCTCATTTTATTTTCTTTGACGCGATGCCATCTTTGATGCCGCATCAAAGTGGGGCAAAATGTAGACGCCTAAAATTGCCCCTCGTAACATTATAGTTAATTTTAATTAATTATATTTGTTATATTCTTCCACGTATTTAATTAAATTAGGTTCATTATTCTAAAGTATTTCAATTTAATTTAAATACCTATCCTCTAAATGTATTAAATTTTATTTAATACCTCCCCACATTAAATCACCCTTTACATAAATTTGAAATTTAGTTATTCCCTCACATCCTAATATTCTTCTAAACCATGATTAATCTAAATCTAATTTGGATTAATTTAATCTAAACCTAGATCCTACCCTACTTCACATTACTTTCAACAAATAAGTCTAGTCACTAATTAACTAAGGTTAATTAGGCTAATTTTTACGATTCCTACACCGAGTAGTCCTAATTATTTTCTCACACATGTGTGAAAAAATTTCCAAATTTTGAATTTTCAAATAATACTAATTTGGGGCCAACAAGGTTTCTTACAACCTTCATGACACTTTCTTACACTTTCCAAAAGTGTTCATTGGACTAAATATATGACACTTCTTACACATCTATGACAAGATCTCTTACATGTGTACTTCAAGTACACATTGACCCATCATATCTCAAGTTGCTCACACATGTGTGAGCAAAATTGGCCTCTTGCATGGCTTATGTATCCATAATATAGCACCTATGTGGATGCCACATGTTCTCCACCTCACCCAAGACCTCCAAAATCCTATAAATAGGAGCCTTACCAAGAGTAAATCACCCATTATTTTCATGCATTGTTATCATGCTAGTTTATTCTTAGAGTTATTTTTCTTGCATTTAGATTTTTTGTACTAACCTTGTTTGGTAGATTATTGCATTGAATCATGGTAGTTGTAGTTCATTCATAGCTTTTAATCTTACATTCATTCTTGGATCTTTGCATTTAGTTATCATCTATTCCTTCATTGAATGCTTGAGACTAGTTCTTGAGTCGTTCATCATACATTCTCATTTAGTTTTGCACTTAGTCTCATTCATTTCATCCTTGCAATCCATAGTGAGATTTTACATTGTGTTGGGAGATCACACCCACAACACTCTCTAAGAGCAAATCAACAAGGCTTGGGTGCTCTTGTTTGGCTTATCAGAGGTTGTGGTAGAAGGCTTTGTGTAGTTTCAAGTTTTTTATGAACATGTTAGATTAGAAATGCTTTATATCTCTAATGTTTGCATGTTTCAGATTGTTCCACATAGGTAGGTTTTCATCACATACAATTACATAAGGGAGCATATAGAATAAATTAAAGCATTAAGTTCAAAGCTCACTTCATTCCGGGCAAGGCGGCAGAAGTAATTGGAATATATGAAGTTGCCCAATTTTGATGAAGTTCAGGAGATTATAGAGAGATTGTGCAAGGTTCACCCAAACATTCTTCTAGAGAGTTGAGGGCCATTTTTGACACTTAAGCCATTTTTTTGAGGTATAGCCATTTTTTCATATTGAGCCAATTTTCAGAGTTGCATTTTTGGAGGTCCACAACTACGAAAATCCAAAGTCACCAAACTCCAGGCTTAGTCATTTTTCAGAGGTCCACAACTTTGAAATTCCTGGGCACACATTTTTCAATCGCCTTTTTTCACAAAAGATAATTTTGGGGGTATATTGCATGCAGACTGGAGTTCATTTTGTCAAGTCAAGGGGTCTTCTATCAATTGCATATCAGAAGAGTAGTTGGATCCATGCATTTTGGGCATGAACATCAAAGAAAACTTCAACCACGTGCAAACAAGAGGATGAAGTAGTGGAAGTGCAATTCAAATTCTTCCATTTTAGGCATTGATTTAAGTCTGATTTTGCATGTATTTAATGTACACATGGATGAAAATCCATGCAAGCTAGTTAGCTATCAATTTAGGAGTAGTTTTCCTTTGTTAAATTCTAGATTTAGTTTATTTTCACCAAGTTTTTTGTAGATGAAACCCTAGCTATGGGTTTTTGATTTCTAAGTTGAAGCACTATATATTTCATTACAAAGATGTAATTAAGGTTATATTTTTTTATGCAATAAAGTTATATGTTATTGGTGCTTCATTCGTGGTGTGAATTTTTTGTTATTTATGCAAAATTGTGAATGTGTGCATAATTGTTCATCTATTTCAAAGAGTCAAGTGCTTTTATTGTGCATGAATCTGTGATCAATTAAATTGGAGCTCGCTATTATTATTTCATATTGTTGTGATGAATGATTGGGAATATCTATACTATTTCTTTAAAGATTAATCTGTCTCGTGTGTGCGTGCATCTAGTGGCTTCATGATCTAATAGATTTTGGAAAATCTTGCATTTGGTTAAAATTTTCTTCAAAAGATATCATCTGCTTAATATGGAATTGTGAGTTTGTTTGAATTATGTTTTGTGGGTTTCCATCTTTTCATCATTTAATTCGCAAGCTTGATTCAACGATGGTTTATGTCCTTTAGATTCCCTTTGAAACAACAAATTTGTTTGCATTTGTTGTTACTCAATCTTTTGATTTTTTTGGAAATTGGTTAAGATAGGAAATCATTGTAAGATTAAAAATTAGATTTACATTGATAGGAAATTGAGAAAATACAAAAAAGTGCTAACATTCATTTTGCAGCCTGAAGTTGTAATCGTACTAGCAAAGGCCTCCTTGCGAACATCCACATTTATCTTCAATTGAGCTTTCTAGGTGGTTGTACCATGACCACAGAGAACCTTGGGAGTAACTTTGTTATTCTGTCAAGAGGGGAATTTGCATTGCTTATTCCTAACTTTTACTTTGTGTAAAAATGACGCTCAATAGTCCCCAAGTATACCTTACAAAGGGATAAAAAGCAAATAGAAAATCGTCCCCTAGATCTGAAAAATGCCAATAACTACCCCTTGATACCATTCAAGCTAGAGAAAATAAAGTTAGATAAATTTGATCTCCTTTGACCAAGGAGTGGTAGATGGAGCCTTTGTCAAAGATTCAAATCTTAAATTGGGTGATGAACCTTTTGGCAAGAAATTGGTAATGTCTTGTTACAATCCATTATTTTTGGGATCTATTATTGATACATTTATCCCCTTGCAAAAGCCTAAATTAGAGAAAGGGGATAGTGAAAAGATAGAACTAAAAACATTGGTTCTATATTAGAAAGAAAAGTGACTAATAAAGACAAGGAAGACAAATTCCAAAATGTTTTGACAGGTTGTATAAGAACCAGAAGAATCTTCCTCCTCCTAACCCTTGATAAACTTGTAATCTATAAATGAAATGTTAAGCGTTTAGAGTCTACACACACACAACATATAGGTATATATAAATAAATCTATACGTGTGTGCCAATGATCATTAAGTGTATGAATTCACTATATCTACATCAATGCATAGACACATGCATATAGTTGTATTCTATAATGAGCTTGTGTATGTATTTATGATGGTTGAGCAATTGAGTAAGTAAAGTGTAAATAGACACTTAGTTCCTAGTACGTATGCATTTAATTATATAATTACATATAAATAAATATGCATAACTCTTGTGTGTGTGTGTAGACACACACACACACACACACACACACACACACAAATTCTTGTACAATCCAGCACATCTTGAGCTTGATATTATTATTAACAAGGATGCAAAGCGTCAAAGTTCTTGTCGAAGATTACTGTAATTTCTTAGAAGCTAATTAGAAAGAAGCTATAACATTATACATGGAACTAGTATATATGGGACGAGAATGAGAATAGAAAATGTTACACATGAAATTAATAAAATAATAAATTTGTATCAGATCAAAGGTTAATGAAGCATGTACAACAATATATAACATTTACAATATTAATATTCAATTGAAGGTAAACTAGCATACCTATGTTTTGAAAAATCTATGTAAAATAAGTCGAGAGATATCATTTTCCATAAGAATACATATTTTTTAAAATATTATGCATTTAGCTGAAATTGTTGAATGCACATTTAAAACTTAATATTAGATTTGTTATCAATGTGGGAAGATATATAATAATATGAAATCATTGAATGAAATAATTCTTGTTACTATGGCCTTTTAAATTGAACATTCTTATATCCATATGCAACTTGAGATGAATTATTCACAAAAAAATCCAATATTCATTATATATGTGATGGGAATGGTCAAAAAATACCCAGAGTCGCCAGTTCAATGATAATTGTGCCATCTACAACCAAGAAGTATCCACCCCCTAATATACAAGAAAATCAACTTGAAACCAAAATAATGCATTCCTCATGAAATCTTGAACCTCTTTACTTGTGTTGATAAAGTCAATGATTTCTTATAAAAAAAGCTCTTAAAAAACCTTTTTTTTTGCATTCATGTGTTAAATCTAAAGACATTTGGTCTTTCTTTTATTATTTCACCACATTGACACAAATTTTCTCGTTTTCAAGGATCACTTAAAACCTATTTTTAGAGGCAAATAAAAGCACAAACATAAAATACAAAATAGATGAACTTTAGGAAAAGAATACTATTTTTGTAATTTAAATAAATTGAAATAAAGTGAAATACAAAAATAAAGAGTGTTGAAAGTCAATATTTATAATGAAACAAAAATAAATCTACCTGCAATAAAATGATGCAAAGACAAGTTTTCATGCCAAAATCACAAGTTCTTTGTGATTTTTTTGACAATCTTTCATGAAAATGTCACAACCAGCTCTAAAATAACCAGAAATAGTTTTTTCAGCTACTCCCATCGATTTTGGGTAATTATCATATGTTAGCATATATGCTCTAGATAATTATCACATTTTAGCTCCATGGCAGGGCATAACACAGTTCCAACTACATTTTTTTAAGACAAGGTGATAAACATAGCTAGATTATTGTTGAAGACTATCTGCATTGATCTACTTTTAACTTTTATATAATTGATTTTGATTTGGATACAATTGTATGGTCAAAATTGGTGCTATGACAAGAAAGAATCGAATGGTTACAAATCAAGAAAAAAACACGAAGAACAAAAATAAAAAAATGTTGATGGGTATTGAACCCATCCCTTAATCCACACGTACGGTTGCTCAAATGATTGGAGCCATGAATCCACACGTACGGTTGTTCAAATGATTGGAGCCATGCAATTTAAGCAGTGGCAAAGTTAAATATGTTAAAATTAACTAAAGAATCATTGCACAATTGAATCAATGCAAAGAGACGTTTTATTTTTCTAGAAATTAGATCCCTCTTTCAAATTAAAATTAATCAGGATCCTTCGTAGAAGATAATCACATACAAAAATCTATAAGGAAATCATAAAAAGTAGACATGACTTCATCTAAACACATATTTCGCCATCCACATGCAAAATTCAAAGTTGTCTATCAAGTCCATCACTATGGGTGTAAAAGAATTGAGAGTATCCACTAACAAATCCTTGGCGTCCATGTATGGAAATGTAGGACCAAGGCTTTGAGATTTTCTACCTCATCATCTAAAACTATGAAATTAATGTCTGCAGTGAATGTTCATAGCACAACAGAAGATTAGTATAAAAATACACTTGTTTGCAAGCACCTCTTCTATAATTTAAACATTGCTATCTCCTGTTGCTTCAGATCTGTTTAGTCGGTACTTTTTAGAACCAATAATAATGAGCTTCACTCACCACAAAAGAGTAACAACAGATGAAAACCTGCCAATGTTAATTTCAGTAGCATCTCAAAAGCCTTGTTAATTTTATCTACTACCTTGTATGACTCTTCGGTTTCCTTTGTAACATGTCTGGACGTAATAAAACATTCAAATGACTGTCAATGTTTTTAAAAAATCCTAGATGTTTACATTAAATTTGTTTCCATTGTAGGATGCCTCTCAACTTAATTATAGTGGGAGGAAATAGATATAGAGTAACATGCAGTCAAGAGTATTTATTAACAAAGTGAGTCAATTTTGACTAGATGAAATTGATATAAAATATCAATATTCACTTATTATTTCAATGACATTGATAGAGCCGATATAATTGGTAACTCAATATAGCAAGTAGTAGTTTTTTGAATGATAGATATCCATGCATTATGCTTCTTGTGTTGTTTCGTACTTGCAAATGTTGTATCATGAACAATGTTAATAAATGAGAAATGTGTTAGAGAATATATTGATTGGAATTATATGAATGGAAAAATAATTTGTAAAATTTTATGTTTACCTTTTGTGGGAGCTATTTTTCAATCCTCAATCGTAATAGTCTATGTGATGGCATTATTGTGGTTGAGAATGAACCAACCTTTCATGGAAAAATCACGCAGGATGAAGATAAATCTTGATTTTTCATGGTTGTATTCTTCAAATGTAGTATCTTTTAAGCTAAAAAATAGTTGTTCAACAACGGAATAGTCAATCAAACATTGCATTGTGTGTTTGTTCTTAGTTATGAGCACAGTTTTGAGGTGAAGTAAGTAGACATATGCGACCTCTTGATCATATTTTTTGCAATATATGTTGTTTGGTCTTATAGCATCCCATAGTTGTCAAATTTATAATTGCATTGGGAATAGAATGCATGAAATAGATTTAAAAATGCATTTGATGCTTTTAGAATGCCTTCAACCTATAACACACGTTTCGATATTACTATTGTTTTTCTGAGCAACAATTACAAATTTGAGTGCAACACAATTTGAATTTTGTTACTCAAGTGTTGACTGCAATAATGCATTTAACATTTATATTATTCTCCTGTCATTCAATTTAAAAATGAATGTAGAGAGGCCCATGCAGAATATGTTCTCCAGATCATTCCTTCATACAATATTCCCGAAGAGAATTGTAAGAATTTCACCCCTTTGCAGTCGATCTTCTATTGCCAGATATTGTTCTTCAAATGTCAGATGAATTAGGAGCTAGTCATAAGCAACAGAGATGGTTTTTATGTTAGGTAAAACTAAATCTGAAATCATAATGTAGTGAATGCATGTAAAATGTATTAGCAGTGTACATCAAAGAATATTCATACCCGTGCTTTGTCTACCTCAATGTTGTCATCTTTTATGTCAATTATATATTGTGAGCCTACTCTTTTTTTTTTTTTTTTGGTCTACAACTACTAGTGCACATATTGTCCCAATAACATAGTTACTTGTGTTCATGAGTAGTTGTTTGATAGTTGTGATTGGTATGAATTTGAATTCATGATAGAGTTGTGGTGTGGCTTGAATTTCACTTGATTCTTTCATGATCAAGATGTGGTCACAATTTCCATTATCATAGTCTATTTTGGGAGCGATTTGGAATCCTATTGAAATTTTTGTTCCTAAGACTATTTTATCTTTGTATTCTTGTACAAGGTTACATGTGACATTCAATGCTATTGCCATTTTTTCTTTGGAATTTGTCAAGTCCACACAAAATAGTTCACGTGTTTTCTTGCTCTATCCAGTGTTGTCGTGTAGATAACAAGGACATCTCCTTCGAAGGTGTTGCCAATATTTATTGCATTAAGGTCCTCAATGGATATGTATTTGAGACTACTTAGTTTTGACCTACACAAAGTATGATAGTATCATTTTAATATTTGTAAATACGGCTAATGTATGTTAAATAGAAATGAGGCAAGTTAATTTCCTTTTTGTTGTCTAGTCTTTCTTCAATTGTGTTCCTTTTCCAATTCTTTTGCTTCCTTCAATTATTTTGTTGTAGGAAAATTGTAAAGTGTTGCACTATGCATCATTATATTGTAGCATTTGGTTTACATGGAAGAATGCAACATTTGTGAATAATGATTGCAAGGTTGTAGATATGGTGTTTATTATATTTGTCTTTCTTGGTATGTTTATTAGTAGTCTAGAGTGGGGTCATTTTTGTGTATGGGGTAGAACTTTACGAATGTAGCAAGGTGGTTAGTCTAATCTACCTCTATTTTGTAGATGGAACATATATTATTCTTTAAATAGACAAGATGTGATCGATCAATGGGTTGTTTACATTGAGTACCTGGTTTGTCATGAAATTTATGTTGTGGTCTTGCATATATTTTTGAAGCATGTCTTTCCTTCCATTTTTTGTGGACATGACATTATTGAAATCACCTAAAATGTAGAGATTGTTCTTTGAATTAACATATGTGGTTACTTTTTCAATAATGGTACAATATTATAGAATGGGAGCATTATATTTTTCATAAACATTATAAATGTTTATTTTTTGCTTGCAATAAAAGTCGTTATTGTGATAGCTTCAATATTCGTTGCTTTATGTTGTTTTCCTTTTGAGACAAATATGTTTTTTTGGTCAAAGTCATTATACTATGTATGTTGTGAGCGATGAAGTTGTTAAAATGTTGAAATAGAATGTTTGTTTTAGGGGGGCATGTGGACCTCTTGTAAACACAAGATGTCAGATGAGATTATATCATAATTATTGATAATATCATTTATGTGCCTTTAAGCTACATGTATTTAGTGTACATAAAAACATGGTTGATTTTTTATGAGAACAACTAGTTTCACTCTCAAATTGTCATTTCGCATTTGATTCGAGGAGAGACATTTCAAGGCATAATTTTTCTTTAATTTCAATTTTTTTCAGTCAAATATTTTAGCAAAAATAATGTGGCCATTGATTTTGTTTGTGAAAGTATTGTATATGTCAACCCATGTTGTCTTATGTCTATGGAGTCAAAATCCTTAGCTTTCATTGTAAGTTCTTGAGATCTATGTATGGTTCTTGCACATGCTATTTGTATTGGAAATTGTTTTCTAATAATAAGTTTTTTGTGTGTGGGCAATTTTTGGATGGGTCAGGAAATGCGAAGTATGGGTGTACCCATTCATTGTCGATGATATCACTATATCATTGTACTATTTTTTGTTGTTATTGTCTATTTTTTGTAAATGCTAAATTTAATCCACACATTGTTGAAATCATTGTATTGTGTATATGCTTTAAATATTCCATCAAATTCATTTACTAGACCATCTTGTGTGTTGCAGTTGCTTGCATATATTTTGACAAGAATGTTTGATTTTAGGTGTATTTGAGGTGGGATAACAATTATATGGTTGTAAATTCCTATTGCATTGTAATTGTGGCCATGTTCATCAATTGCATTCAACACTATGGTTTGATCAGGGACTACTGTTAACATTTTATTATTGTGAGCATCAACATCATTTTTCTTATAGAAAAGGAAAGGTCTAGCATCGGGTCCAAGAGTGGTAGCCATAAGCATTGTTGGTTTAGGTAATGTATGTCTTGATTTGTTTGTAAAATTATGTGTATTTTATTGAGAACGAAATAAATTTCTCATCCTTTTGTCTCATTGTGGACATTAACAAATAACACTTCGCATTGCCTCTCTAGAAATTATAGGGCATCAATTTGGACATAGTTAGTTTATTTTTAAATACAACAGCATCAAGTACTAGTTGTGCTTGATATAGGTCACCGCAAAAAAATGTATCTAGGTTTCTAAAGTATGCAGTAAGGATTTTCATTATATCACATAATCGTTTGTCAATGTAGTGTAGGAATGTTGCACCGACTAAAGATATTTCATTTATTAGAAGTACATGTAATTGATCATAATTCTTTGGCATTGCATCTAGTGTTTCACTGTATAGTGGAAGGAATTCTGATGTGTTAAAAGGTATGTGAAATGTTGAATGTAATGTGATTCCACCTATGTTATATGCAACATTTCTTGTATAAGCCATTATTAGGCCCTTTGGTTTCTCGGGATCATTGTTAAGGGAGTTGTTGTAAATGCGAAGAAGATCTTGGTATATAGCTTTTGCAGTAAAAGCCTTCCCAGTACCAGCTCCATCTATCAAGAACAAATGCAACATGTTTTTCCTATTTTTTATTTTGTTATTACAATTGCTTGTTGATGTCTATTTAACATTTTCCTTAGTTCATAGTATTAATTATTGTCCATGATCTGTAGATGTTGATTAATTTCAAATGTGCTGGTATAATCAAATATTTTATAATTACACTTTACTTAATCTTACTTAGGATAATGCATACATTGTAGTTTGCATTTGAGACACCTAGGAATTTGCACCTTTATTTAGCATATGGTTTGGGATAAATTTCACTTTAGGTGGTGATACTTGGTATCACATTATGTGTTGCCTCCACCTTTAGTGCACTTATCACATTATCATCCTCCACATGTTGCATGTACTTGATTTCATAATGGAGGATGATCCACCTTTGGTAGACATGTGATTCCACCTTGTGTGGGTGATAGCTTAACTTCTCCTTATCATAGTCTCTTATTGACTTGCCTATATAAGAAGGCACATCTACATTGTAATGTTTGTCAATTGAGTCAATATATTGAATTTAGTTAATTCAATTCATTGATTTAGTTGATCATATTGTATTTATCTTTTGGCTTGATCATATTGATGAGAATACAATTTATTCATGTCCATCCTCTCTCTCTCTCTCGTTTGTGCTATCCGTTAGGCTCTAGATGTTGGCATATTATCTTAGGAAAAACATTGTATCAAATAAATTCTTACATGGTATTAGATCCATTGGAGCAACATTGTTGTTAGGAACTTGTGTGTTCCTTCTGTTTATTTTGTTAGTGTAGTGTTGTCGGACGCATATGCTTTGTAAGTCGTCCCGTGAGTATATTTTATTATCCCACATGCATAGGTAGTATTACTTTTCTAG
>MU227266.1:248918-265047 GCA_018584345.1 Thuja plicata | reverse complement strand
TGTTGTTGGACGCATATGCTTTGTAAGTCGTCCTGTGAGTATATTTTATTATCCCACATGCATAGGTAGTATTACTTTTCTAGATCGTACTTAGTATATAAGAGTAGGTTGAGGCCTTTGATGGACATCAATGAATTTATTGTAGTGAGCTTGCTCAAAGGAGGTTACCCCCTCGAAGTGGCCCGCGATCAATAGATTCATTCTGAGTTCTGTTATTGCTCTATATTTTGTTATTTTGTGCATTCTCACCATATTGTTGTAAAGAGGTTCATCTCAATTGTGTATCCTAATTGGAGATATCTCACTTTATTTATTGGAGGGATTGAATTCAAATCCAAGGAGTAGCAATTTTTTGGAGTGTCTAGAGCAAGATCTGAGTTTACCATTGCATCTAGGAGGCTATTTTGATGAATTTTAACTATAAATTTGCCTATTTTGGACAAAATTAAAATCTGAGGCAATTATTTTTTTCAAATCATGTCGTATGAATCAATCTACGTAGTGATGGTACAATCACAAAAAATTTAAATTTTATTTCTGCAAATTTACAATTTTTTGGCAGTCACTTGCTGATATGTTTTTTTGAAAAAAATTGTATTTCAGGGTTACCCCAAAAACCTAATATTTGTCAGAGAATATTTCATAGCTGAAACACTATCAAATCAACACAGAGACTGCACAAATATTCCACCCACCACTAAATACAAATCTTGTTCACTCATTCTATTTCATATTGGTGTGTTTTTGTATTTAAAAGGCCTAGTGTTTGTTACACTAAGTATGTGGGGCTAAATCCACTGCACAACACCCATTCAGTGGCTCTCATTTGTTGACCCATGCGACATATCAACTCGGCCACCATGGCACCTCAGCCACCACCACTGCCACTACCACTACACCCCATATAGACCTCATAGACATCATACCCTACCCCCACTACCATACGCGGTAGACACATATTGTGCCACATGAATTTTGACTAGACACATAAGAGAAGAACCTAGCCAATCTGGAAGTGACACATGATAATTTCCAAATCATCAATACCATATGATCATGAGACATATCAGTTAGTCCATATATACATACAGATCTTCCAAGTCAGCACCATCTCAACAATATAATTAGACCTTCTTTTTCCGATGTCATCAATTTTGAACTTTTTTTACCCCTCACCATTTGCATTTTCAGATTTGCAGTCTAACTTTGGAGGCTCATAACTTGGTCATATGAAATTTTTATAATGGATAACATTTCATAAAATTTCTAGTGGTGGTGTTATTTTCTGGTTTTGGTAGATAGGTTTTGCAAAAATCTCATTTTTTTATGACTGTACTTATCCAATCCTCAAATCTGCAACTTCAGAGGCTTCATTCAGGCTTATACGGACACATTTTCAAGTGCTATTTTTTTGAAAGTGCATATTGTTTGTCTACTTTTCAATTTTTTCTATTAGTTTGTAGCCTTTTTTTGGCAAAAATATCACTTTCAAATATAGGTCTTTTTTGGCCATTTATGATCATTGTAATGCTAGGATTTAAGTTTGATCCTTAGTAATATTATTTTGAGTTTGATTTGGCCTTTATAAGGCAGTTGTAAATATCAAAATTAGAATCCCACTTACCTCTTGTTTGGAAAGTGGCAATTGTACATGCACTATATATAAAGTGTGAAAATCATCTTTCTTTTTTTTCTTTTTCCTTTTTTTTTGGGGGGGTGGGGGGGGGGGTTCTTTGATTGAGTGCATTATGGGGGGTGGTGTAATGATTTGTTGATCTCAATTTGTAAGCATTGATGTAATCATGGGTATTACAACACATCCTTCTATAATAACTTTTACTAGGGGTAATTTTGGGTCATGGGGAAAAGAAATCATCACACATTGTAGATGGCTTAATCTCTTGCCTCATATTTATGGACTTGTTCTTGAGCCAAAGTTACAATGGAATCAATGCATTTGGGAAAATAAGAATGATCATATCATATATTTGATTTGTGACAATATTATTTCATTTATCTTCTATGAATTTTATCCCAAGCTCAGCTGTACTGATTGCCCATGCACAATTTAGACCATTATTTGGGAGGTTTTTGGAGATCTACATGTTCCTCCATTCCCAAATGATCTTGTTGCAGATTGTCTCATTCCACTTGATGATGCACAAAATATTCTCTTTGATGATGCTACTTTAAGAAAGATATCTAGTTGGATTTATGATCTAGATCCCCCACTTGCATCTCCTACTTCACCAGTTGAGATCACACATTCATCTCTTGTTGGTGCTTCCAGTGAGTCATTTCAAGAGATAACTATTTGTCTCCTTACTATGATTCCTATTTGCTAGATTTTGGTTCATTATTTGTGGAGTCTCACATTTTAGATTTTGGGAGATATACTTGAGGGGATTTCTCTTCTATTTGATGAAAACTTTATCAAAGTTGGTGAATCTTCTACATTGTCTTTGGAGATAGTCATTCACGAGTCTCTTCCTTCACTTGATATATCACATTGCTTGGTTTAGGTTGATCATGATTATGTGATGGAGACTCTAATTCAATTTTCAAAGGCATCAATTATATTTGATGATAGTTGTGGAAACAATGTTGTCACTTCATTTTTGTATCTGGATCTTGTTCACAATCATTTTCCATTGGTTCCTTACATGTCACATTCTACTATGATTGGGTATGTTCCTAATTGATTTTTGATATCTTCATCATCCAAGGACATGGTGACACATGAGCAGATTTTAGAGACATAATCATCATACTACATTTGGATTCCACTTCATAATTCCTATTTAGAATGGGAAGCATCCCTACCTTTGTACTTGGTTTATCTTCTTTCTAAGGGGATAAATATTATTTGTAGGCATTGGATTATCTTTTGTCTTCAAGCACTCACCATTTATGCAGAAGATTATCCATTATGGGGTGGATATAATGTATCCTTCTTTCCTTCCTATTGAGGGATCTTTGATTGTATATACATGATGTATGTATTCCTTGGCGGGTCTTGATTCCTCCATCCATGCATTCACTAATTATACTTTACTTAAGCTTACTTAGGATAATGCATACATAGTAGTTTGCATTTGAGACACCTAGGAGTTTGCACCTTTATTTAGCACATGGTGTTGGAGAAATTCAACTTTAGGTAGTGATAGTTTTTATCACACTATGTGTTATCTCCACCTTTAGTGCACTTATCACATTATTTTTGTCCACATATTTCACATACTTCATTGCATAATGGAGGATGATCCACCTTTAGTGGGCATGTAATTCTGCCTTGTGTGGGTGATATCGTATCTCCTTATCATAGTCTCTTATTGGCTTGCCTATATAAGCAAATACCTCTACATTGTAATTTATTTTAGTTGAGAATCTAGTTAATTTATTCATTTATTCAGTTGATCATATTGTATTTAAATTTTGGCTTGATCATATTGATGACAATACACTTTATTCTTGTCAATATCTCTCTTGTTTGTGCTATTCATTAGGCTCTATAACTTGGCATATTACCTTAGGAAAATTCTTACATTGTATCAAACCAATTCTTACAAAATGTATTGTAAGTTATGTTACTTAGTTTATTGTGTTTTGTGTCTTGGAGATATTTTTGTATGTCATATGTTCAACTTTTTTATGTTTTTTACTTGTGAACGATTGGGTGTCAGTGTCATCATCTTTAGAGTTTATATCATGCTTTTTCAATGTCACCCCATGCACGATTTGTATTATGATTGATTTTTGCATGATTTATTTGATTATTTTTTCACTATATAAATATGCATCTTCCCATGATGTGAACCAATGTTTTAGTGTAGTCTCATTTATTGTAAAAGATGTGTAAATTAATATTTTCTCTCTATAATATTTTTCTAAGTCAATATTTTCGTTGAAATTGATAAATCATATTACAATTGGTTTTGATTTTGGTGTAGGTTTCTTGCCTTTTCGGGTATATTTTGAAATAAATTCTGCAAGGCATATGTTAGTGATACTCTAAGGATATTTAAATAATAGTCTATCAAAGATTTGGAATTCACATCTTTTGACTCATTGGGTTTCTTGCTTGATTAATTAACATAATTTAGTATAATTTTTTTCTCATTTTCAAGTCTTTTATCAACAAGCACAAATTTCTTGAGCTATAATTTAGTGGAAGTGATAGAACAATGTAAGTAGCTTGTTGTGATGACATTTGTTGTAAGTTGAGTAGAGAATTTCCCGATTTAGTTATCATCCTTATTGCATTTATATTATCTCATTGATGGTCACTGTGTATTATTTTAAATGCATATGTCATGAATTTGTCTACTTTTGTCATATAAGAGCTACAATACATTGTTGCAACATATGCATTAAGTCCAAATTATGCATCTCTATTAGCTTTCCACAGTTTTGAAATTTTCTTCGCAAAGCTATTGTTCCATATTTGTGATGACTTTCTTTGTTGGAAAAGTGTGGGTCTATGCATGTAATCAGCTAAAATTGATCTAGTCTAACCAAAAGGCCTAATTCTTAGCCAAAGTTTCCCTAGGTCCTAATCAAGGATGAAATCCTAATCAAGGCAATCAAGTTAACTTAATTTTAATCATAATTTTGTAATTAAGTCAGATTAGTTTAATTGCATAATTCGTCAATAATCAAATGTCAATGATCAAACATCAAGAGGGAATTAATTCATTAATTAACCCTAGCCTAATTAATTAAATCAACATTAAAAAAATCCCATGTCTAGAGTTATTAATTAAATTGAATTAATTAATTGTCTTATTTACCCACTCAACATGGCACAAAAGTCAACACATCAACCAATCAAATTGAAGGACATGGATTTCTCAAGTTTGAATATCAACCACACATCTCCAATTGAATCTTGACCACACATTTCAAATTTGAACATTTCCCTCCAAGGGAAAATCTATGAAATCAGCTCATTCTAAGGCATTTTCATATATAGTTAATTCATAGCAATTTTCATATATAGTGAATTCATAGCAAGTAGATAATGCTAGTTTAATTCTTGATAAAATTGTCATTTTTGTCAAGCATTTTAGCTTAATTGCAACATTTTAGACTAAATTCATCGCATAATTCAACATGTAACTTCATCTTTGCATCAAATTATCTTCAATTCTAGGATCATTTATCTTAAATTCATCATTAATTGCATAAATAATTATTAAAAAAATGCATAATTAGGTGCATTTTCATTGAATCTTCCATCTCATAATGACTTGTCACTGATCTATTTGCCAATTCTGAGAGAAAATTTACATATAGATCATACTCATTATGATTAGGAAGCTATAATTTGGTTTCAAATAGGTCATTTTGATTGATTTCATAGAATAACAATTTATCTAATGAGTTATAGAAGTGTTTTGTTGCAGGATTTGTAGGTACAATAATTTAGACACACATTTTTGGTGCCCACCGTGGGGTAGAATTATGAAATTCTACATCAAAATTTCATGAAATTGACATCTTGTAGGTTACTGATATGCAAAAGCTCATACGGAATCCTTAGTTGTATGGTATCAATCCCTAACTTGTATGGCATCTTCAGTCATATGAAGGGTTTCCTTAACTCGTATGGTGGATCATTAGTCGTATTGCATATTTTTATTATTTGTATGGTCTAAAGTCTTAAGTCGTTAGGATTATTTAGGCATATGGAGTACTACAGATAGTTGTATGAAATGTATCAGTAAGTCGTACAAAACAATGTCTTTAGTCATATGGTGTTCAGTCATTTCAAAAATAGAGAGCATTTATGAGCCTAATCTGATTTCAAATTTTGAACTTACACTAACCTTTGATGTTTTTTTCTCTATCTAATCATTTTGAATAGCCTAACATATCTTTGCAGGACGAACGTCAAAGATCAAATCAAAATTTAAAATACTAATGGAATTTGTGATGCAGGTTGCCTAGTCAACTTCAAGCAAACATCATGTTTTCATTAGCTAGATTTCTAGGAATGTAGCCTAATTAGAAGGAGCATTTGTAGTGTTTTGTTGAGTAATAAGGGAGTATTATCTTGTCTCTTGAAGACAATTAGAAACCTAGATGTACTCAATTTTTCATTTGCAAAGAAGTCCTACATAAATGGATGCATTCTTTATGTGTTTGGGAGAAGAAACTTTGGTAGGAGAGTATGCTCTCACTCCTTGAAGGTGCTCAGAAATATAGACCCTTATTTGTTATCCATTTTTTCATTTCTTTTACCTTGTAGAGGGCCTTCTATGGTGGGAAAAAGTACTCACCCCATTGTTATGCCCTGCATACCTGTCCCTACATTTTGTGTGCAAAATGTTGGGTCCCCTCTTTTCGCTTTGGCTCTTTCTTTATTTTCTTTGCTTTCTTCATTTTCCTCTCCAAGATTTCCTCCCGCAAGGTTTGTTTTCTTTCTATTTTGTCTTTTGTGCCTCTGAGACCCAGACCCAGAGTTTGTTGTTCTTTTCAGAGCCAGATTCTGGACTCTAGGATTCTCTGCCACGATGTCTTCTTCTCGCAAGAAGGTATGGTTACATGGAATCCTCGGGCCCAGAGTCCGGAGGTTTTGCTTGTTCTGAAGTTTGCGGGGAAGAAGGTAACTTTTTTTTACCCTAAGAGTATAAATGAAAATTACTTGTCACTTTCATAGTCACCGCGATTAAAAACACTTAGAGCATTCAGAGTGACTCTTAGGTGATTAAACTGCGATTAAGATGCGAGTTGTTCTGTGCTTAGTGGTCGATTACCAGTTGATTTGAGGTTTCTGTTTGTGATCATTTGAGGGTAGAACTTGTTGGAGGAGTGCTCCTAGTGTGCCTCTCCCTTTTTGTTCTTCAGATTTCCAAGTATGTCCTGGGCTTGCCCTCTGGTTTCTCGTTGTTTCTTGTTTTTCTTGTTGTTTCCTTTTGTTTTTGGTTTTGTTTCATTTATTTTTCTGGTTTTCCTTTTGTGTTTTGTGTTTTGTGTTTTTGGTTTGCCTCTTGTTGGTGGGTTGGCTCTGCCAGAGGGTTGTCCACCCTCTGCATAGTTGTAAATTAATGTATACATTGTATGCTTTCTTAGGGTAGTTCGTGTACTTATGTAAATGTTGTATAAAGTTGTAAGAAGCTTGTAAATGTTGTGTGTCTTAGTGTATATGTGTTTTTGCCTTTGGCCTTCTGTGAATTCCTATATATATCTTGTGTATATCCCTCTAAAATGACAAGTTTGTCGTGCTCTGTCATGTGTTTTCACTCACCATGTCAATCTTGTCGAGACAGAGTCACCACAGTTCGAACTCGGTGCCTTGCTGGTTTGAGTCATGGCAGATTTCTCTCTTCTCTGTCTCATCACTTTAATGGCAGGATTAATTTCCCACGAGTGGGCATTCAAAACATGTCCCATCTGGCATTCATTTTACCTCATTTCTGCCCACTTGTCATCATTAATGCCTTTATGTCACTTGTCACGTGACCACGTGCCAACTCACATCAACTAAGTATGGTTCCCCTCTAGTCACGTCGGCATGGCAATGGCTAGTTTATCTGGAATTCAAGTCCCAAGCAATCCCTCATCCTACGTTTCCCCTTGTCATTTGGTTCAATAGCCCAGAGTCCTATTCACGTCTATTTCAAGTAATCTGGGATTTTTTATGTACGCTAACACTTGTTAGACAAATGCAGGGTGGTGACGAATTACTCGGAGTTCCTAATATTCTTTTATATATACCATGTTCTAACAGTTCTCCGGTCTTGCAGGTTGTAGATAAGTTGATCAAAGATGTCTAAAGTAATCACCCCTCCTGATAGCCTGGAGCTACCTACCACTTCCACCCGGGCAGCCACCAAAACCAAGGCCAAAAATTTGTTACCAAAGCTTCCCTTGACCTCCAAATATCCAAAGGACAGTGTTCTCATGGGATCCAAGGTGGATTCCAAAGTTTAGGAAATAACAGACATGGAGCTTGGACTTTGGGCTGAAATGCAAGGCTTGATCCAAGCCGTCTAAAGGTTGAAAGCCACCAGAGACAATTTGGCCACTCAGCTTGCCACCTCCGGCATCATCAAGGCAAAAAAAATTTCTTGTTCGGTGCAATCATCAGACTTAATACTCCAGCTAGAGACTTTGTACAATGCACCTACCAGGACCATTCTCCTCCCAGATCCCCGGCCACTACAGTATCCAACAACAATTGTCACCCTAGATGCAGCAACTTTTTCCTCAAGGCTAGGGATCCCACAGTTCAAAGGGTCCATTATCCAGAATCGGGTCCAGACATTGCAGGAGTTTGAGGATGTCACCCTAATCTCCCAGAAATATCTCAATAGCCACTGGCTGAAGTCCCCAAAGAGGGATTGTAGGAGGATGAAGATGAAAATTCCCCGTGGGGAGTTTAAAGAGCCCATTCAGGTGGGCATTATATTATTGTGCAAGATCTTTGGATTTCCCCATGCCCAGGTTTCCTCAGCATGGATGTACTACTTTCTTTACTGCATCACCACACACAGTTGGACCTTCAACTGGGTGGCTATCATAGCCAATCACGTGGACACGCAACTAAAGAGCATCATCCAGCATTCCAAGTTTTACATGACATTATATGTACTATGGGAACTTTCCCAACAAAGACCAGCTTTTCTAGGATTGGGAACAGTTGGTGAACTTGGGAACGGGCCAAGTCAAGTGACACCATGGGATCATTATCCCCAAATATAGTGGGAACTTTGCTTCCCAATTTTTTCTCAGGTAAATGATGCTTTCATTTACCACAACATCCTAACACTTACTCAGGATTCTGGGTACCGACTATCACAGGCGGTGATGAATTTGGTCAGCACCTATGGCTGCTATTTTATTCAATTCCAACACCACACCTACATTTGGGTGACCGGCTTCTCCGAGAAGCCCCATCTTCTTCCCTAGAATTGCGGAGAAAGAATTATGCTTTTAGAGTTATGTCGGTAGATGATGGATCTGCACGCCTTCTTCACATTGAAGAAGGTCATCAATGTCCCATTCCCATTTTCATGCAATAATTATACATGTAGCCTCGCCATGAAAAGGGAGGAAAATAATGAATTTAAAATCCTAGGACTGGTGGAATTCCACCATGCCAGGAAAAACTATGATCCTCTAGGAAAGATTTCCATAGCACTTCCACAGGCATCCCCACCACATGAAGAAGATATTGAAGATTTTGGGTGGACTGCCAAGATAATTTTGATCTCTGGGCCTGAAAAAATTCATAGATGAGAAAAGGGCTCATGAAGATACTTGACCTTCAGAATTTTCTGAAGGGCTTCTCAGATGACGGGCTGCTAGAGGATCCAGTATATAAAGGACAAGGATAGGAAAAGTTAGGTCTTCCTCCAGTGGATTGGGCCACCCTAGAGGACCTGACAATTGAAGGGGTATGTCACCCTATCTTAGAAGCAAGTCACCAGTATTTTTCCTGGGTGTGTCCCAAGAGCACCCGAAAGAAACCAGTGGTTCATAAGGCTACTCCCTCTTCTGTCGCCGCCAAACCTTCTTCATCTTTCACTACCGTCAGACCAAGCACGAGAAAAGGAAAAGAAAAAGAGGGCACCCTAACCAAGGTGCCTCCCAATTTCCCACCCTTTTAATGGCACAATTACAATAATAAATGGAGTCAGCAAGGCTGGCCAACCAACAGATAAGTACACAAATATCCTTTGGCCTCCTTGTAACTCCAATGGCTTCTGCTCGTCCAGCGGGATCCCCGTCGTTGGCTGCAATGATTAGCAGATAGACTTTCACCGAGGTAGAGTCTACCAGCATTTTAGAGATTGAGGTTCCACTGACAAGAAAGAAGAAGAAGAAGGTGACCCCTACACCAAGCGCAGCTGCCAGTCCTGGTATGCCAGATGTGCCCCTGGTGGATGTCAGTTCGGACTCTCCCGAACTTGAAAATATTTCTGACTCCTCACCCTCGCACGATGAATTTGATGACACTTTCTTGGCGGAGGAGCTCATGGACCTCCAACAAGGTATAAGTCATGCAGTGGAGGAAATTTCTACTCAAGATAAGGAAGAGGCCCCCATAGAAAAAGAGATCCTAGAAGAAGAGGATGCATCAGAACAAGAGGCCTGGGAGGAAGCACAAATGGGGCCCAAATAGGAGAAGACACCAGTCCATGATCAGTCAATGGTTGGGAAACCTAGACCTTCGGGATCAATCATGCCCCTGTTCATCATGCTCTAGACACCTTTGGTTACTCTGGCTGATCAAGTGCCCCGGAGCACATTTGGTGAGGTAGTAACGGTGGCTGCATTGTTAAACTTTGGCCAGAGACCTCACCCACCTCCAAAAGATGTTCTGATGGAGGAGAATGTTCCAACAGAGGAGGTTGGTGAAGCCCAATAACAACAGCAGTAGATTGATTAGGAAGTCCCAGACAATGAAAATGCAAGATCAACTGACACCGCAAGCGACAAGGAAGTCCCTGAAGATATAAGCAATGTTGAGACCAAAGAAAAAGTTCTGGACGTCACCATAGAAAATGCTAGCATGGAAGAAAATATTGAAGGTTCTGGAGAACAAGAAAAGGAACAAGAGAAAGAGAGGGAGAAAGATCTTAAAGATAATGTACATTCTGGGAACACACCACTAGATTCTGAAGGGAATCCTGATGAACAGGTCTTAACAGTGAAGCCGCCCTAGCCACCCCAATGGCTGGTAGAATCAAAGAAAAGAAAGGCCCCGATGGTTGCATCAGGAAATCCACTCTCATTGGCTGAAATGATGGCTAGAAATGTAGAGGACCAAAAGCCCAAGAAAGTGTGGATAGTCCATACTCTCTAGACTGGGCCGGTGGGAAACATAGTTGTGACTATCGCAACACCTCCTCCAGGTGAAAATGCAGCGGCTGTAAGGCCCGAAGACTATAACATAATAGAAGTGGCACTAGGGAGAAGAGATAAGCAAGGTGAATTGGACTTGCTCAGAGAAGCCACTAAGGCAATAGAGGTGAGGTATATCAAGCAGGGCTAGAAGTTGAAGGAGGAAAGAGAGACTAATGCCAAGCTCCTTGTGCTTCTGGCAGAACTTACACAGCCTTTGGTTGAGGTCCACCCCAGAACCCCTTCCTTCTAATTGCCACTTCTGTAGGGCAACGTGGATTCTCTAAGGATCATTAAGAAAAAGGCACGAGCTGTAGATGGGTGGGCCACAGAGCAAGTAGCCGCCATGAGATAATTTCTAGCGGCATCCCTCCTAGACCTTTTTTGGATTGACACTCTTCTCAACTAGGAAAACGGCTCCGCTCTTATATGGGAGCAAGATTTAGCAAAGTATGAAAAGTGGAAGGCTAGGCTGGAAGAGATTCGCAACATAGGAGAAGAAGCCACCACAGAGGCGGGGATTTTGGGAGATGAATCATATGATTCCCTCCAGGCCCAGTACTCCAGACTTGTCCTCAAGGTTGAGGTATGCAAGGAACTGGTTAAGGCCTTTAAAGAGAAAGTGACAGTAGCTCAATACCCCTTGGGCCTATTTCAAGCATTTGTGGTTGGAGTATCACAAGTCGATCCTTTCACCACCGGAACATGTACCCCGGAGGACTACATCCTCAGCAAGTTTGATTAACGGATGGAGTCCTTGTATCCGCCTGCCGGAGATTTTGACCAGGGCAGGTTATCTAGACTATCCAAGACAATGATCTGGTTGCATGATGCCATCAAGATGGTGGATGAGTTCCACAATGGGGCCGGAGATGTTGAGGAAGCATTGGAGGTTGTTCACAGTTGGTGGGACAGTATCAGAGACATAGATGAAGAAAGCATAAGCCAAGTGTTAGAGACTTGGGAAAAATCATAAGGAACAATAAAGTTCTCTGGAGTCCGGAGAATCTCACCAACCATGTATCGGTTCTATTCCTTTATTATTTGAGGCGTAAGCTTCCAGATCTCAGATTTCTAGGTCCCACAATTTTGTATTCTTTAAGTGACCCGTGTCTCAATTCCCAAAGCCGACCGGTCACTATTAGATGATTAATAAAGATGTCATAAAGTAGGTAACTGCAACAAGGCACGTCAGCTTGATAAGAGGGTTTTGATAGGTGGTCTTCCCAAGGTTCCACTCCAACATAATACCTAGTGCATTAGAGATAGGGTGTCACTTTCCTATTAATGAGGCATGTATCCTCGATCCCTGGGGGATCAGATTTCTTCTTTTCTCATCTCGGCCCTCTTCTCGAGGCTGATTCTTCCACTCCTCTTTTCTTGTCTTATTATTTTGACATGTCAGACCTTTTCCATCTTGAGGTCTTTTGTAGCATGGTGCAGGTAGTACCAGCCACTAGAACTAGTATTATATTGTTAAGTGTAAAAGAAGTTAGGTTATTTTTAGTTCAAAACTTATGTATAAATAATAAGCCCGACCTCATTCCAAGGGTCGACAAAATTGATGATTTTACAATCCATAGCTAATAGTATTTCACTTTTCTTAGTTCTTAGTTGCAGAGCTCAATGCTCCTTATTTTTAGAAGATTTTAGTAGTTAAATTCTCCCCTAGAGCCTCCATTGTTGTATGCACCAGTGCTTGCTAGAAACTAGTTGATGAAGAAGGAAGGATTCTATCAATGACATTGTTAGTATTCTGATCTCTGAGTTAATGGTATTTTATATTGCATGTTCTTTATGTCCCTTGCTTTGATATTTTAAGTAGATTAATGACCTTATTTTCCTTGCTATTGATTAATTATGAACTAATGGTATTTAGTGTAGCATGTTAGAGCTTGGTTGATGTTTTGAATGTTTGGCATGACTATAGGTAGATGAAGTATTCCTAACCCTGCAATATCTTTTGAAGTTTATTTGGTAAAGTTAACAAATGCTTTCAGGAAACCCCACTCACTTAAATCCCCAGAGAAGACAAGCTGAGATAACCAGCTATCTCCCAAAACAAAACAGTCACATTCCCAACTAAGCTCCCGCACTGTCGAGACCCGACTCTCACATGCTTGAAGGCCCAGGGAATCTCAATTCCTTGGACAACCTTTACAGGAAAAGTTGGCCAGTACCTTGGTACCTAATGACAACTTACATCTGTTGGTGGACCCGGTCACAAAGACCCATCAACACCCGTGAGAATGACCAAAGTGGGAACAGAGCTAAAGCCAGCTCCTTCCAACCCACTATAAATAAATACCTTCTTGAAGTTAAAACTTTGAAGGGAAAAAGTATCTTATGCATGGTCTCCTTTGGTGGTCTACAGGACCTAAATATCATTTATGCTACCATGAGGCCTTGTATTGGAATTCATAAGATGCTTTTGAATAGATGCACTTACTAGACACCTTAGAGTAGCAGCTACCTGATTTACCTCTGAAAGTGTCATAATATTTGTGCAACGAGGGTGAAGAATCTCTCTTGAAGAGACTCACCATATGTATCTCCTTGATCATTTTAAACCAAATAATACAATATTCGAGGACTCATTGCATAGTCTTTTTTTACTATATTGCACATAGTTCTTGCAAAAGGAAAAAATACAGGCACCCTTCTGAGGGGTGACATGTTCTGTGAGCTGAAGAGATATCAAATTTTTGGAAAATGTTTTAATAACTCAACCAATTCCTTAGGGTTAAGCGTGGTTTCTCTTGTCATCATTTGTGATAAACCAATTGAAACCTTTGACAAGATATCATGTTTTTCTATCTTATGTGTTTTCTTTTGATCATAAAAATTAATAAATTCATCCAAAATGCATATTGCAAAACCAAATTTTATTATTTTCAGTGGCAGAACACTCCCAACTTGTCATATAGTCATACGAGACCCCTTCTTTAGTTGTATCCTATATCCTAAGTCGTACAAAACCCTGTCATCATTTGTATCATATCCTAAGTGGTATGTATCCCTGTATTTAGTCGTATCATGTATCTTGCATTGTATGAATACATGTCTTTATTTGTATCGTGATCCTAAGTCGTCTGGTGTAGAATCTTGAGTCGTAGGAAGGTCTTCAAGAAAGTCGTTTGAAAAAAATTATATCTTGGCTAGTGGACATTTCCATATAGTTTTTATCAAAGCCAATCATTAATTCAAATACCCTTTTTGATCTTCTATCTGGTCATATCATCCTAGTGAGTCAAATCAGGTCCTGTCATCCTGCTGCCATCACATTGGGTTAGTTTGATCATTGATCTTCATCATTCAAGTGTATCACTTTGTCTTATTCATTAACCCATCCTTGTATCTAGTTCTAATATGTCACTATAAATTAATCAATCCTAAACATGACATCTTGAATCAAACATCATCAATCCTCAATCAATATTTTCATCTTAGACAAGTGTTACACTATCATCATCTTGGATCTTGATCAATTCACCTTACTTGAACATAGCTTGGCTATACCTGATTTTTCATGTCGGTTTGAATCAGTAGTTTTCATCAAAGTTATGATCCTAATCCAAAAGAGAAATCTTTAGAAACTCCCCATCATGCACAATCATAAATTCAACGAATGATATCTCAACAACGATCTTCAATTCATCGACAATCTTCTTCAAACCATCAATAATTCTCCTCAAGTCATTAACTTAATTCCAACATGTCAAGATACCATTGGAGAAATCACAACAATTATACAACTCATAGTAATCATAGTAAACATGATGATAGTTTCAACAAGGAAATCATAGAAGAAGACATCAAGAAGTTTCAATAAGACAAGAACTTCCAAAAGATGATGCAAATAATCCTACAACTTGACAAGGATAAATTTTTTATGCATCTTGCTTCTATGGGAGTAAAACTTCCTAAGGATTTTGATATTGAAAGACTTATACAACAAGAGGAAGAAACACCCATATCTCTTCTCACTAGACAACTCAATGACATGCAATCTGAGCTTATGAAGATGAAGAAGGAAAAGGACAAACCCTTAAACAAGTATTCATTGGAATCCATATGTCCTTTTCCATTTGATAAAGAATAATACATGCCACCTTTTCTAGCAAGATTCAAGATCCAAAAATATGAAAATTATACTGGAGATAGTGATCCTCGGGACCATGTGAGAGAGTTTTTCACTATTAGCATGGAGCTCATGCATGATCAAACCTATGTAATGAGACTATATTCAAGAATTTTGGGTCATTCCTCCATGGAATGGTTCTCTAAGATGCCCTTGGGTATCAGTTCATTTGAAGATATAATGAAACAATTCATCCAAAATTATTCTTATAATAGCAAACATGTTGTCACTATGTTAGATCTGTGTAACACTAAATATTGGAATGGAGAATCCTTTGTCACCTTTCTTCAAAGGTGGAGAAGAATATTTGCAAGATATCCTTGAAAAATCACTGAAAACAAAATGATGGATATCTTTACAAACAATCTAATCCATACATGAATTTTTCACTTTGGTTGCAATGTTTAACAGCCTTTGACAAAATGGTGGACAGTCCTCTCAAAGTGGAAGATTTTTTAGTGAGGAAAGGAGAAATCAAGATCTATAAAGAAATAAAATTCTCCAACAATTCTAATCCCAATCACAACAACAATGAAAAGTCCAAGTTTTGGAACAAGAACAAAAATGTAGTGAATGATGGAGTTGTGGAAGCATCCCACATCAAACCAAAGCATCTAATTTTTGATCTCTCAAGTAGCATTCAAGTTGCTAAGACTCTTAATACTACATCTATGACCAAAGACAATCATGGATACAAAAAAGACAAAGCACCTTGGAAAGTTGGTCCTAAAATAACTTTCACTTCTCTTGGAGAGCCACTTGAAGCACCATTAAAGACTCTTCTAACACAAAAGATCATCACTTTTCTAGAGCCATGACCTTGGGAGCCCCAAATCAAACCAAATTTCACCACAACAAGGTCACAAGACAAATGAATGCATGAAAATCATGCAAGTGATTCAAGATTTGATTGATAATGAAACAATTACAGTTGGACATAAGGCTAACGATGGTCACACATCCTTCAAAGAGCCACTACCTAAATATGAGAAGGGTGGAAGCTCACACTCTAAGGATGCTAAATTTAATTAAGGGTAAATGTACAATAATGTGTCGCAGTAGAGGACATTTTAGAGGGGTCTGGCCGTACCTCTTCCGGCCAGAATACGTCCGGCCGGAACGGGTCCGGCCGGACCC
>MU227266.1:199308-240537 GCA_018584345.1 Thuja plicata | reverse complement strand
TTTTAAAAAATTATAAGCCTAAACTTGATCAAATTTTACACATTTCATTAGTTTACATCATCTTCAAATTCTAAACACAAATGCCACTTCTATGTCGTTAAAGTTTACAAATTTGAATGTTGTCGTCGTTTTCCTTTATAAAAGTGGGACACAGGTTTGTACTTTTACCCTTAAACATATTTATACAACAATGTGATCAATATGCTTGAACCTTATGATAATTTTTTCAATGTCATTATCATCAAAGACAAAAAGGAATCTGAGTCTTCTAATACTATGAAATGAAGCCAACATCAAAAGGTTACTCTCAAGGGTGTCTCATCAAAGCATATGAAATCATCAAAACCAAATACCTCCAAGAAAGATACATCATCTTCATCATCAAATTATAGCTTGGTGGACCATCTTCAACATACCCCTACTCAAATATCAATCCTAGAATTGCTCAAAATCTCTCCTACACACAGATATTCTCAAATTAGCCCTTTTGGAAACAACTGTCCTGAAGGATCTAGATACTAGTAAGTTCCAAGCCATGGTTGGTCATTTAACAACACTGCACTATCTCTCTTTCTCAGAACAGGATCATAAATTGCTCAATCATATATGGAACCAACTATTTCACATAGAGGTCTTTATCCATAAGCATCATGTCAAACATGTCTTGATAGATGGAGTGGCTGGTTTGAATATATGTACCCTAAATCTTGTGACAACATTGCAATTCTCTGAGAATGCAATAGATCCAAGGAGAAAGATAAACATAAAAGCATATGATGATGAGGATAGGTATCCAAGAGATTATTGGTATTACCAATCAGAGTGGGATCAATTGAAAAGGATGTCGTATGTCAAGTTCTTGATCCACCTCTAGCCTACAACATTATATTAGGAAGGCCTTGGATCCATGATATGCAGGTAAAGTCGTCTACTTACCACCAATGTGTAAAATTTCCCTATAATGGAGTTGAGGTAAGTATAGTTGAAGACACTAGATACTATTGTAATACCTTGAGACAATCTATTGATAGCATGATACCACACAATCATGAGGCATCCAATCAACAAAAGGCTGAGAGTTCTATGGCAACAACATTGAGATATTTTGAGAAAAAGTTGAAGATTAAGTGGTGCAGGGTCACCAAGGACAAGAACATCAAATAAGTCCTCAAATAGAAAAAGGACATCCTATAGATCATCTATGCAAGGAGAGATCAAATGCAAGGTTTTAGAGCCTATTATGGCTTGGAAATTGAATACAAATGAAAATGTGACAAAAGTCCTAAAAGGACCAAATTTGATTGTAAATGGACCAATAGTGTCCAAGTGAGTCAATTGAGTGTCTAGAAGTTTAGGGGTGTTTATAATAAGTCACTAAGGTATTTTGAAACCTTAGGATTTTCATTTTTCAAGTTTAACTTAGTTGCAAGTCATTTTTATAGTTTGAAAATTTGAAAATTTGAAAATAACGATTATATTAGTTTTGGAGGGAAGTAGTTTTTTCATTTTTTAATCAAAAACAAAGATTTATAACCAATAAAGAGAGGTTATTTAATTTAGGGAAGGTATATTTAAGGGGAGGAGAAACCATTATACGGGTTAGAAGTGGATTGTACAGACTGTTACAAAAAATAGAAGAAAATCTCATAATTTTACAAAGTTATGTAGTGGGTTTCATGCTTGGAAGTTGATAATCATTTGATATTGGTGTATTTATGTCCTAGGGGTATTTAATTACCAATTTCAGGGCATTTTTAATGGACTTTGCATTGTTTTTAATTCATTTTTCTCTTTGTTATAGTGTTGTTACAGTTTCTTGGCTTAAAATTCATTATTTTGATAGGAAATTAGCAAGACGAGTATCATTACATGAAATTAAAGGCCTAACCTTCATGGAATGAATGTATCTAATATGTAAAATTATGAATCTAACAAAGAGAGGGCAGGAGAAAGGAGAAAAGAGGTGATCACTGTGTTTGGTTGAAGGAAAACCATTGATTTTTGGTTGCTAAGTTATAACAACAGGGTATTCTACCACATGAGGGGTATATTTTATGTTGTGGGTTATCTTAGAATGATATCTAGAAGGTAAAACAACCATTAGTTTTTTTGGATAAGTGACTAGAACTGAGACATTGAGAGAGAGCCTAGAAATAAGGATTTGAAAGGGCTAATTTGGGGTTGTTGGTGTTAGTGTTTCCTTAGAGTTAAATTGACTTGATAATACTTTATTTTAAACCATTTTGAAATAATTTTGAGGATTTGGAGTTTATAAGAGGATTTGGCATATACTTCCTTTGTAAATTTGACCATTTTCATGCACTTAAACATGGCGCAAATAGTGGACGACAATATTGTTCCAAGAGAATAGTATACATGCTTTGGATATCTTGTAGTACTTGGAAAAGGGTATCTGAAAATGCAAATACTTTACTTTGTTCTTTGGAAAAGTTGTGATTTGTCTAGATTTCAGTGTTGTTGGAGGGCTACTAGAAAGGCTATCAGCCTGTGGGACAGTTTGGAGATTTGGGTGTGTTGAGTTTTTCTTGAGTCCTTAATACCTCTTGATTCTAAGTGCATACAACCTAATTAGTCCATATACACAAACTTGGATCTTTGGGAGAATTCTTGTTTAGTTTTGAGTCATTTGGGGGTCTTGAAGCCTATTCGAAGTGTCTAAACCTCTCAAAATTATATCTATAAACTTGATCTATTTGTCCTCCACCATTACCTCTGCATCAAGTGGTATCAGAGAATCCGTAATAATCCTTTGGGAAGTTTGGGAAGTTTGGGAGAGTGGTCTTGTGAACTTTGATAGTGTGGATCCTTAGAATCCCTTAGAGTTGAAGTATCCTTTTGAGGAGAAGCCCTGAGTTAATCCATTGTACCAAGGAGATCAAGAGCCATGTCTAAAGGAGAAGAGGAGTTTCCAATATGGATGACTAATGTGGAACTTGAAAATATAGTGAAGGAACAATTGAAAGATAATAAGAAGTTGAAAGCAAAACTTGAATAAGAAAGGAAGGAGAAAGATGAAAAGGATAGAGAAATGAGAGTCATGATGGAAAGAATATTGTCCCTAGAGAAAAAAGGAAAGAGTAGAAAACCTGAGGAAGAATATGAAGTGGAGGAATAAGATGAAATATCCCTTGAAGAAGAAGAATTAGATCCTGAAGACTTGAGGATGGCTAGGTTTGCAAAAGCCATAAAGAGTGGAGATACAAGGGCAAGATCAGATTTGCCTATGTATGGAGGGAAAATGGATGATGAAGAGTTGATTGATTAGTTTAGTGCATTTGATAACTTCTTTGAATTTGAGGATTTTGAAGAAGGACAAAAGGTGAATATTGCAAATTCAAGGTTTAAGGGACACGCTCTACTATGATGGGATTATGTTCAAGTAGAGAGATGGAAGAATGGGAAGCCCAAGATCACATCTTGGAACACTATGATGGATAAGATGAAGGAAAAAAAATTTCCCAATGATTATAGGGTGCAGCTATATAATAAGTTGTAGGGTCCTAAGCAAAAAGACATGGATGTACAGAAGTACACTAAATAATTTCATAAGTTGGACATAAGGGTGAGTCATGAAGAAGATTTTGAAGAGAAGATTGCAAGGTACATGGGGGGCCTTAGGTTCAATGTCCAAGATGAAATTAGTCTTACTACCCCTAGATCAGTTGAGGAATGTTATAAATTCACCATAAAGACTGAGGAGAAGATAAAGAGGAGGAAAGAGACACAAGGTAGTTCAAAAGGAGGATCTTCTATGAGAGGAAGAGGTGGAAGGACACATTTTGATTTTTAGAGCAAAAATGAGAAAGAGAAGGATAAGTCATTCACATCAGAGATAAGAGGAGGATATAGAGGAGCAAGATTTTGAGGAATAGGAAGTGGAGTGTTTATAGGAAGGTGCTTTCATTGCAATGAAGTGGGTCATCAATATTTTAAGTGTCCCAAGTGGAATGAAGAAAAAGGAATGGAAAGGAGAGTTAATTTGGCACAAGAAGAACCCAAGGAAGAGGAAGAACCAAGAACAATGTTGGTGGAAGAGGGAGAATGTTTTCTTATGGGAAGAGGACAAAGAGAACCATCGGATCAAAGTATCTTTAGGACAAATTGTTTGATTCAAGGAAAGGTGTGCAAACTCATAATTGATTCAGGTGCATGTCATAATTTGGTTTCCTATGAAGTTGTTAACAAGTTGCATTTGAAAGTTTTTCCATATTCCAGTCCTTATTATGAAACTTGGGTGAATACAAATCAGAATCTATTAGTTAAAGATCAAGTTATGATTGAGTTTTCTATTGGAGGATACCATGACAAGCTTTTGTGTGATGTTATGCATATGAGTTGTGGGCATTTAATCCTTGGTAGATCATGGAAATGTTCAAGGAGAGTTGTACATGATGGGTACACAAACACCTATCGCATTCATCAAGGAAGGAAAAGGTATAAGTTGAACCCATTATTGAGAAGTCAATTTGAATCCATAGATTTATGTTTTGGTGAAGAAGTCAAGTCTAAGGAGAAACATGATACTGGTTGGGACAGAGGAAAGAAATTGCAGTCAAGTAGAGGTTATGATAGTCCTAAGGAAGAGGAACCTTGGGATCCACATTTTGTACAAATTAGGGTAGTCATGTGTCCTATTATTGGACAGCAACATGGAGATGGAGTAGGGGCAGTTATGAGGAAGTCTTATCCAAGACATTGATCAGAGATGAAAGCTTCAAATCCTTCACACTGTCCTACACAAGGGCAGTTAACAAATGGAATTTTTTACTTTAATGATTGGTATGTGAATGTAGGTTTAAATAGTGTGAGGAATAAGGTAACTTTAGGGGAATTTTGAATCCCTAAGTCTCAGATTGAACCAAGGACTCAAAGGAGGCACATCAAGAATAACTCATGGGACAAGAGTTTCTTCCATGGAGAGGAGTATGGTGTAATGGCACCAAGGAAAAGAACATAAAATAAGTCCTCAAATTGAAAAAGGACATCCTATAGATCATCTATGCAAGGAGAGATCAAATACAAGGCTTTAGAGCCTATTATGGCTTGGAAATTGAATACAAATGAAAATGTGACAAAAGTCCTAAAAGGACCAAATTTGATTATAAATGGACCAATAGTGTCCAAGTGAGTCAATTGAGTGTCTAGAATTTTATGGGTGTTTAGGATAAATCACTAAGGTATTTGGAAATCTTAGGAGTTTGAGTTTTCAAGTTTAACTTAGTTGCAAGTCATTTTTTATAGTTTGAAAATTTGAAAATAACAGTTATATTAGTTTTGGAAGGAATTAGTTTTTTTTATGTTTTAATAAAAAACAAATTTTTCTAACCAATCAAGAGAGATTATGGAAGTTAGGGAAGGTCTATGTAAGGGGAGGAGAAACCATTGTATGGGTTAAAAGTGGATTTTACAAACTGTTACAGAAAATAGAAGAAAATCTCATAATTTTACAAAGTTGTGTGGTGGTTTTCATGCTTGGAAGTTGAAAATCCATTTTATATTGGTGTATTTATTCCCTAGGAGTATTTCCTTACCAATTTCAAGGCATTTTGAATGGACTTTACATTTTTTTGAATTCATTTTTCTCTCTATTATAGTGTTGTTACAGTTTCTTGGCTTAAAATTCATTATTTTGATTGGAAATTAGCAAGATGAGTATCATTCCATGAAAGTAAAGGCATAAACTTCATGGAATGAATGTATCTAGTATTTAAAAGTATGAATATAACAAATAGAGTGCAGGAGAAAGGAGAAAATATGTGATCACTGTGTTTGGTTGAAGGAAAACCATTGATTTTTGGTTACTAAGTTATAACAGCAGGGTATTCTACCACATGAGGGGTATATTTTATGTTGTGGGTTGTCTTAAAATGATGTCTAGAAGGTGAAACAACCATTAGTTATTTGGAAAAGTTACTGAAAGTGAGACATTGAGAGAGAGCCTAGAAATAAGGGTTTGAAAGGGATAATTTGGGGCTATTGGTGTTAGTGTTTCCTTAGAGTTAAATTGACTTGATAATACTTGATTTTAAACCATGAAATACTTTCCAGGAGTTGGATTTTATAGGAGTTTTCAATATACTTCCTTTGTAAATTTGACCATTTTCATGCACTTGAGCAGGGAACAAATGGTGGATGGAAATATTGTTCCAAGAGAATAGTATATGTGATTTGGATATATTGTAGTACTTGGAAAGGGTATCTAAAAATGCAAATACTTTGTTTTGTTCTTTGGAAAATTTGTAAGTTGTTTAGTTTCTAGTGTTGTTGGATGGCTACTAGAAATGCTATTAGGCCTTGGGATAGTTTAGAGAGTTGGGTGTGTTGAGTGTTTCTTGAGACCTTAATACCTCTTTAATCCAATTGAATACAACCTAATTAGTCCATATACACCACCTTAGATCTTTGGGTGAAGTCTTGTTTAGTTTTGAGTCATTTGGGGGTCTTGAAGCCTATTCAAAGTGTCTAAACCTCTCAAAAGTATATCTATAAACTTGATCTATTTGTCCTCCACCATTACCTCTGCATCAAGTGGTATTACAGAATCTGTAATAATCCTTTGGGAAGTTTGGGAGAGTGGTCTTGTGAACTTTGATAGTGTGGATCCTTAGAATCCCTTAGAGTTGAAGTATCCTTTTGAGGAGAAGCCCTGAGTTGATCCATTGTACCAAGGAGATCAAGAGCCATGTTTGAAGGAGAAGAGGGGTTTCAAAAAATGATGACTAATGTGGAACTTGAAAGGATAGTGAAGGAACAATTGGAAGATAATAATAAGTTGAAAGCAGAAATTGAATAAGAAAGGAAGGAGAAAGATGAGAAGGATAGAGGAATGAGAGTCATGATGGAAAGAATATTGGCCCTAGACAAAAAAGGAAAGAGTAGAAGACCTGGGGAAGAATATGAAGTGGAGGAATAAGATGAAATATCTCTTGAAGAAGAATAATTAGATCCTGAAGACTTGAGGATGGCTAGGTTTGCAAAAGTCATAAAGAGTGGAGATACAAGGGCAAGATTAGATTTGCCTACGTATGGAGGGAAAATGGATGATGAAGAGTTGATTGATTGGTTTAGTGCATTTGATAACTTCTTTGAATGTGAGGATGTTGAAGAAGGACAAAAGGTGAATATTGCAAATTCAAGGTTTAAGGGACACGCTCTACTATGGTGGGATTATGTTCAAGCAGAGAGATGGAAGAATGGGAAGCCCAAGATCACATATTGGAACACTATGATGGATAATATGAAGGAAAAAAAATCTCCCAATGATTATAGGGTGCAGCTATATAATAAGTTGTAGGGTCTTAAGAAAAAAGACATGGATGTAGAGAAGTACACTGAAGAATTTCATAAGTTAGACATAAGGGTGATTCATGAAGAAGATTGCAAGTTACATGGGGGGACTTAGGTTCAATATCCTAGATGCAATTAGTCTTACTACCCCTAGATCAGTTGAGGAATGTTATAAATTCATCATAAAGACTGAGGAGAAGATAAAGAGGAGGAAAGAGACACAAGGTAGTTTAAAAGGAGGATCTTCTATGAGAGGAAGAGGTGAAAGGACACATTCTAATTTCCAGAGCAGCAATAAGAAAGAGAAGGATAAGCCATTCACATCAGAGATAAGAGGAGGATATAGAGGAGGAAGATTTGGAGGAATGGGAAGTGGAGTGTTTATAGGAAGGTGCTTTCATTGCAATGAAGTGGGTCATCAATATTTTAAGTGTCCCAAGTGGAATGAAGAAAAAGGAAGGGAAAGGAGAGTTAATTTGGCACAAGAAGAACCCAAGGAGGAGGAAGAACCAAGAACAATGTTGGTGTACTTGGAAGAGGGAGAATGTTTTCTTATGGGAAGAGGACAAAGAGAACCATTGAATCCAAGTATATTTAGGACAAATTGTTTGATTCAAGGAAAGGTATGCAAACTCATAATTGATTCAGGTGCATGTCATAATTTGGTTTCCTATGAAGTTGTTAACAAGTTGCATTTGAAAATTTTTCCACATTCTAGTCCTTATTATGCAACTTGGGTGAATACAAATCAAAATATATTAGTTAAAGATCAAGTTATGATTTAGTTTTCTATTGGAGGATACCATGACAAGGTTTTGTGTGATGTTATGCATATGAGTTTTGGGCATTTAATCCTTGGTATATCATGGCAATGTTCAAGGAGAGCTGTACATGATGGGTACACAAACACATATCTCGTTCATTAAGGAGGGAAAGGGTATAAGTTGAATCCATTATTGAGAAGTAAATTTGAATCCATATTCATGTGTTTTGGTGAAGAAGTCAAGTCGAAGGAGAAACATGATACTGGTTGGGACGGAGGAAAGAAATTGTAGTCAAGTAGAGGTTATGACAGTCCTAAGGAAGAGGAATCTTGGGATATACATTTTGTACAAATTGGGGCAGTTAGGTGTCCTATTATTGGACAGTAACATGGAGATGGAGTAGGGGTAGTTATGAGGAAGTCTTATCCAAGACATTGATCAGAGATGAAAGCTTCGAATCCTTCACACTGTCCTACACAAGGGCAATTAACAAATGGAATTTTTTACTTTAATGATTGGTATGTGAATGCAGGATTAAATAGTGTGAGGAATAAGGTAACTTTAGGGGACTTTTGAATCCCTATGTCTTATATTGAACCAAGGATTGAAAGGAGGCACATCAAGAATAACTCGTGGGACAAGAGTTTCTTCCATTGAGGGGAGTATGGTGCAATGACACCAAGGAAAAGAACATAAAATAAGTATTCAAATTGAAAAAGGACATCCTATAGATCATCTATGAAAGGAGAGATCAAATACAAGGTTTTAGAGCCTATTATGAATTGGAAATTGAATAGAAATGAAAATGTGACAAAAGTCCTAAAAGGAACAAATTTGATTGTAAATGGACCAATAGTGTCCAAGTGAGTCAATTGAGTGTCTAGAATTTTATGAGTGTTTAGGATAAGTAACTAAGGTATTTGGAAACCTTAGGAGTTTTAGTTTTCAAGTTTAACTTAGTTGCAAGTCATTTTTTATAGTTTGAAAATTTGAAAATAATGGTTATATTAGTTTTGGAGGGAATTAGTTTTTTTATGTTTTAATCAAAAACAAAGTTTTCTAACCAATAAAGAGAGTTTATGGAAGTTAGGGAAGGTCAATGTAAGGGGAGGAGAAACCATTGCATGGGTTAGAAGTGGATTGTACAGATTGTTACAAAAAATAGAAGAAAATCTCATAATTTTACAAAGTTGTGTGGTGGTTTTCATGCTTGGAAGTTGATAATCCATTTGATATTGGTGTAATAATTCCCTAGGAGTATTTCCTTACCAATTTCAAGGAATTTTGAATGGACTTTTCATTTTTTTGAATTCATTTTTCTCTCTGTTATAGTGTTGTTACAGTTTCTTGGCTTAAAATGCATTATTTTGATAGGAAATTAGCAAGATGAGTATCATTCCATGAAAGTAAAGGCCTAAAATTCATGGAATGAATGTATATAATATTTAAAAGTATGAATCTAACAAATAGAGTGTATGAGCAAGGAGAAAAGAGGTGATCATTGTGTTTGGTTGAAGGAAAACCATTGATTTTTGGTTGCTAAGTTATAACAGCAGGGTATTCTGCCACATGAGGGGTATATTTTATGTTGTGGGTTGTCTTGAAATGATGTCTGGAAGGTGAAACAACCATTATTTATTTGTAAAATTTACTGGAAGTGATACATTGAGAGAGAGCCTAGAAATAAGGGTTTGAAAGGGTTAATTTGGGGTTGTTGGTGTTAGTGTTTCCTTAGAGTTAAATTGACTTGATAATACTTGATTTTAAACCATGAAATACTTTCCAGGAATTGGTTTTATAGGAGTTTGGAATATACTTCCTTTGTAAATTTAACCATTTTCATGCACTTGAACAGGGCACAAATGGTGGATGGAAATATTGTTCCAAGAGAATAGTATACGTGATTTGGATATATTGTAGTACTTGGAAAAGGGTATCTAAAAATGCAAATACTTTGTTTTGTACTTTGGAAAAGTTGTGAGTTGTTTAGTTTCTAGTGTTGTTGTACAGCTATGAGAAATGTTATTAGGCCTTGGGACAGTTTGGAGAGTTGAGTGTGTTGAGTGCTGCTTGAGACCTTAATACCTCTTGAATCCAAGTGCATACAACCTAATTAGTCCATATACACCACCTTGGATCTTTGGGAGAAGTCTTGTTTAGTTTTGAGTCATTTGGGGGTCTTGAAGCCTATTTGAAGTGTTTAAACCTCTCAAAACTATATCTATAAACTTGATCTATTTGTCCTCTACCCTTACCTCTAAATCATTAAGGACAAGGGAATGGAGGAATACAAGCTTGATCAAGTATTTTTCATTTCTTCTCTACCTATATCACCTTGATCCTATGGGAAACCATCATTGGTATCTAAGCCCTCTAGTTCAAAAGAACTAACCGTATATGATGGAACCTTCGTACGAGCTGCTAATACCTTGGAAGAGGAGAATGAAGATAAAGTTGTTCTCAGCTGGTTACATAGAGACACAGAAACATAATCAACCTAGTACGTCAAACATGTTGAAATATCTCCATAAAAATATGGGAAGGGCTATCACATCATGCAACAAATGGGATACAAAGGCCAAGGTCCTCTCAGAAAGAATAAAGAAGGCCTTGTAGAACCTATTCATATGAACTTTAGGAATCGCAAGGACAAAATGGGATTGGGATACAAAGAAGAATAAGAAGAAGAAGACATTCCTTTAATTCAAAAAGGTTCATCTTTTATTGTGAAGAAGATGATTCTAATGAGGGAGAAGAGGCTATAATTGTTCCCTTCGAAAGATTATTATGTCTACATGGAGAAACTTCTAATTTACAACAACCTATTGAAGAGCATGTAAACCAATTATCTAAGAATAATACTCATCAAGGGGAAATATCAACATCCAAACAAACCATTCAAGAGCTTGAGAACCAACAACATCATATTAATCCACATGAAAGAGAAACAATCACATTTACACACGTTCTAGACATGCCAGGGGGAACTAATACAGATTCTAATGAATATGAGTGGGATGAATTTTATGATGCAACCATGGACAATGAAATAGATTTGATTCACAAATATTCACATCAATTTGAAAAGGGACAAATCTCAGGTGCTAGACCATTCAGATTAAGTTTACATACTATCAACGATAACTCGATTGGCGATGATCGATATCTTAGCATTCTAAACAATCCTTTAGAGGGTAACTTCACAGACCTTGTCTTTCAAATTAGAAGCAATGATGATAATATGGTGATGACCCTAAACACAATTGAAACCAATCCTGACAATATATTATCCTTGATACATCTCTAGCTAATTGAGAGGAACCCAAATGAACTGATGCCCTTGCTCACTTTACCTAATGACTAGACTATAGTATGTTATCTAAATGTTGTTGAAATTTTAACTTCTTCCATCAGTGAACCTAGTGAGATATTGATGGTGGAGGATATCAAGTTTTTCAATCTAAAGTAAAATAAAAATAAAAAGAGATCTGGTGGTGAAAACCACATTGTGAAAGTATCAGATCCAAAAATAGTAAAAAGAAAAGATGTATATGAAGCTGAAAACCTCTCTGAGGTTCCTAATGATGGGAAACTTGATATACTGTCTGATCACTTATAGGAAAGATCATCAGTTCTTATTGAGCCAACATAGTCATAAAATCTAGAAACAACAGAAGCTCCATAGATGATACATATTTCTCTATCCTTGAGAGAAGAAGAGAAGTAACAATTCACACAGTTATTCAAAGAAAATAAAATCAACTTTGCGTGGTCATATTCAAAAATTATAGGACTTGACCTTGATTTATTAATGCATCATTTATCTATTGAAGCTAGGGTCAAGTTGGTTAAAAAAAAATTTGATAAAGATGAATCCCCATTTGGCGTTGTTAGTAAAAGTTGAATTGGAAAAGTATCTTAAAGATGGTTTCATCAGAGCTATAGCATATGTGGAGTGGATTTCTAATATCATTCATGTATCCAAACTAGATAAATCTATTTGAGTATGTACCGACTTCAGGAAATCAAATAGAGCATGCCCTAAAGATGATTTTACACTACCAAACATTGACATGGTTGTGGATCTTACATTATGTTATGAAATGTATTCACTTATGGATGGAATTTTTGGATATAATTAGATTAAGATAGCAGCTAAGGATCAAGAGAAAATAGCACTCACATGTGCATGGGGTACATTTTTTGGAAAATGATGTCATTTAGAGTCAAGAACACAAGTGCAACTTACCAATGGGCTATGACCACCATATTTCATGACATGATGCACAAGAGCATGGAGAACTAAGTCAATGACACCCTAGAAAAATCAGCCAACAAAAAAACTCAACTACAAGATTTGGGCAAGCTATTAGATAGGATGGAATTATTTAGACTTCGTCTGAATCCATAGGAGTGTGCCTTTGGGGTGACCTCTGGGAATCTCCTAGGTTACATAGTCTTAGCTAAATGTATTGAGGTGGGTCCACCAAAAGTGAAAGCTATAATGGATATGCAACCACCCAAAAATATTAGTCAGATGAGAACTTTGCAAGGAAAACTTCAATCCATAAGAAGGTTTATTTTTCAGTTAGTAGATAAGTCACAACCATTCACTAAGACATTTCACAAAATATTATCCTTCAACTGGGATCATACATGTGAGAAATCCTTCAAATAAATCAAGGAGTACTTGGCTAATCCACCCATACTGATGTCTCCAATTTGGGGGAAACCTTTATTGTTATACATATCAACAACCACAATATCATTGGGAGTTCTACTAGCACAACAGGATGAAATAGGAAAGGAAAGAGCAATTTATTACATCAATAGAATACTAGTGTCATATGAAATCAATTATACTATCATTGAGAAGGCATGCTTATCTGTAGTGTTTGCATATCATAATCTCAGACATTATATGTTGGCTCATTTAGTGAAACTAATTACAAAATTGATCCATTGAAGTATTTGTTGAAAAAAGCAACATTGATCGACAAGTTAGCGAAGTGGGTAATGATATTGAGCAAATTTGACAATGAGTATATAGACATAAAATTTATTAAGGGACAAGTGATAGCTAAGAATTTGGCTAATGCACCACTTCAAGATGACAAACCTCTAAGAATTTATTTTCTTGATGAAGAAATACTATATTTGATAGAATACCCATGGAAGATGTACTTTGATAGTTCATTCACACAATAGGGATCTATAGTCAGCATACTTTTTGTCATGCCACAAGGGTACACCATTCCAAAAGCATACAAATTGGTGTTTCCACACACCAACAATATTGTTGAGTATGAAGTTTTGGTAATTGGCATCAAAATGGAAATCAAATGGAAAATAGTGGGGTCGCATGTTCATGGGAGTTCCCAGCTTATAGTCAACCAAATTAATGATGACTATCAAACAAAGGATGAAAATTTGATGCCATATAAGAGAATAGTGGACGACTTGAAAAATTATTTTATGTACATCGCTTTCCAACAGATTACAATGACACAAAACAAAAAAATTGATGCAATGGCTACTTTAGCCTCACTATTTCAAACCCAAGAAAAAAAAATCCTCTATGAGTTCCTAGTGGAAGAGTTTCCCTATCTAGCCTATGAATCTCCTGACTCGCACTTAATTTTCCAAATCATAGGCCATGATTCCTCCTGCTATAGCCAAATATACTCCTATCTCAAGGATGGAATTGTCCCTAATGACCTATCTAAAAATGAAAAAATAAGCCTAATTCATCATGCATCGCATTACTTAATCAAATTTCCAATTACTTGTATAGACGAGGTCTCGATGATACTCTACTTAGGTGTTTAGAATGTGAAGAATCTGATAAGACTCTACAAGAAGTCCATGAAGTTATATGTGTATCACATTCAAATGGTCTCTCTTTGGCAAATAAACTCTTATAGGTTGGATACTATTGGCCTACTATGGAGAAAGATGCTATTCAGTTTTCTAAATTATGCAAGAAGTCATAACTTCATGGTAATCTCATACATGCTCCAAAAAGGGAGTTACTAGCATTCATAACACTCTTGTCATTTCAAAAGTGGGCCTTTGATTTGATTAGACAAATCTATTCATCATCCTCTAATGGACACAAGTTCATCATAACAGTCACAAAGTATTTCACGAAGTGGGTTGAATTCAAGAACAAGTATATTAATGAATTATGTGAGAAGTTCCACATCAAGAAACATTGTTCATCAATCTATTACCCATAAGGGAATAGCTAGGCTGAATCATCCAAAAAGAATATCTTGAAGATCCTACATAAAACAATTAACAACTCAGGTAGAGATTGATATTTACAACTAAATCAACTCTATGGGCATCTCAGACCAGCATCAAAACACCAACATGAGCTACAACTTTTTATCTTGTCTATGGAGCCAAAGTAGTTTTACCTATTAAAGTGGAAGTACCACCCCTCAGAATATCATTGAAAGGACTCATCACTGATGAGGAGTACCAAATATCAAGAATCCAAGAGCTTTAATTACTATATGATCATAGGCAAGAGGCATTCAATCACCTTAGAGTATATCAAAAATGGATGTCTAGAGATTCTAAAAAGGAAGTGAGACATAAAGAGTTTCAAGTTGGAGATCTTGTGTTGACAGAGAATCTGAAGACATAAAAATTTGAGAAAAGAAAGGAAAGTTTGAACCCAATTGGTTGGGACCCTTCATCATCACAACAACATATGGCTTAGGTGCCTATCAACTCTCGACACTAGAAGGAGATCTACTTCCTAATCCAATCAACATAGTTCATCTCAATAAAATCTACACCTGACATCCTTAGTTCCACATGCTTGTACAACAAATATTGATCTTGAGAAAATCCAAAAACTACAAAAATTGATCCTGAAGAAAATCCAAAAATAACAGATATTGATCCTGAGAAATTCATAAAATAGCAAAAATTGATCTTGAAGAAATCCAAAAAATAGCGAAAAATGTTCTTGAACAAAAGAAAAAACATCGGAAAAAGTCCTGAAAAATGGTATCCTTGGTGAAAACTTGGCAAACAGGTAGCTTGATACTAACAAAAAAAATAAAAAAAGATCAAAAGTATAATTTTTTTGAAAAATAATAAAAGTGCCTTGGTAAAAAACTTGGTAAACAGGTGCCTTGGTAGCAAAAAATAGAAATAAAAATCCAAGTGGTCAAAACATAACAATTAGGCACTGCCTATAATCAGTCACTCCATCTATCAATGCATCATCTTTGAAAATTATACACATATACCAATGCTCTTTACATCCTTGTACATATCGGTTGGTCGTGCATCCTGATGCCATGGCTTGGAGTCAGATTATGTCTTGTCTTGAGGTCAGTCAAGTATGGTTGGGGGAAAGTTCTAGGAGTTGTTAGATACTGAGTCACTACCCAATTAGAGTCATTAATCATGGTCTATTTTTAGTGTTCTACCACTGAAACAAAGGTGTTTCTTAACACCACCCAACACACAATGGTGTTTTTCAACACCACGAGTGTAACCAATGGTTTTTCTAAACACCACATGAAATTGACAAACTTTTCCATAATAGTAATCACAAAGAATACACAAATGCACTTGGATTGATTTTGATGATCATGTCTTTGGAGTAACTTGAAGATGTCTCTGGACTAGAGTAACAATGATATATCTATGACTTTTCCTTGTCTATTGTCTGCTATTATTAATTTCCACTTATCATGTCTTCTGAGTAACTATGATGTCTTAGTACAACAGGAGCAAGGATAGGGGCATGATATTTTCTTTGATTGTTGATTGTGAGATGTATCCCAATCATCTCTACTGGGAAAGGTATTTTGAGATATCTATGATGACAATCTTCATATTCCAATAAGCTTCAAACAACATAAGATTGAAATATAACATGCTTCAATTCTGAGACATCATCAAATAGTTGTACTAGACAGATAGGGGAAATAATTCCTTGTTTTTTTACATATCATTGATTTTAGACTATCATATTTCTTGAGGCATTCTAGGATGTCAAAGAACTAGAAGACCAAGGAAGGAATATGATCTTTTCTTTGTCTTCTTCTTGTGGGATATTTTTCCACTGAAGTCAAAGGTCAAATAATCTGGGTGTTTTTTATAAGAGCCTTCACAATTCATTGTGATACACTGCACATACCTTGAATCTGAATATTTGTACCCTAGGTGGAGGTTGGGAAGATCATTCCTTATTTTTTTCATGCAACAGATACTTCATTCATCATGGTGTCTCATATTCTAATGCTCTTATCAAAATTGCAATATTAAAATCTCTTAAAATCAGTATTCATATCACCATGGTTTCCTAAGTACTAGCAGTGGTTGTACTTGATTGAGGACATGAGTAGGATGATATTTGTATCATCATGGTTAACTCAGTACCAGTGATGGTCATATCTACTTCCACATTACACAATGCTCAATAATGAATTGCATAACTAAAGATCAAAAGAAATGATAAGACCATCATGAAATAGGCATAATAGGTTGCATTCATTTAGTGTTGCATTTATTTGCCTTGGTTGAAATGAGATAAGAAAGACTATCTTCACAAGGGAAAATCAAAATGAGGTGAAATCAACATCGAGATATTAATTCAATCTGGTGACATCATCTCATACACCGAAACATGATTGGGTATCTCATAGCACTGAAATCAAAAACATAATTGCATCACATGTTAGTAGAATTTATCATTCATGGCATAATAAATTCATTAGCATGTACCATATAATTGTACTTTTCATTCATTGTACATTGCATCCACTTGCATAATCACAAATCATAAAATAAACATTTGTATTACATATCCATGGAAATAAGCATGTACATCATAAAATCCAAAACAAAGATACAATATCCATTGCATAATCATTTGCATCATCATCTCATCAAAATAAATACATTTTTCTTTGTGTATCAATGGAAAACAAAAAAAAAAAGATAAAGTATCCATTGCATATCATGTGCATCATCATATCATATCATCCAAAGCATGCATCATAAGAAAAAAATCATAAAACTATCTAGTGCATTCACAATTGCATCATCATCTCATAAACATAACTACATTCATCATGTGCATCATAAATTCATTGCATTTCATAAATGAAATATAAATCAGGCATATAAAGAAATCACAACAAGAACATATAGAACAATGTCATTGCATCATATATATATATATATATATATATATATATATATATATATATATAATATGTCAGTATCAAGGGTACAATGAGATAAAAAGAATCAGAGTATATCTCATCAACTCTATCAACTACATCAAGTGTGTTATCAATATGTCAATATACATGTATCATGTGTACATCAAGAAAATCAAAATATGATACAATCTCAAGTCTCACTACCACCCTCTACACCAGCTGGAGGTGGACCAGGAGGTGGAACATCAGCTCTAGAAGGTGTTGGAGCTGCACCCTCAAGCTATGTTGCTAGTGCTGAATATGTGGGTACCCTCTACCTCTCATTTGGAACAACTTCAAATTATGTTTCCTGATAATACATAGCTCAGCTCCTCTATAGAGGAGCATCTTTTAGTGCTCTATCTCTCTCTATGGTCATACTAGCTAAGCCTTTGTTCCTATTACCCATTTATGCCCATATAATAGTTATCTAAGTCCAAAGTTGTGCTCACTCTTGAAGACATCGTGAAAGTACACCCTAGTCATCCCTCTCTCCTCTAGGTGGTGGTTGTGGTGGGGGGTCTTAATAAATGTCCCAAATCCACAACAAGTGCACCTGATCTGACACTCACTCTCTATCCATCCCCTCCTTCATCATCATCATCATCTCCATGCCCCTCATCTACACCCACAACACCCAATCCTCTACCCTCTCCTCTCCTCTGATCTCCTCCATCTCTCCTAGAACCGCTACCGACATCTCATATTCCTTGTTGTCCTCTATATCCTCCTCTCCGACCTCTACCCACCTCGCCATCCTCTGGATCCTCAATCCTTGGGGAAATCTCATTGGGAGAAGTGAATCATGGGAAGGTATGTTGTTGCATATACTAATGGTAATCATCATTCATCCCACCATCAACAACATCGACCAAGTAATCCCATGGGACAGGATGTAAAGTCTAAAACTCCTAAGCAGCAATATCAAAAGAGATCCTAACACCCCACTATGCCTCCTCTCTGATCTGGGCATAATAACCCATCTCCTCTGAGAAACCCTATTGCTAACCAAAATCATACATCACACATGTGGACATGAAGCACTCAATTACTAGTGGTGACCAATCGATCAGATATCTACTCATAAACATGAAAGAAAAATCTCAGGAAGCATCAAACCAATCCTCGTATTTCCTATAATGTCTCCACTCTAGCACAGTAGATTAATCTAGCACTCTACGATAGTAATCTACCTTCTCCAAGTGGGATTGTTGCACATATCCTTCATATAGATCAATGTATGGTCACCTCTCTTGATGATCTCGGTCTCCAATTGGTCATGTAACTAGGATATGCTCTTAGGCCCAGATCTATAGAATCAAAACACCTACTGACATAATCTAGTTATGATGATATACTATCTCATGAAGCCCTCTATATAGGTGGGATAAAATGTAGGACCCCAATAAAATTTGCACTGTCTCGCCAACATGTCCTCAAGAATTTGGTCCCAACTGTAGAGGAATTCTTGTGCACTCCTGTTAGACATAATTAATTCCCCAATTAAATTAACAAGGATGATAGGAAGAGTGACATAAGTCACTGACATATCCTCTCATGTGATAGAACATTGATCAATGGTGTCATCATCAAATACTCATCTCATTATTTCTATCCCTATCTTGACTGGTTGGGTGTCATAATATACAAGATCTCCAATGAAAGGAATCCAAATGAAGTGGTACACATCCTCAAGTGTGATGACATGTAACTAATTAAATGTTTGAAGATGTTAATTTGATGATCATGCAAGGCATTAAATCAGTTAATGTATTGTATTTTCATTGATGTCAACTTGATATAATCTGTATGGTCATTGTAATACTGCCAAAGACTTCAAAGAGCTGATGAATCAAAGGCTATGCTATCAGTAATGCATAAAAGTCAAGTATTCACTAAGTGACTGCATACACCAATGGAGTGCATCCAACAGTCAAGGTAAAAGAACAAAGCCACAATATTTCCTGACGAGGAAATGCACAGCATTACCAATGAGCAGAGTTATAGTGTTGCCCGACAAGCAAAACACAGAGTAACCCGACGAAAAAAAATTCAGTGTTGCCCAACAGAAAAGACAAGGATGGAGATCCTGATGACAAGTAAAGTCAAACCAACAAAATAATCAGTTGTCACCAATGATAAACTGAAGTGTTGACTGACAAAACAAAGAGTTTAGAAAATGAAAAAAATGCTTAACTGTCAAGAAGCTAAATATAGAGTTAACAGATACTTATCATTGTTTTAATCATCCAGATAAAGACAGAGATAAGTAATTGATTTAAAGCTTCTTTGTCCAGTTGGCAAGAAGATCTCTACAAGATCAGACAGATATTTTCTTTAAATCTATTGGAAAATATTGTTGAACATTCCAAGATCAAGAAAGCCTAGAAAAGAGGAAATCATGTCTATAAGAGACAAACTCAATTCATTATGAATTGTGTGTGTGGGGTGAACCAAAGAAGAGGAGAGATGATAAAGAAAATTTGAAGTAGAAGAAAGTCTCTATTTCAGTCCTAATCAACAAGCTAAAGGAAGAGCTAGATTCTGCAGACACCGATGAACAGTGAGACAAGCATCACAGAGCAGAACAAGTGCAGAGAAAAGGTATATATTTGATTATATTGATCAATGAAGTAATGGACCTACAATAGATCTAAAAATCTGCAATTGAGTTGTATGTATGAACAAATCATTAGTGTTTCAGTTTAATCATTGAAGCATATAAGCCTCTTAATCAAGTAGGACTAAAAAGTCTTTTTTAATTTAGATACATCCCAAGGAGTATCAAAAATTTTGATCACAAAAGTATCATTGGATATGCCCGATACCTATTGACAGGCCAAGAGAGTTTGATCAAGGATGGTAGCATTAGATGTCAGATACTAGTTGACAAACTATTTCTAAATCCTCTAACAAGGCCACACCTAACAGTGTGCTTGTAACCTTTGACAAGGTTGGCTCTTAACAAGGCTCACTTTAGAAGAGTGAAAATTTGGGGTACCGGTCCCAGTGGTTTTTTCCCTTAACAGGGTTTCCATGTTAAAAATCCATGTGTTATGTGTGTATGATTCATCTCTTTACTATTTTGTATCTTACATAGTTAATTATGGATTTTTTGGTATACTCTACATATTTACTATATTTCGGTAAATAGATGAATACTTATTGATAAACATATAGAAGAAGGTTTGATAGAGCAATCTGACAAGTAGTAAATTGATATAAGTATTTCATGGAATTCATCTTGTAGGATAGAAGATAACTTGAGATATAATTGGTGGTTATAAGTTTAAAGGGTTGATTTAAGGATTAAAATTTGAGGCCACTGATTCACCCCCCCCCCCCCCTNTCCCCCCCCCCCCCCCCCTCAGTTATTACTAACAATTGCTATCAGAGCTTGTGCTCTTAGAAAGGAAGGTTTCAAGACCTAAGCTAAAGATCACAAGATGAACAGACGAGATGTGCCCAAGTTGAACAAAGACAATTTTTCTTCATTGCAGAGCAGAATAAGACTCCACTTATCAGGTATTTGTAATGATGTTACTCAATACTTAGGAACTGAATATGTGTTTCCCACAGGAGCACCAACAATTGAACAAATGAGAGAGAAGCATGAAAACAACGGCATGATGATAGAGCTTGCTTACCCACTCACTGATTTTGAATTTGAAGATGTCAAATCCTGCAAGACTACAAAGAAGATGTGGGACAAATTGATGCTTGTACATGGTGGTGACAAAAATGTTTTGAGAGCCAAGGAAGAAATCCTTAGAGGAAAATTTGATGATCTCACAATGAAAGAAGGTTAAAACATCACTCAGTACAACACAAGAATCAAAGAGGTAGTCAATGCTATCTGAGGAGTTGGAGGTGTACTAGAAGAAGATATAGTGGTAAGTAAAATTCTAAGAACCTTGCTACCTACTTATGCTATTAGAGTATCTGCCATTCAAGAAATGAGAGCAGTAGAAAATAGCAATGTTACTCTAGACAGTTTGATTGGAAGACTAATTTCATTTGAGATGAATAAATTTGATAATAGTGTCTTACCAAACATAGAGTCCGCATTCAAAAATTCTATGAGAATAAGTAAATCAAGTCATAAAAACACTATGAGAAAAGATAGTGATAGTGAAAGTGAAGAAGATGACCTTGATAAAATTGAAGCAATTATGGCCAAAAGAATGAAGAGAGGCAAAGGTAAATTACCACTTGTTTGTTTTAATTGCAAAGAGATTGGATACATTGTTGCAAGATGTACTAACAGAAGAAAATATGACATAAGTAATGATAGATCATTTGAAAAGAAGTCTGACAAAGGTGATTAAAGAAGCTACCAAAAATCATAAAGAAGAGATACCTGAGACTATAAGGACAAAGGAAAGACGGTTAGTTACCTATAAAAATGCAAAGATGATGATATAGACATTGAATCTGATGAAGATATTGAGATGGTGTTTGTGGCTGTAAAGGATGATGCAGATGATGATGAAGAAAGGTATGTAGAAATAGCTCTCATATCTAAGGTTAGCAAAAATGATGTTTGGATCATAGATAGTGGTTCAGTAAGAATGGGTAATGACACACCTTGTCCAGTTGAAGGTAGAGGAACCATAATGTTGAATAATCAGATAAACTATGAAAATGCTTATTGGGTAAATGGATTGAATTATAATCTATTGAGTGTTTCTCAATTGAATAATTCAGGTCACGGAGTAGAATTTGAAAATAAGAAGGCAAAGATCTTCAATAAATTTGGAAATCTAATTGGTACCGATGAGTAGACAAAAGGTAACTTATTCTATCTGAATGATACTGACACCACTTGTTTGATTACTACAAATGAAGACATATGGTTGTGGCACAAAATATTGTTTCATGTGAATTTTGACAACATGATAAAGATTAGCAAAAAGAGAAATGTCATAGGCTTACCGACGATGACCAAGCCCGACAACATCATGTGTAAGAATTGTCAAAAAGGTAAAATGACAAAGTCTAGTTTTAAAAGAAAAACCCATACATCTGATGCAATTCTAGAATTAGTCCATACTGATTTATGTGGACCTATGAGGACAAAGATCTAGTATGGAGACAGATATTTTATTCTCTTTGTTGATGATTACTCTAGAATGATGACAGACATGTTTCTAAAAGATAAATCAGAAGCATTTAAGATGTTTAAATGGTACAAAGAAATGGTTGAGAAGCAAAGTGATAAGGAGTTAAAGTGCTTAAGATCAGATAGAGGAGGGGAATTTATTTCAGATGAATTCACTAACTTTTGTAATGAGCATCGAATCAAAAGACGGGTCTCTGCACCGAGAACACCACAGCAAAATGGAATTGCCAAAAGAAGGAACAGATCCATAGTTGATTGTACAAGGACACAGGTGATAGAGAAAGGCATCAGTACTATTATTTACCCATTGAACAGAGTACAATTGAAGAAAGACACCTTATGAGATATGGTATGGATACACACCCAATGTAAGTTATTTCAAAAATTTTGGTAGTCAATTCTATATCTTAAAAGATGATATAAATGGAAAACTTAACTCCAAGAGTGATCTGGGAATTTTTCTAGGGTATTCTACCAAGAGAAAGGCTTATAAATGTCTAAACAAAGCCTCTAACAAAATTGTTGAAAGTGCAAATGTAAAGATAGATAAATTTGCAGAGAAGAATGAAAAGGGAAGCACTAAAGAACTAGAGGAATACAATAAATTTACTTACAATGAGGAACCTGACACTCTACCCTACCAACAATGTAGATCTCCTGAGCAACAGATCATTGCACCCAAGCATCAGGCTGCAAATACCGACGATCAGAATATTGCTCAAAATGATACACAAAGTGATGGAGAACAAAATGATGATCAAGTTGATAGACAAAGAGTTGTACCTATACTTGCAAGATATGTCAAAAAGAACCATCCATAGGACCAGATCATTGGATACAAGAAGGTTGGTATGAGAACCAGGAGTAAGTCTCTAGATCCAAGATGTTTTACTTGTGATTATGAGCCCAAATCTGTCAATATTGCACTAGATAATGATGAATGGATAAGTACTATTAATGAAGAGATTGAATAGATAAAGAAAAACAACACATGGACACTTGTATCAAGACCAAATGACAAGAATGTCATCGCTACAAAATGGATATTCAGGAATAAGCTGAATGAAAATGGAGAAGTCACAAGAAATAATGCAAGACTAGTATGCAAGGGGTATGCACAGGAAGAAAGAATTGACTATGGAGAAACCTTTTCACCCATTTCTAGGCTAGAAGGAGTAAGAATATTACTTTCTTATGCTGCATATAAAAGATTCAAGGTATATCAAATGGATGTCAAGTCTACATTCCTGAATGGAATACTTGAAGAAGAGGTATACATTGAACAACCAAAAGGGCTTGTTGATCCAGACAAGAGGGACATGGTATGTAGACTTCACAAACCCTTGTATGAATTGAAACAAGCACCCAGATCCTGGTATGAAAGACTTCATTCCTATCTTATAATTATTGGATTTGTAAGAACTAGTGAAAACAGTAATCTTTATTTGAAGGAAGATGTTGATGCTAACATTTTGATTGCTGAGATATTTGTTGATGACATCATATTTGGAGGCAATGATATGCTATGAAAATCATTTGCAAATGAGATGAACAAAGAATTTGAGATGTCTATTTTTGGAGAGATCAAGTTCTTTCTTGGTCTACAAATCATACAACAAGATGAAGGTATTTTCATCACACAATTCAAGTACATCATAGAAGTACTAAAAATATTCAAGATGGAAGAATCCAAACCAGTTGGAACACCGATGGCAACTGGATGCAAGATGACAAAGGAGGACAAGTCATTAGAGGTAAATCAGACTTTGTACAGACCAATGATTGGAAAACTCATGTATGTTGTACATACTAGACTAGATATTGCACATGTAGTAGGAATAGTTGCTAGATTTTCTGCTAATCCCAGGGAATCACATATGACTGTTGTGAAAATAATTCTAAGATATCTGAAGAATACTGAGGAATATGGATTATGGTATAGAAGAGAATTTAAATTTGAACTTAAGGTCTTTACCGACGCTGATTGGGCTGGAAATCTTGATGACTGGAAGAGCACAGTTGGAGGAGCATTCTTCATGGGTGAGAGACTTTTTACATGGATCAACAAGAAACAAGGATGCATCTTACAATCTACTATAGAGGCAGAGTATGTTGCTGCTACTGCAAACTACTCAAATATTGAATGGATCAAACAGTTATTGGAAGGTATGCATATGAAAATTTTAGAACTAGTAATTATCTACTGTGATAATACCAGTGCAATAAAAATTTCCAAAAATCAAGTCATGCATGCTAAAACAAAGTATATTTCCATCAAGTATCATTATTTATGATAACAAGTTCAGGCAAAGGAGGTGATACTTGAGTATGTGTAATGAAAGGAAAAATTGGTCAATATCTTCACCAAGTCACTGCCCAAGGATGCATTTGAGTACTTGAGAAAGAGACTAGGGGTCAGACCCTTGTCTACTGGTCAGTAAGTTGACTAGAAGGTTGCATCAGCCTACACATTATCATCATATCATTCGTGTTGATGCAAGAAGAGAGATGGGCTTCAAAGATAAATCAATATACAGCACGGTGTTTATCTACTCCAAGAAATAGAGGTATTAATGATGGATTGGAAAATTCAAGGAATATATTATGGATAGAAAGGATCCACTTGACATAAATGAAAAAAGCTTGTTTGAAAAGATAAGATGTTTGGAATTAATGTCAAAGGGAGAGAGATACCTCATTATCATTCTAAAAAAGGGAGAGCAAATAGAAAGAGAGAGAAAACATCAAAAGAAAGGAGAACATTCAAAGGGAGAGAGTTTGACACAAAAGGAGGACACATCACAACAAAAAAATTCTACATCTATCCATTGAAGGGATTGAAGACAGATAGAAAGTTGCAAGAATTAAATCAAAGCTATTTGAGCTTACTAAAAACCAGACATTTGTAATAGTTACATTAGAAAAGCTTGATAAAACTGTATATTTCATATTGTATTAGCAATAGTATAGTATGATAATGTAGTATGTTGCCATCAATGTCAAAGGGAGAGATTGATGACATGTAACTAATTAAATGTTTGAAGATGTTAAGTTGATGATCATGCAAGGAATTAAATTAGTTAATTTATTGTATTGTCATTGATGTCAACTTGATATAGTCTGTATGGTTATTGTAATACTGCCAAAGACTTCAAAGAACTGATGAATCAAAGGCTATGCTATCAGTAATGCATATAATTCAAGTATTCACTAAGTGACTGCATACACCAATGGAGTGCACCCGACGGTTAGAGTAAAATAAAAAAGTCATAGTGTTTCCTGACGAGGAAATGCACAACATTACTGATGAGCAGAGTTACAATGTTTCCCGAAGAGAAAAACACAGACTAACCCGATGGACAAAATTTTAGTGTTGCCCGATGAAAAAGACAATGACGGAGATCCTGATGACAACTAAAGTCACATAGATGGAATAGTCAATTGTCACAGATGACAAACTGAAGTGTTGGCTGACAAAAAAGAGAGTTTAGAAAATGACAAAAATGCTTAGCTATCAAGAAGCTAAATATAGAGTTAACAGATACTTATCATTGTTTTAATTATCTAGATAAAGTCAGAGATAAGTAATTGATTTAAAGTTGCTTTGTCCAGTTGGAAAGAAGATCTCTACGAGATCAGACTGGATATTTTCTTTAAATCTATTGGTAAATATTTTTGAACATGCCAAGATCAAGAAAGCCTAGAACAGAGGAAATCATGTCTATAAGAGACAAACTCAATTCATTATGAATTGTGAGTGTGGGATGAACCAGAGAAGAGGAGAGCTGCTAAAGAAAATTTGAAGGAGAAGAAAGTATCTATTTAAGTCCTGATCAAAAAGCTAAAGAGCTAGATTCTACAAACACCGACGAACAGTGAGACAAGCATCATAGAGCAGAACAAGTGTGGAGAAAAGGTATATATTTGATTATAATGTTCAGTGAAGTAATGGACCTACAATAGACCTAAAAATCTACAATTGAGTTGTATGTATGAACAGATCATTAGTGTTTTAGTTTAATCATTGAACCATATAAGCCTCTTAACTCAGCAGGACTTAAAAGTCTTTTTCAATTGAGATACATCCCAAGGAGTATTAAAAAGTTTGATCACAAAAGTAGCATTGGATATGCCCTATACCTATTGACAGGCCAAGAGAGTTTGATCAAGGATGGTAGCATTAGATGCCAGATACTAGTTGACAAATTATTTCTAAATCCTCTAACAAGGTCACACCTAACAGTGTGTTTGTAACCTTTAACAAGGTTGGTTCATAACAAGGCTCACTTCAGAAGAGTGAAAATTTGGGGTACCGGTCCCAAGGTTTTTTCTCTTAACAGGGTTTCCACGTTAAAAATCCATGTGTTATGTGTGTATGATTCATCTCTTTACTATTTTGTATCTTACATAGTTAATTCTGGATGTATCAGTATACTTTGTATATTTATTGTATTTTGGTAAATAGATGACTGCTTATCAATCAACATACAGAAGAAGGTTTGACAGAGCAATCCAAAAAGTAGTAAATTGATATAAGTATTTCATGGCATTCATCTTGTAGGATAGAAGATAACTTTAGATATAATTGGTGGTTATAAGTTTAAAGGGTTGATTTAAGGATTAAAATTTGAGGCCACTGATTCAACCCCCCCCCCCCCCCNTTTAAGGATTAAAATTTGAGGCCACTGATTCAACCCCCCCCCCCCCTCTCAGTTATTACTAACAAAGGGTAACTATGATCTTGCATGTCAGCATGCGGAATGTATCATGTTTTGAATGCCATCTCTCAGCAAGTGTAGTAAGGAGACCTTGGTTAACCCAAATATCGGGTATGTCAAGTAATCTCAAGAGGCCACAATGATGAATAACATGCATGTCATCATCGGATAGGTCAGGTCTCCTTCTCATTGTCAGCAAATAAATGACCCAGAATTTCACTACATCAAAGTGCACCTGCAAATCAAACAATCAATTTATCTGTATCAAGAAGAGAAAATGCATTGTTAGTATACTAAACTGCATCAAAAGGTCAATTGATTGGAAATCAAGCATCAAACAAAGAAATTCAATTGAGAAAATCAAGCATTTAAGTGCAAAAATGTCATATAAGTTAGAACAGTTAATCATACAAGCTAAAACACACCATACAACTCAAAAATGGCTCTTGTACGAGTTATGATAGGTAATCTATGAGGAAAGGGGAAAAATTAGATAATAGACAAACATGTTTTTGTATGAATCGGGGTTGATCATTGTACAATGGGCAAAAAACCCCTATACAACTTAATAATTTTGACCATTTCATCGTATGATGGGTGACACCATCATATACAATGAAAGACTTGACCATACAACGAAATGTAAAAGCATGAAAAATAGTAAAAAATGTAAAAAAAATTAGACAAAAAGACATAAAATCATAGACATACAAGAGGTGGATACTTGGTAGGATGTTTATGGCAGTAAGCGAGCTTGAATCGGTGGCTCTTGATGGGGATTGACATTGTTAGTAACTCAGAGAAATAAAATCACTATAGAGGTCAAAGTCAAAATGAATAGTGAAAAGGTCCTTTTCACTATTTAACCCTTTTGACTTCTCATTTTGACCTAATTGTTGACCCCATTATATTGCAACGAAATTGAACTGAGATGGTTAATAGAACATGCCAAACTCAATATTGGGATCAAAATTGAAAGTGGAAGTCAACTACATCAAGTAAACCTAGTAAACTTGCAAGTCAACCCTAGTCAAACTTGGGTCAAACTAGGCCATCTACAGTCAAATCAAGTAGGGAATCTTGGTAAAAATATGGTCAAATAGTGGTCAACCAAGGTCAAACTTGGTAAAAAAAATGGTCAAACTTGGTCAAATCGAGTTTAAATCAACTCAAAATCATCTTGAATAAATTCCTAATCAAATGAAGAAAGATCATAATCATTCAAATCAGTTAAAATTGATACTTGGTCACTCTTTTATTTTGATTTAGCTCCCGAGGGGGCATGACTATTAGAATCAACATATCCTTGCATTTGGATCATTGAACAACTATGTTATTAAATTTGATGTATCAAATTTCTATCATCAAAGAAATCATTGAATCAAATCTAGCAACAATCATCTATCGAATTAGAGACCTTGTATAATAAAATCAAAGGACATCATAAGGGGTACATAAAATTCATCATAATCCATATCAAGTTGGTCGTCCTAAATCGATCAGTCTTAGGAACAATTAATTTCATCAGGTCTCAAATAAAATTGCTTTCTCTAATAAGTGTTTTCATCATCAGAATCAATAGGGGCATATCAATTTCATTGCACCACATAAAATTGATAGTGTATTCATTGCACAATCATCAGATAATTGACTTCATTAGGACCTATGTCAAGTTAATTTTCTAGTTCAATATTTTTTATGGTAATCAGTTTCATCACTTCACATCAAACTGATTATTCATTTAGGTGCTTGGTATCATTCTTATAGTAATCAATTTCATCACATCACATAAAATTGGTTATCCATTATCATCAACATCATAAATATCAAATAGGTAATCAACTCCATCACTTAACATCAAATTGGTTATTTTATTCTATCATTAAAATATCATCACGTTATGAGCAATTTTATCAGGATCCATATCAAATTATTCATTCAATAAAAATATTATTGCCATGAGACATTAGATTTTCTTTTAATTAACATGTTCGCACATCAATTCAAAGAGGGTAAAATGTAATAACCCAAAATTAATCTAGTCTAATCAAAAGGTCTAATTCTTAGTCAGATTCGCCCTAAGTCCTAATCAAGGATGAAATCCTAATCAAGCCGATCAAGTCAAGTTAATTTTAATCATAATTATGTAATTAAGTTAGATCATTTTAATTGCATAATTCATCAATAATCAAATGTCAATGATCAAATATCGAGAGGGAATTAATTCATTAATTAATCCTAGCCCAATTAATTAAATCAATATAAAAAATCCCATGGATAGAGTTATTAATTAAATTGACCTATTTACCCACTCAACATGGAAAAAAATTCAACACATCAACCAATAAAATTGAAGGACATAGATTTCTCAAGTTTCAATATCAACCACACATCTCCAATTGAATCTTGACCACACATTTCAAATTTGAACATTTCCCTCCAAGGGAATATCTATAAAATCAGCTCATTCTAAGGCATTTTCATATATAGTGAATTCATAGCAAGTAGATAATGCTAGTTTAATTCTTGAGAAAATTGTTATTTTTGTCAAGCATTTTAGCTTAATTACAACATTTTAGACTAAATTCATATCATAATTTAACATGTAGCTTCATCTTTTCATCAAATTAGCTTCAATTCTAGGATTATTTAGCTTAAATTCATCATTAAGTGTATCAAAAATTATCAAATGCAGGCATAATTTGGTGCATTTTCATTTAATCTTCCATCTCATAATGGCTGGTTATTGATCTATTTGCCAATTCTGGGAGAAAATTTACATATAAATCATACTCATTGTGATTAGGAAGCTATAATTTGGTTTCAATTAGGTCAATGTGATTGATTTTATGGACTAACATTTGATCTAATGAGTTATAGAAGTGTTGTGTTGCAATATTTGTAGGTACAATAATTTTTACACACAATGCATAGTTGACCTTAAAGCTGTAATGTATTCATCTTCAACCATGTTGATTTTGTTTAAAGACATTTGAAAAGTGAATAAGACAACATGATTCACTTTTTGTAGTTTAGAAAAGATATTAGTTTCCTTTGAAATTATTGTCGGACTCTTTTATGGCAGGTGTTCAAGTATTGTTGTTGTTTGGTGGGGCGGAAATGGGAAATTATACTTGCAAGATTTTTTTTCTTTATCTTTTACATTTATTTGTATGGTGGTTCTTCTAAACTATGCGTAAAGTAAGTTGTAGATGTCCTGTGCTACAATTAAGGTACTTGTCGAAAAAAAAATTGATATCTAAGTTGTTATATTTTTCATAGACTGGTGCATTTCTTACCCATAATAGAAAATGATCATGTTCATTTCCACTATTCTGAAATTTAGTTATGGGAAAATAATTTACAATATTTCCAAAAAAAATCATCTGTTGATGCAATCAAGGATAGTTGAAACCCATAGATTCCAAAAAGTCCTTGTAGCAAGAGTCGCACAGTAGAAACTCACAAGAGAACAAGGAAAATGATTGCAAGATCAGCCTCCTTATTAGAACACAATTAGTTAAATAAAACTATTGCAAGTAGAAATAAATTCCAAGCATACAGGCCTAATTGGAACCTTCAATAGGTTATAATTTTTTATGATATGCCTACAACAACAACTATATGAGCCTTCCATGCATGCTTTCTTTTGTCAGATCTATAGATAAAATTCCTATAGGTGCTAAGGTTCTATTTTGTACTGCTATGTTCCATACCCCTAGTAAATCAATTACAAGATTTTTTAAAGCCTTCACAAACATCAAGATGGCCAAGAAAGAGTACATTACCCAATGCAGAGAAAATGTATTACAACAAATAGGCAAGGACCCAAAATCATAAGAATCTTCCTCCAATGAGTGGGATATGGATCATGATCCCTCAAGTAGGTCATCCACACATGTAACATCATCAAGAAATGAGTTGTAGGCTTCACCAATTGGGAAAATATTTGTGAGATTAGAAACATCAAAAATAGGATGGAAAACATGAAGAACAAGACAGTCCTAGAAATAATATACAAGATCTCATGTGCAAAGCAACCAAATGATGTGAAAACCCATGAGAAGGTCCATCGTGATACCATGATCAAGTTTTTTGGATAAAAGCCACAAAGAATCCAAACTAAATGATCACAGAAAGAAACTCAGAGACTGATCAAATAGAAAACATGAAAAAATATTTGGTTGATGCAAGATTGCCAAGAACCCAAGATGCTCCTACATTAGACACCCAGGGTTATTTGAAAAGTGAGCCTATCAATTTTATTGGGCCAAAGGAAAACCAAAAATTTTAACCTCGGCTTGATAAATCCATGAATAATCTTTCACTGGTCTGTCCTTCCATTTGACAAGATACTCCATATACTCCTTACCTCTTTTACTTCTAGCAACTCTATTATCCAAAAAAACCTCTATCTGATCCATCTGCATCTTAGGATATTGTTGTTCAACATTTGATCCATCACTACTACTGAAATCTGATTCATGATACTCATACAAGTCTACAACATTGAATATAGGTGATATATCCATGTCTTCTAATAATTCTACTTCATATGCATTCCTTGAATCAAATTTCCTCAAGATCTTACAAGGCTCAAACTTCCTCATTCTCAATTTTTTATAAGTACCAACAGGAAATATTCCCTTTTACAAGTACACCATGAATTCATCTCCTACCTAAAATTCCTTATGTCTTTGCTTCATTTCTTCTCTCCCTTTATAGGCTTGCTAAATTTTCTCCAAATAGTATCTAACTCCTTCATGTAATAACTTCATAACTTCTGCAAATTCCTCTCCTTCAACACTCTTCTTAACATTATGACTGATATATCTCAATTATGCCACTCCCTTAGGATTAAAACTAGTAATGATCATAAATGGTGTAGTAATGATCATAAATGGTGTCTTTCTTGTGCTCCTATTTACTAAACTGTTATATGCAAACTCTACTTGATGTAATACTAAATCCTAATTACCTGTCTTTTCTCCAACTAAACATATTAATAAGTTTCCTAAACTCTTATTCACAACCTTAATTTGTCCATCAGTTTATGGATAAAAATTAGAATTGTACCTCAAATCATTCTTCATCTTCTTCCAAAGTGTTCTCCAAAAATAGCCAACAAACCTACTATCCCGGTCTGAAACTATGGTTTTAGGTAATCCATGGAATCTTACAATCTCCTTGAAAAATAAATCTGCTACATGCACTACATCTATATTCTTCTTACAAGGTATGAAATGTGTCATCTTAGAAAATCTGTCAACAACCACAAAGATTGAATTGTGACCTCTCTGTGTCTTTGGAAAACCAAGTACAAAATCCATGTTGATATCTTCCCAAGGTTTGATTGGTACTTTTAAAGATATATATAATCCTACATTCTGACTACTACCTTTTACAACTTGACACACTTTACAATTCTAAATTTATTTTTGCACATCCCTCCAAACCTGTGGCCAAAAGTAATTCTCACTTACCAAATATAGTATTTTATCAATGTCAAAATACCCTGCTAATCCTCCACTATGTTTCTCCTTGATGAGATTGTCCCTCATAGAACTCTTGGGTATACATAACTGACTTCCTTTGAACAATATTCCATATTGAATGAAATAATATAACCACTTACTTCGGTCTACAACAATTAGATCCCTGAAATCTTTCCAAGGTTCAGTGAAGTCTAGATCATCCTCATACAATGTTGTTAATTCATCAAATCCCAATACTGCAATCTTCATTTTAGTCTATAAAGCTCTTCTCATACTCAAGACATTAAAAAATCTATTTGACGCACCACTCTTATGTTTCAACACAAATGCATAAATTTGTATGAACTCCACCCATTTCATATGTCTTTGATTTAACTTACCGTGGTCGCTCAAGTACTTCAAATCTCGATGATCAGTATAAAGCACAAACTCCCTAGGTAAAAAATAATGTCTCAATTTCATCAAGGCTTGTGTTATGGCATGAAATTCCTTACCATACACTAAATACCTTATTTTAGCATCATTCATGTTTTCACTAAAATATGTAACAGGTCTCCCTTCTTGACTCAAGAAAGCTCTAATTTCATTTCCCCTAGCATCACAATCTACTTGGAATACCTTATTGAAATCAGGTAAAGTTGATGCTAGTTGTTCTGTCACCTTCTACTTCAACAATTAAAAACTCTTTTGTGCTCCATGTGTCCACTTAAATTCTTTCCTATCTCCCCTCATGGTCTTAGTCATCGGTCCAAAAATTGAACTAAATTTCCTAATGAACTTTTGGTAAAAACTAGCCAACTTATGAAATGATCTTACCTCTCCAACATTCTTTGGTGTAGGCCACTCAAAAATGCCTTTTTCTTTCTTAGGATCTATCTTCAACCCTTCAACAAATCTTACAAATCCAAAGTATACTAACTCTTCTTTCATGAAAGTATACTTCTTGAGATTTATTAGTAACTTCTCTTACCTTAGCCTATGCAATAATTATCTAACATGCATCAAATGATCCTCTTTCCTCTTACTGAAAATCAAGATATCATCCAAATACACAATGAAAAATTACCTAAGATTTTCTTTAGAATTTCATTCATAAACCTCATGAAAGTACTCAGTACATTAGTCAACCCAAAAGGCATTACCAACCATTCATACAATCCTTCATTTGTCTTGAATGTGGTCCTCCACTCATCTCCTTCCCTTATCCTAATTTTATGATATCCACTCTTCAAATCTATCTTGGTTAAATATCTAGCTCCACTAAAACAATCCATCAAATCATCTATCCTTGGAAAAGGGAATCGGTACTTGATTAAGATATGCTTGATGACTCTTAAATAGATACACATCCTCCATTGTCCATCTTTCTTATTTTATAAGACTGCAGGTACTGCACACAAACTCAGACTCTCTCTGATTAAGCCTCACTGCAAAATATCTTTTACTTTCCTATTGAAAAACTAGCCCCTGGTATCAAATCCATACAATGGCTAATACTCCTCATAGGTGGTAATCCATTTAGAACATTATGTGATATGATGTGTGCATACTCATTCAACAATCCAGTGATTTCTTTTGGATGTTCTTCTTCCGATACCATCTCCCTAGACTCCTTGGGTACTAAAGAAAAATATACATTGTCATGCTTCATGCCATCTAAGAAATTCCTTCCATCCACAAAACAAATTTGAGCACTTGTACACACTTCACTCTTAAGGGGATCTTCTAAAGGTAGCAATTTTTTCTTCATTCCATTAGAAACAATAGTGTACACATTATTCCTACCATCATGTATAGCTTGCCTATCATACTACCATGGTCTACCCAACAAGATATGACACACATCCATAGGCATAATATCACACAAAACTTCATCATAATACTTTCCAATCTTGAATTTAACTAGGCATTATTTGCTTACCATTACCTTGTGTTCATTTTGAACCCATGTGATCTGATAGGGTTTAAGATGCTTCAATCTCTGCAACTTTAATTTGTCAACCAACTCCTCTAAGGAAAGATTACCTGAACTTCCACTGTCTATGATAACCACCTTGTCTTGTACCATGCATCTAGTTTGAAATAAAATTTTCCTCTACATTGGTTCTATGTCTTTCTCTCCTTGGTATAGGGTTCTTCGAGTTATAAAGGTTTCTCCATCCTCTGCTTGGTTATTGTACACTAATCTAGTGGACTCCTCAACTACAAATGTTTTTTTCCTACTACTTTCTACCTTCTTCTCAGAATTTCCTTGTTTACATTCAAAGGATTGATGTCCTACTTTACCACATTTGAAACAAGTTCCACTAAACTTCCTTCTATCACCACTACTTTGTCCTTCATTGTGATAGGAAATTTTGTCATTTCTCTGGTAGCAATCATTATCCTTATCTTTTGACTCACTTCTACCCTGATCTATAGAAGATCTACCTCCTCCAGCATTAGTATTGGATAGACCTCTCTAAAACCTTCATCCTCTACCTCTTTTCCTTTGTTCATGCCTTGGGTTCAACTTTTCTTCAGCCTTCAAAGCCCACTTGTAATCTTCTTCCATACTCCTAACTTGTATCAGATTAATTTCATCCTATATTGACACCCTTAAACCACTAAGGTATCAAGAAACTTTTTCAACTTGTTCATCTACATGACTGGATCTAATGTTCAACTTCTAAAAATCCTTGGTATAACCTTTAACACTTAAGTCCCTCTGCTTCAATTTCTACAACTTCCAAAACATATTCACTTGGTAATATTTAGTCAAGAACTTAGCCTTTCATTTATTCACCATTCTATCCCAATATTTGATCTTTTCTTTACCCCTCCTCTGTTGATCTATCTGCAAATGTTCCCACTATAAGGATGCATGTCCTTTTAACTTAGTATGAGCATATTTTTCCTTCTTCTCATCACTAGTTCCTTCAAGTTCAAATTACTTGTCTATCTATGTGATCCAATATACTAATTCATCATAATCTAGGTTACCATGATAGTCAGGTGGATTAAAATGAGGTCTCTTATTCACATTAGACAAAGCTCTGATGAACCTCTCTTCCACTTGATTCAACTCTAATTGTTCCTCATTGTTCACTCCTTCCCTAGCCTGATTTTGTTAATCTCCTTCCTCATCACTTGCATCTTCAATGTGTTTTCCTCTCCTCTGAGATGTTTCCACTACTTCCAATCTAGTAGTAATTTGTCTCAACATATCCAAGACAGTTGTATATGCATTCCTTACTCCACCTCTAGTATTTATTTAAGCCATCTTAACAATCTTTAGCAGCTATAGGTCAAATCCTCACTTCTACCACCCCGCAAGAAAACCCTAGGTTGCAAAACCTTTCTCTAATACCACTTGATGCAGTCAAGGACAATGGGAACTCATAAAGTCCAACAAATCCTTTTCGCAAAAGTCACACAATAGAAACTCACAAGAGAATAAGGAAAATGAATGCAAGATCAATCTCCTTATTAGCACATAATTAGTTACATGAAACTAATGCAAGTATCAATACATTCCAGGCATACATGCTTGATTGGAACCTTCAAAAGGTTATATTTTTATAAAATTTTCCTACCACAACAACTACATGAACCTTCCTTAAGTACTTTCTTCCATTCGATCTATAGATCATATTCCTATATGTGGTAAGGTTCTATTTGGTACTGCTCTATTCCATCCCCCTGGGAAATCAATTGCAAGAATTTTTAAAGCCTTCACAAACATCAGATCGGCCATGAAATATTACATTCCCCAAGGTAGATAAAATGTATTACAACAAATAGATCAAGACCCAAAATCATAAGGATCTTCCTCCAATGAGTGGGACATGGATCGCGATCCCTCAAGTAGGTCAACCACACACATAAAATAATCGATAAATGAGTTGTTAAGCTTCGCCAATTGGGAAAACCTTCGTGAGATCAAAAACATCAGAAACTAGTTGGAAAACATGAAGAACAAGACAATCCTACCAAGAGTATGTGATATATAATGCGTAAAGCAACCAAATGATGCACGAACCTAGGAGAAGGTCCAACACAATGTCACTATCACATTGTATGGATCACAACCAAAAAGAATCTAAACTGGATGGTTGCAAAAAGAATCTCAGAGATTGATCAAACAAGAAAATAGGAAAACAAAATATGTTTGGCTGATGCAAGATTTCCAAGAACCCAAGATTCTCCTACATCATCTATTACTATCTTTTTTTCATGACATTTGTTTTGTCTATAATAGCATGCACAAGTGACTGGGTATTTTTTGAATAGTTGGAATTTACCACTCTATTTTTCACTATCATATTGTTGGTGTTCTAGTTTTGAGCAGTCTATATTGTATAATTCTTCAAGTATGCTTGTTAGAGGATCCCAATTTTGTTTAGCACTAGTGAAAGTAATGAAAAATGTACGTGGACCTAGTTTTCATATCATTGAAAAAACATTTTTCTTAAGTTGTGTATAGTCTAGAGATATTCTTATTCTTTTGAAATCAATGTATCCAATATCTAATTTAAGATTATTTCTAGGTCTGGTTTGTGTTTGATGTCCTTTGCAAAGATTTTTCTTCCTTTTAACTAAATTTTCCATATACTTATCTAGATTGTAGACAAGACTTGTTATATTAGTAACTTGATAGTTTTGAAAAATAGATTTGTCATATGGTATGCAAAGTACCTTTCTGATTATAATAGCTCTCATCGTGTAATTTTTTGGTAGCTAAATTTTTTGACAATGTCTTCATCACGTGGGTTTCCAAAGAATAATGAGGAAAAATTCATTTCCTCAACATATTTATCTTTAAAAATTCTAATTGGGTAATGCTCTTGTACAGATGCAACCTTGATTATTTTTTCTTGTGTCTGTGGTGCACATGTGTATGCAGGTTGTCAGGACTTCATTATGTGGATTTGAGTTGGATGGTGCGCTGGCAAGATGACAAGGCTAAGGAAGGGTGACAAGATTTGTGTCTTAGGCTAAAGTGGACAAAATGTGAAAATGGTGTCTTACACGGGGGTGTAAAATTTACTACAATACACATTCATATACTAATATCTTTAGATTATTTATTCATGCTGATGGAAATTTTGATTGCATATGACTGCGCAAAATATTTCATGAAAAAGAATTAGGAATTGAATCTACAAAGTACATATGATATAATTTCTTGTAAAATCTCTTATCAAAATATCTTTTGCACCTCAACTTTCAACAATCTATTGATAATAAACATTGCATATGCTCCTCAATACTATAATATTCATCTAACACATATTTCTCATGATCCCTTAATCATATTTCCATAGGATGGTATAAGTATACATGGTGTCTCAATTTATAGAGGTTTTAGAAGAATTCTAGATATCACCCAATACAATTTGCAACCTAGGCCAACCTTTAAAAATTTAATAATATTTTTGTTTTATCCTTACCTTTATTTTTTTTAGAATATTTCTATCCTTATCTAGAATCTGTCTAGAATCCTCTATTTTATTTAATTTGTGAGAGAAAATAGATCTTCCAATAAAGTGAATATCTTAAGATTTGTTTCATATAGATTCTTTACAGTCAAAGAGGGGTGATTTCAAAAAGATAAGAAAAGAATAAATCTAGATGATGTTTTTATGTAAAACAAGTGTTTTTATGGTAGTAATGTTGTTGTAAGAAATAATCTAGATGATGGTGGTTGTGTAATGATGATTTGTGGTAGTGATTATGTTAAAATAAGGAATTCAGATAGATCTGGTTGTGAAACAAATAATATATGGCTACATGATATGATTTTACAAGAAGGAAGTTAGAAAATATTGGTCATGCAACATATCTTCCAAATTCATAACTTTAAATAAAAGTGTTTATGGATAATAAAATATGTATAATTTATTCATCAAGGTTGAGAAAACAATTAAGATTAAACACCAATTTCTACACTCTTAAGTAGATTATAAGTAAGCATTGGCTATCATGTATGAGATAATATATTAGATGTTATATAGATCATGATAAATATTATTTCACCTATGATATAAAAGGATGGTAGATTAATTATTCTAAATAATATTATAAATGGATTCTAGGTCGAGGTAGCATAATAAGGGATGAAAGGATAAATTTAAGGTTGCACTACGTGGCTAACATGGGAATCCAAGCTGCAAATAATACTAAGGTGGCTATGACATATCATGGAATTGATCTTTCTTTTCAAAAAGGAATATAAGAATTCATCATTGAAGGAGATGAAAAAAATCATTATTATGCTTAGTGGGAAAGTGACTCCTAGTTGGGTTGCCAATGGAATCATCACTAAAAGCTAGAACATATTCTCATTGATGGATCATATCAAATTACAACACATTCTAAGAGAAGAGAACAAGTCAACTAATAAATTGGTTGTCATTAATTACTTCACATTCTCTATTTAGATGTGGACCTCTTTGCACGATATCTCTAAGGAAGCTCATGCCACCATCTTAAATGATCAAATCAAACATGTTACCTAAAGATATGAACATTTCCATTTTAATTATGACCTTTTAAATCACCCCCTACAATAATTATGAGTTGTAAACACCTACCATTTTGGGTATGATTTCCACATTTCTCCATATTTTTTATAACAAAACTATTCTATTTTATGGTCTAGCTAGCTATTTTCTTCTTGGCCTCTCTATGTAGTTGTCTTTTATATCTCTATTGTTGGGGGGGGGATCTCATTCAAGCTAAATCTGATTACTGTGATCTATTTAAAAAAATATTTCTATACTTTAGTCAATTTTGGTTAAGGGAAATATTGCAAACTATGTTGACGGAATGTAAAGCTTTGACCCTTAAATATTAGAGATGTTTGCAAAAGCCTATGAAAATGGTCCCATTTCCATTGGTGGGGTTTCCTTCATGGTGTCACTAGATACTATTATTTCTATAGGGATAATTTATTAACATGAGTCCCATAATGAGTCTTATCAAAACCAAATAGGGGCACAAGTTCCAATATCCATGTTGAAACCTCTGATTCCTACCTTCATTTAAATTGCTATCACGATACTACACAATTTGGTAATATTTCTTACACTATATTTGGTTTTACAAGTGGGAGTCATATAAATCAACATAACTTTGTTCTACCCTTCTCAACCCTTCTATTTACCTCTCAGAACACCCGTCCACTAGTTCCCCAACACATTCTTAGCCAATATCCTCCAACCTTTACATTCCAAAATACTTATCAACCTATAATTATATCTAGTCCACCACATTCATTCTATTTATCTACTAGTCTATTCATAAACGAAATTTTGAAAAATGTCACATCCTTAGAACTATAGTTAACAAATTTAAATTAAAGCTAGTCTTAGACTAATATTACGTCATATTTGGACTTGTAGTCCATTATCATATGTCATCCTAAACATGATAATACCTACCAACATTGAGACACCTTATGTTGAGAGTTATAATGAAAAAGGAGACACTAGTAGCCATGTCTCAACCATTATCACACTATGTAGTGATTTTATATTTGAAGATTTTCTTACACTAATCTTTCCTAGGTCATTAGAAGACATTGTCATGCCCAAAATTTAGGGAAAAAACAAACCAACAAATTTTTTTTGAAACATGTTATGACACTATGGTTGCAGTTAAAGAGGATCCAAGAGATGGTTAAAAAAATTCACTATGTTCTCTACAGGGAGTTTACAACTTCACTGGAGTAAATAATTCCTCTAACAAAATTTGGATAGAAATTGATTAGGGTCGAGGGGGATCATGACCTATGTCAACATCCCTCGACATGGTTATTAGTTATGGTTACAATTAAATGTCCACTTTAAACAAGTAAGATTGTCTATAAAGTCATAACGATATTATTTAATTAATTAAAATTGATTAATAATTTCCCCCTTATGAAATCTAAATTTTGACGAATAACAATATAAACTCCTTCCATTTAATATATTTTAATGTCAAGCCTTTATTAAATTAAAACACTAATTAGCTTATTTAACATTCCACTCTAGAGGCTTTCTATATATTATCACTTAATATTCAATAGATGAAAATTTTAAATATTTAAATACACTCGATTAATATATATCTTTATTTTTCTCTTAAAACTCCCTCTTAAAATAATTACCAAAAAATCAAAATGTCACAATCAATAGAAATCAGGGAAATAATAATCCCACCAAAAGGCTTCCCACTCATTTAGAAATAAATCAACAAAATCTTATTAATAGATTCAGCTCTAAAAATTAAACGGGGAAGAGAGAGTTTTAAAAAAAATAATCATTAAATAAAGTCAAAAGTATGACTAGAATAGGGAATAAAATTCCCACTAAAAACAATGTTAACTTCCAATTTAATATTAATGTCATCTTAGACTAAGCCCCTATGTCCAACCCTAACACTAATTTCAAAATTAGCGTTTAGGGAAAAATTAGAATACCCAAAAAGAAGCCATTTTCCATTTTCTTTTCTCCTTCTCTCTTCCTCCCAAATCTACTAACTCTATTTCTTTTTGTTTCTTCATTATGCTCATGGTTACAGGTTTAATGGAGAAGGGAGAAGCCATGGTTGTATATATAT
>MU227266.1:183233-198380 GCA_018584345.1 Thuja plicata | reverse complement strand
TATATATATATATAGGGCAAAAAAAACATGCTCTATAACAAGTTGGTTTATCTTTGAACATTTTTTTATACAGTTATTGTGTGTGTGGTAAAATGTGTGACTAAAAGCTGCAACCAAACACTTCAATAAATCATTACATCAAAAGGGGTTAGTATCAAAATGAAGATCAAATATAGCATAAAATCCTTGAAATCGGCTTATTGCTTCCTAGTTGAAGTGAGTGTGATTATCATGAGTTTCCCCATCAGATTGGACATAGAAAATCAGTGACTTGAATACTCTGTAAGATTCAATACAAGAGGGAGAAAGATGCATAGACTTGCATGTTTTTCTCTTGAAAGATTTGAAAATGAGATAGATGAACTAAAAAGCTAAATGTATGATAGCCATGAAGAATGAAGCTAAATGCAAACATAAACTATTAATGAAATGAGAAATGCATCTACCATTAAGCTATGAAAGGAAACTAGGATGCCATTAAACTAAGAAAATGAAGCTTAACAATGTAACAATGCAAATGAACTACTATGCAAGTAAGAACTACAAGTGCACATTGAAACTTAAGAATGAAATAGCATTATAACTCTACTCCAAATCTTCTTTTTATCTCTAACATGTCTATTAGGTATAGCCTTGAGCAAAGGGAGCTATCCCTTTTATAAGAGATTCCAAGAAATGAGTGGTTGAGATTAAGAGGAAAAGGGAATGATCAATGGTGGAGACACAACTTCCCTCAATCCATGTGAGCTAAGTGGAATGGTTTTGATTGGTCAACCTTGTGGAGAATAAGACAAATTGGTATTTTCCCTTTTTATTAGATTTTTGAGTGCACAAACATGTGTGAATGGGTTCACTTTTTTATTTAAAATGGACTTTAGGACTTTTTTATTTATCCCAATGTTTTATGCATTTTAATATTTTAGGCTTAGATGATTGATTATTTGATTCCACAAGTTAGGATTAGGATTATGTAAGAAAATTTGATTAAGTGCTCTCATAATCAGAGTCTAGTGATAATGTATTAGATTTTAGAATTTATTAAGACCAAACAATCGGAAATAAGGGGCTATAGGTTTGCTAGACCAATTTTAGGTGATTATATTTGCCCCTCTTTGACTAATGTGTGATCGGTCTGGGATCACATTGGGTCAAAGAACATGTGAAGTTTGATTGGATAAGGAAATATCTTGATGTAAAGTGATGAAACTATCTCACAGATCAGAACCGATTCTAAACTTGATCGAATGAAGCTCGATTGAAGATTTGAAGATACCATCTTTGGACTTGATTGAGTGAAAACATATAGTACCGACTCTGAGCTTGATAGGATGAAGATCGATAGATATTTTCAATTATCAGCTCCAGACTTGATTGAGTGAAGATTGATAGATATATTTGATTATATCAGCTCTGGGATTGATTGAGTGAAGATTGATAAAAGATCTCGACCATCCATCTTGATGTGAAGTGATGAAATTGAATGTCCGCACTCCAAGCAGATTTCCTAATTTTGGATTAGGTTTGACTGACAAATCAACCTGATGTAGTGTGATGAGATTGATTGCCATTTGATTGATTGATTGGGATAATTGACTTGATATGGTTCCTAGTGAAGCCAATTACTAGATTGATAAAGGTTATTAGATTGATATAGTGCGATGAGCCTGATATGCCCCTACAGATTTAGATTTTGATGCACAGTGATAAGAATCAATTGATTGATTTTTTATTTAAGTCAGGGCTTGATGCCCCTAGAGATTGAACTTATTGATGTGAATCAAATTATTGATATTATGGTACTACCCCCTTGGGAATGAAATTGAAAGGAGGGGACGCACAAGCCTGATAGATTGAAATAGCATTGAGAAATTTGTAGATGTGAGCCTGTTTAAGGTTTGGTTGACCAAGTTTGACCATAATTGTCTTAGGTTGATTTTTGGATTTTGGATAGAAATGCATGAAGAAATTGATCAAGAGGGATCTCAAATTGGAATCCTATGAGGAAAGTGTCAATGATCAATTGCATTTGTGAAAAATAGGTTGATGTGCATTTTTTAATATCAAAATGTCATCAAATTTTGATTTTAGTCCCAAAAATGGATACAGAGCGGTCTGATTAGCCAGGGATGCAATTTTTATGTTCATTGGGGCACTTTGAAAATTAGGTCAAAATCCCTATATAAGGCCCGGAGGGGTCATTTTCAAATAATTTTCACCATCCACATTTGAGCTTCGAGAAGCTTCTCTAAGATAAAATGGTGATCCATATAGAAAATCATCGATTCAAGCGCATGTAGAGGTACAAATGGCCGAAGGTCTACCCGCCTCTAGTAAGTAACTGATAAAATTTGATCTTCGCATTCAATTTTGCATATTTTTCATAGCTTTCTTAATGTTTGATTATTTTTTAGGTCATAGATATTGGTTCGTCATACAAGCCAGTGAGAGGGCTCGTATGACAAACTAGAAAATTGTCTTTTGTCATCTGAGGCCATTAGTTTTTTCACACAAAGACCACCCACCTGTCATACGAGTACATTCATACAAGCCCACTTTGTCATTTGGCCTTATTAGAATTGTCTTTTCAACTTGATTTGTCATATCACATGCATTCTTGACTCATACGAGTCTTGGTGTCAGTGCTCCTTGTCTGTACTTTGTCATTTGGGAAAGAGTGGCACTTTTTTGGAGATGTTTCTTATTGATTGCATGTTTTCTTGATTTTGTAGCCTATTTGATAGCTTGTTTGATCTTTGCGTGCTGGATGTAGCTGATTTTGATGTTGATACTAATTTTTTTCACTATTTTTTGTCTTGTAGGAAGATTTACTAGATATTCAATTTTGCTCCACCTATCCTCCTACCATGTGCTTGGTAAGGAATGTGTCTGATGATCAGAGGGATCATCTGAGAGACTATGGATTTGGATGGTTGACCTAGATGCCTGACATCTAGGTGCACCATGTTCTATTGATAGCATTGGTGGAGAGATTCCACAGTGAGGATAATACTTTCCATTTACTGAGTGGGGAGATGACCATCACTCCCAAGGATATATACAGGATTCTTTGGATTATGTTTGCAGGAGAGCAAATAGAGTATGATACATCATCACAACTGGAGACACGGGCACTGATCTGGGTGTTCCATGATCACACCATCTTGGAAAAGGTCATATCCTGGGATGACTTGATGGGCCTATATGGTACCGACTACCCACTTGAGTGTGTCATCACAGGGTTCATAGGTTGCTTCTTGATGGAAGACAGGAGCCAGCAGGGGCTCCATTGTGGATAGGGTAGGATGTTAGAGAGATTGATGACCCATCCAGAGTGATTGGTCTAGGGCCAGTGCATACTTGCACATATGTATCATGAGATGCATGAGATCACCTATAGGGGAGCTCGAGGAATGGCGGCAGGAGTACTTGTATTTCATATATGGGTCTAGGAGCAGCTTTCCATTAGAAAACCAGTGACAGACGATCCATGAAAAAGTGGAAAACCTTATGTTTATAGGTATGTAGATTTATTGATGCAGCCCCATCTAGGGAAGACTGAGTATTGGAGGCATTAGTTGGATGATCTCAGCTTGGTGGTCTAGAGACCATATATATGAAAAGAAGCATGGGCTGACTAGAGAGACCAATGGAGAGATTTCTTTGTTTCACATCATTTTATTGGGAGGACATCCAGTGTTTTTGAGTAGTTTGCAGTAGGCATGGTGCTATGATAGTACGTTCGTCCCCAGAGCATACCTCAGGAGTCCACAGCCTATGCTCATTTTGTCAATGAGGAGCTTTGAGGGTGGTCTCAGAGATTGTTATCAGCTCTCTGTACACATGAGCTGATAGGTTTACACTGGCCAGTTCAGGATTACTTGCAGGACATCATAGATGTAGGGGTCACACCCTAGTACAGGGATTATTTTTCTCGCCATCCCTTTCTTAGATTCATTGGTCAGACAGAGACAAAACCATGGATTGAGGAGGGAGATGTACCTTAGAGAGTGGTAGGTGGATAGAGGGGTCTAGATAGAGTACCCTAGAGAGGTCTGGATCCTTCTAGAGAAGATGATACCTTAGGTGCTAGTTCTAGCAGGGCACCGACAGTCGGTCAACAGCAATAGTGTAGGGAGTGAGGCACCCTTGGTTCTCTTGGGGTTGAGGTATTGGTAGCACATGCTGATGAGGACAGGAGAGATGCTCAGTCAGATATCGGTCTTGATGATGAAGTTAGATAGGTATGCTAGCACCAAGATACATGGGCTAAGGAGGAGGGAGTACCAAAGGAGAAAATGCCTCAGGACATGATTAGGACATTGAGGGGATGGGTCTGAGCATTATAGACCCATCTTGTAGTAGCATAATCCTAGATCACAAAGAGAGATCAAGTGATCGTGGGTCATGATGAGAGATTCCAAGGGTTGTTGTGTTAGGTGATATATTAGTCAAGTAGGGAAGCCTACTGTTATGCCATGCATCCCCGTCCCTACATTTTGTGTGCAAAATGTTGGGTCCCCCTTTTTTGTTTTGCTTTTTTGCTCTTGCCTTGTCTCTTTCTGTCTTCTTTTGTTTTCCTTCTCTGGGGTTTTATTCCCTGTGGTTGTGCTTTGTTTTGTTTGTTTCTCATGCCTCTGGGACTTCATTCCCAGATTTGGTCATCCTTTATCAAGAGCTGGACTTCAGACTTTGGGATTCTTCGCCACGATGTTCTCTTTCCTTAAGATGATATCGTCACAGGGAATCCCTGGGCCCGGAGCCTGGAGGTCTGTCTATTCAGAGTTTGCGAATGGGAAGGTGGCTTTCTTTTTACCGTAGGTATAAATAGAAGTTACCTATCATTTTCACATTTACCATGATTAAACACTCAAGCAATCAAAGCGATTTGCAACAATTTAGCGATAATCCAGTACTAATCATTTCCAAAAATTTTGAGCGATTGTGAGTGGTTTGTGGTGGTGGGTTGTGGTCGTTTGGTAGTTGGATCTATTGCAAAGCTTCCACATAGGATTCTTTTCCTCTCCTTTCTGTGTTTTTAGGTTGGTGCCTCCTTGTCCTTCGACTTTCCTTCTGTCTGGTGTCATTGGTTTTCTGTTGCCTTTGCCTTTTTGTTTGTTCGTCTTTCATTTCTTTCTAGTTTTCTACCCGTTGGTGGGTTGGCTCTGTCAGAGGGTTGTCCACCCTCTGTCTAGGTGTAATCTAGTCTGTATATAGTGTAGGAAGTTATAGATATTTTGTGCTTTGCCTATTTTCTTGTAGATATTTGTTTTGTGGTGTATATATGTGTAAGTCCAGTGTATATTTTTTGTATATCCCTCTGGTCTGCATGTATATATCCTTTGACTCTAATGTATATCCTATGTTTATCCTACTGGGTAGCTTAGCAAGCTCACCATCCTTCCTATGTCATTGGTTTTCATTTGCAAGCTGATTCTGAGCAAAATACCACCTGTTTGAAACTCGACTCTCGACCGGTTTCAAACAAGTAGTTTTCTCTCTCCTCCATAAAACTAGCCTGACCCTCATTTATGACCGATGCATGCATTTAAATCTATCCAAGTGGCCTTCACTTTTTGCACATTTGAATAGTTGGCTCCGTCATCATCACCATAACTCCCATTTATTACAAACCCACGTGGCGCCCACGTGGGTCTAACAGTTTGCCTTTTGTATACTTCTACCAATAGTCACTTCCCCAGGCTCCAGGTCTCCTGCCATCATCCATCCCATATCCTTCTTACCAAATGTGATAAAATTCCCAGACCTAAATGGTTAATCAAATTCCTAAGTTCACGATATGTACATGTATGTTGTCCAGAGTTTTGAACAAAACAAACTTTTCAGGGGAAGCGAACACCGCGATGGTAAGATCTCTAGACCCTAAAGTATTTATTTATTAATGCATTTTGATGGTCGCCTTGCCGTGCAGGTTTCCAGAGTATACTTTCAAACATGTCTGAGGCATCCGCATCTTCACCACCTGGGAGTCCGAAACTTCCATCTACAGCAAGTACCAAAGCGGCAGTAAGATCCAAAATGGAGAAGGCTCTAGAAAAGATGCCTTTGAGCCTAAAATATGTAAAGGATAGAGTCATCATAGGCTCAAAGATTGATTCCAAGTTCTAGCTTATTACTGACATTAGCATTGGAACATGGCCAGAAATGCAGGCCCTGGTCAAAGTTATGTACATTCAGCGACAGGCCAGAGATCCTTTGGCCATTCAAATTGGAAACTTTAGGATCCTTAAAGAAGCTTACTTCCCATGCTCGGTGCAGTCACTGGAGCTTATTCTCATGTTCATGGCTCTTTACAACACATATGTTCGGGCTGCTATGCTCGCACCGCTGGAGCCAACAGGGTACCCCACTCCTTTAGTCTCCCTCGATCCTTATACCTTCCAGAGGAGCTTGGGAATCCCTCAATTTTCCAAGCCTAATGTGGTCACCCAATATAATGCCTTGGCCCAATTCAAGCAATTAGAGGAGGCAGCCTGCATATATATGATCAACAATTGGCTCAAAGTCCCGAAGAGGGACCCCAAGAGGATGAAGTTAGAGATCCCCAGGTCCGAATTCAAAGAGAGAATCCAGATGGGGATAATAGCACTATGTTGAGTCTTTGGGCAACAGCATGCCCAAGAATTTTCCAAATGGATGTACTACTTCTTTCTTGGTATAAGTACAGTAGGGGAGTTTTTCAACTGGGCAGCCATAATTTCAAATCATGTCGACTCCTAGTTCCTCTAACTGGCCAAGAAGAAAAAGTTTTATATGACTTCTTATGTTCTCTGGGCCCTGGAATAGTAGATACCCCACACCAATGGGCTACTCACTGAGAGTGTACTCAGGATCAGCCTAAATCAGCTACTTTCCACAGATTCAATAGGAGGCCAGTTTCCCCAACTTTTGTCAAGTAAACGATGTGTTCATTTACTACCAGCTGCTCACACCCACCTAGGATGTAGGATACCACCTGTCCATAGAGGCGATGAATTTGGTCTGGAGTTACAGATATTATTACATACAATTTTAGCAACATACATACATAAGGGTGACCGGCTTCTCTGGGAAACCCTACTTGTTGCCCAAACACTGCGGGGACAAGATAGTCCTCCTAGAGTATTGTAGGCAGATAATGGAGCTACATGCCTTCTATGCCTTGAAGAAGGTAACTAATATTCCATTCCCAATCACTTTTAGGAATTATTCATGTAGTCTGGCCACCGCCAAAGAAGCAGACAATGAACTAAAAAGCTATAACTTTGCAGAATTCTACATGGCGTGGAAGCATTTTGATCCGCATGGAAAGATTGCAGCGGCACTTCCCCGGGCATCAGAGCCCCATCAATACCATATGGAAGACTTTTGGGAAGACTACCAAGATGATGTGGAGGTTTGGAGCTGGCACTATGTCAGGATGACCGTAGGTATGATGGAAAGATTGAAGCTCCAGAGATTCCCGAAGGACTTCTCAGACGTCGGCTCCATGATAGATCCCCAATACAAAGCAAAGGGGATTGATACATTGGCCCTCCCACCAGTAAACTAGAATGCCCAAGAAGGGTCCACCATTGAGGACTTCATCCATGAGGTGGTCGAATGCAGCCATGCTTACTTCAAGAAGGTGTGCCCTGGGAGTGTCTGTAGAGCAGCCTAGCCAGTACCAAAGGAAACCTCGGGGGTCGGGACTTCTTCACAGGGAGTGAATAAAGGGAAAGGAATAATGATAACTCCTTCTGTGCAAGAAGTCCCTATAAAGGAATAGCTAAAGCAGTCACTGGAATCCTCCCAGTAGATGAAATACAGGATAATCACATGGCTGGAAACCTTGGCATCGATGGCCGGACCTATTCTTTCTCCCTCCTCCCCTTTACTAGTAGCCTTGATGGTTAAGGCAATAGGGGTGGATCCGGTGGAGCAAGCAGCAGTAAGGGATGTAGGTCCACCCTTGATTACCCAGCAGAGGAGGAGGCTTGACCCAAAGCCCAAAAAAGAGCCAGAGCTGGGGATGCCCCAGACTCCACAAGTTGAAATCCTTTCCTCTAACTCCCTAAAGCTGGAAAAGGAAGCAGAGCCTGCCAATGTCCCAGAAAACCCTCCCCCGCAGGATGAGTTTGACGATGTTTTTGCAACTGATGAATTCGATAATCTTTAGGGGGACATTGAGCAAACAGAGGCTGAAGTCCCAGCACAGGAGGAAGCTAAGAAACAAAGAACTACGCTGGAGCAGGAAGAGCAAATGAAAGAAGAAAAGGAAATAGAGAAGGAAACTACCTCCAAGGTCTTGGAGATGAAAGATACAGGGATGGACCAATAAAAGCAGAGTGAAAAAGTGGCATCTGTTGAGGGAACCAAACCTATGGGAGCAACCGTAACCTCAGTTGCCACGTTCCAAGTGCCACTCCCCAGAGAAACCTTTGGGAAAGTAATAACAACAGCACAAATGTTGAATCTTGGCCTGATACCTCCCCTATTTCCAAAGGATGTATTAGAAGAAGAAGAGATCCTGGCAACCAAGGCTAAAGGGCAAGAACAATGAGAGGAGGAAACCCCCGGGACAGCTGATGAAGGTCCAGACAAAGCTGAAGATATAGAGGACAAGGATGAGGAAACAAATGTCACCAGGGGAAATGTTCCTGATGAAGCCCAAGGCAAAAAGAAAGGGGCGGGTGAGACTCACACCACTGAGGAGGAACAGCAATAGGGCACCGGGGAAGAACCAAAAGAATAGACTTTGGCAAATAAGCCACCCCTGCTGCCTCAGTGGTTAGTGGAAAGCAAGAAGAGAAAGGCCCTATCCACCCTAAGAGCTCACCTCTCTCTAGCCAAAATGATGGCTCAGGTCTAGGAACCACCAAAGGCTAAGAAAGCCTGGATGGTTCATACCCTTCGAACTGGGCCAGGCAGAGAAATAGTTGCATTGTGGCAACACCTCCCCCAGATGCTGATGAGGCAATGGCCAAGGCCGGAGACTATGATATCATAGAGATATTGCTGGGAAAGAGAGGAAAATATAATATGGCAATGTAAACCTGTTAAAAGAAGTGACCAGAGCCATGGAGGCCCAATATGAAAAGGAGGCTCAAAGGCTCAAAGAGGAAAAGGAAAAGATAGCTAGCCTCATGGGGTTTCTTACTGAGCTGGCCCAGCCTATTAGTGCCATCCCTCTGGAGGCCTCCACATCTAATGCACCATTACCATAGAGCGACATTGACTCCCTACGAGCAATGAAGAAGAAGGCCCAAGCAGTTGATGAGTGGGTCACTCTGCAAGTAGGAAACACCCCAGTGTTTCCTAATATCCACCCTCCTAGATTTATATGTGGCTTGACACACTCTGTATCAAGTAGAAACTATCTTTAACATGTGGGAGGGTGATATGAAAAATTACAAAGCATGGAAGGTAGAGCTGGAGGAGCTCCTCGGGGAAGAGATGGTCTCCGAATTTGGGATTCTGGGAGAAGAGTCATTCGACTTTGTGAGGACCCAACACTCCAGACTTGACCTCACATTGGAGGTACTCAAGCAACTGGTAAGGGCTCTACATGATAAATTCAACATAGTGTAGTATTCTTCAAATATGTACAAGGCATTTATCGCAAAGGTCTCCAGAGCTGACCCATTCAGCACTGACACATGCACTCTGGAGGAATATGTTTTGGGGAAGTTTGATGAATTGATAGAGTCCAAATATCAATCCCTAGAGGGACTGGATGGGACTCAAATGATAGGGCTAACTCGCATGGTCCTTAGTGGTCATGATGCGGAAAAAATGGCCGATGAGTTCAAGAATAATGTTTTGGAGCTAGGGGAACAAATTGACGTGGCTAAGTACCGGCGCTCCAACCTTAGAGAAATTGATGAGGATGGAATCTCCCAACTTCTCCAAACCTTCTATGACAAAAAGCAATAGTAAAGTTTCTCTGGAGGCCAGAGAAAACCCAAGCATTTTATACTCTTTATTCTTTCGGAACATAAGTTCCCAAATCCCGGAACCCAAGATCCTAAATTTTATATTCTTTCAAGCGATCTATGTCCCGGTCCCCAAGGCCGATTGATCACTTTTAGATTTGGTTAATAAAGACTGTTAGAAGGTAGTTGGCTACATCGAGGAACATCGGGTCAGCAATTGGTATTCTGACATATGGTCTTCTCGAGGCACCACTTCAGATGTACACCTAGCACATTAGAGACAGGGCACCACATTTCCCATTTATGAGGCATGTAGCCTCGATCCCCGGGGACCTGATTTCTTCCTTCTCTTTCTTGGCTCTCATCTCAAGGTTAATTCTTCCACTATACCTTCTTGTCTTATTCTTTTGACACGTCAAGCCTATTCCATCTCAAGGTATTTTGTAGGGTGGTGTAGGTAGTACCAGCCCCCAGATATTATATTTTATTGCAGTGTAATGTAAAATAGGGTTAGGGTTAGGGTTAGATGAAGATGTGTATAAATATTAAGTCCAGCCCATTTCCAAGGGTTGGCAAAATTGATGATTTTACTATCCACAGTAATAGAAGAGCTGTATTTTTATTTCAGTTGCAGAGCTCAATGCTCCATTATTTCACCTTCCAATAGTTAGACACTCCCCTGGAGCTGCCATTGTATCAAGCACCAGTGTTTGCTGGAAGAAATATTAATGAAGAAGGGAGAGTTCTTTGAAATGATGTTGTTGGCATTCAAAATTCTAAGTTAATGGTATTTTATGTTTTATGTTCCTTATGTCTTCTGCCCTGATATTTTAAGTAGCTTAACAACCTCTTTTCCCTTGCTACTGATAAAATATGAACTGACGGTTGTGTATTTCTTCAGTATTTAGTGTAGTATATCAAATCATTATCAATGTTTTGAATGTTTAAACATAACTATAGATAGATGAAGTACTTCTAACCCTGTAGGATCTTTTTCAATTTACTTGCTAAGTGTAGAATGCTTGGAGAAACCTCACCTTCCTGAATCTCCAGAGAGAATGAGTTGAAGAAACTAGCTATCCCCCTCGAAAATAGTCACTTCTCCCAACCGAGCCCTGCACCATCATGACCTAACACCCAGTGCTTGGAGGCCCAGGGAATCTAACTTCCCCAGATAGCCTTTGCAGGAAGAGTTGGCCGATACCCCCATACTCGGTGACAACTTATGACTGTTGGCGAACCCGATCAATAAAACCCCATCAACACCTACTAGGTAGCAACATATAGCACAGCAGTTCCTATGGCACATTAGGTATTGTCATATTTTTAATATCTGGCATGATTCAAGGGAGAAGGCCCTCCACCTAGAGAAGATGTTCCTCCACCTTCACCACTCGATGGTGGTGAGGGAGGAAGAAACACCTAATTTTCCCCTTCCTTGTCTTATCCCTTTCTGATTTTTTGAGATCCATATGATTGTACTTGATTTATTTGCATAGAGGATACATATTTTTTCTTGAGAATTTAGAGAACACTTTTTGTATACATTGTGATTTTGAGATATATATTTATACAATGATCATCTTTGTGCTCCATGTGTTATCTTTCATTTTTTATCTGTTACTGATGTATCTGTTGCTCTTTGAATACTATATTTGCTGAATATTTTGAGAATCTTGGAACATGTATGCAGATGGTATCTTTTCTCCCTAGATGATATACTCAAACCATGTTTTTCCATGCACTATGATGAATATATATATTTTTCTATTTCTACTGACCATTTGTGCATAGATAGGTAACCTTAAGGAGATGAAATGCAATAGATCACTGCAGCAGAGGATTCGAGGAAGCAATGGTTAAAGGGATAGCTCAATTCTGGAATGCTTTGTTGAGTATTTTGTTAGAATTCCATTATGAAATTTTAGGAATGAAATGTAGCCTACGACATGAGTAGTCAATTCACTGATTCTGGTAGTCCTTATTTTCATCATCAGACATTTAGGACATCAGATCCAATACAACTCTTATTGGTGCCACTGCAACTATAAGGATATGAATATGGATTTCATCAGATAAAATATGGGAGATTACGTAAGCATCTAGATATGAGAACCATGATGACCTAAACATTGTCTCCAGTTGATTTTGAAAAGCTGCACCAGTACTGAGGCATTCGGATCCAAGATATCCATGAGTGTGTCCTTACATAAATAGGTAGAATAAAAGACAAGGAGATAGTCCCACCCTTACCTTAATGCGCAAGTAAGTAGGATCAATGGATGTAAGGATTATCCACATGAGTATGGAAGCCCTTACCATATGCATCCTAGTTACTTGATGCAAGGATCATTAGGACCGCACCAGCAAGAAAAAATCAAAGAAATAGCATGAAATCATTGATAACAGGCAACATTCAAGAAAAGATCATCAAGTATTCAGTCTGTGTAAGTTGATGATGTGGGTGTTTTAGAAACACCTCTATGTTGGTTTGTTGTTATTGTGCTTAGTTTTAAGTGTTTTGTCTGATGTGTATTGAAAAACACAAATTTTGTCTAAAAGAGAGTGTTAAGAAACATTGTTTGATTAAGGTGTTGAGAAACACCAGTGTGTTAGTGGAAAACTATCTAGGTGTCTAGAATATCATGATATAAAAATGAGAGGCATGACAACTAACAAGGTACACGAATGTAGCAATCATGATGCAGCCCTAGGACTCAAAAAGTTGATCGGTTCCAAACTTAAGATTGCAACTTCACTGTTGGTGCAAGTTCAAGATAGTCAAGTGACGTGTTGATAGATGGAGTGTTGATTACAAGTGATGCCTGCTTGCTAGGTTTTCACCACTTGGAAAATTTTCTATTTTTTCTATCAAGGCACCTATTTCCAGGTTTTCACCAAGGTACTTTTCATGATTTTTTTATTTTTTTATTAGTTTTGATCTTTTCATTTTTTTATTTTCCTTTTTTTTCTGATGCATCAAGGCACCTATTTGCTAGGTTTTCAATAGGATGATCCTATTTTCAGGACTTTTTTCAAATATTTTTTGAATTTTTTCTATTTTTTGTTGTTTTTGATATTTTTTTAGGATCATATATGTATGTACATGTTGTCGACCAGCAAGACTGCGTCAAGTGTAAACTTCTTTAGGTGAAGAGAATTGTTGGGGTCAGTGAAAGTTTCCCCTTCTAGAGATGATATTTGATAGGCTCTAGAGCCAAATTTTGCAATGATCACAAAGCAACCTAGCCAGTTGGGTTCAAACTTCCCCTTTTGCTCACGATGTTGCTGATTTTTCAGATTTTCTTTGAGTGCAAGGTCACCAACCTGAAATTATTTGTGTCTTACCTTCTTGTTGTATCCTCGAGACATCCTTTTCTAATAGACCCTTAGATGGTCAGATACTTCTCTTCTTCATTCATCAAGTAATTCAAGCTCCTAGATTCTGGAAATTTGTTAGTCTTCATTAGTAATGAGTCCATGCAAATTGACTCAAAGTGAAGGTATTTCTACTTCAATGGGAAACATAGCTTCTGTGCCACATACCAAGGAAAATGGTGTTGCCCCTATTGGTGTGTGGATACTGGTTTGATAAGCCCACAAGGCTAGATTGACTTGAAGATGACAATATTTTACTGACTTACTAACTGTTCTATGCAGGATCTTCAAGATATTCTTATTAGAGGCCTCAACCTATCCATTTCCTTGAGTGTAGTAAATAGAAGAACAGTGTTGAGTAATTTTTAATTTTCCACATAAGTCATCCATATCCTTATTTTTAAACTATCCTTCATTTTCTATGATGATAGGGGATACTATCTTGTACCTGGAAATGATATAGTTCAGGATGAACATTGATAATTTCTTTCGATTCGCCTTAATGAGAGGGACTACTTTGACCCATTTTGTAATGCATTCAGTAGTAGTGATAATGAACTTATGTACTCTAGAGAAAGAGGGATATATTTTACCTATGAGATCAAAGGCTCATTTTTGGAATGGCCAGTGGGTGATAAAAGGTAACATCTCGTGTGCGGGAGCATGCATCAAGTTACCGTGAGTTTGGCACTTTTTGCAATTTTTAGAAAAATGAATAGAATCCTTCTCTACGGAAGGCCATTAGTATCCTACCCATAGGATTTTCTTAGCTAATGAGAGACCACTCGAGTGAGACCCACAAATACCTTCATGAACTTCCTTTACTGCGTGCTTAGACTCGTTGTGTTCTAGTATCATCAAGACCTCTTATATACAAGTCATTATCCATGATCAAGTTGTTGGTGCCCAAAAATGCTGAACTGGATTTCCTATGGACTTTCCAATCCAATGTTTAGAAAACCAATCATTTTTGGCCAACTAATGGGAATGATCGATTATGATCCTCTTCTCCTGCACTTCTCGCTCTGCAAGACCAAGGAAGGTGAACCTTCACCTGAACAGGCTTTTTATAGTAGATAACTTGTGTATGGAACTCAAACTTCCATCTCTCAAAGTATGGCAAGTAGGCTTGAATAAATCAAATTGTAAGCAATATATCATAAACTATAAACTGAAATACTTTGAGTAATTGAAAGAATGTTCAGTAAATATGTATTTAAATTGAAATAAACAAATAGATAAGATATCACAAAACTATAAAAATGAACTGAATAACTATAATCCAAATAATGATTAGACCAGTGCCTTATTCTATCATGGGCAATAGAGTCAAGATCATTCCAATCTTATGTTCAACCTCAGAGACAATTTTACAAGAAAACTTATCACTTCAAAGGTGTTATGGAATGTACATGCAACCTAAAACAAATTCAAAGATATTTAAAAAAGGTAATACTTCTCAGATGACAGCCCAATTGACTGAGGCCTCAATCAATAGAATGTAACCATGCAAAATGAGAAAACCAATTGAAGATATAGACTATGAATCAAATTAGGAAGCATGCACATCAAACTATCACTTTGAAGAAGGTCTATTGGCTTATCCGAGGGACTAATTGTAAAATGATAATGAAGCTATTACACATGTGAAAGAAAAAGGACTTATCTTTATTGATTTTGAAAAAATAGTACATCCAGGTCCATGTTATACATGTTGATTAAAAAATATCCAAATATATGAAATTATATTATATTTTATTTTTCTCTCTTTACATTTTATATTATGTATGTGTGTGTGTGTGTGTGTGTGTGTGTGTGTGTGTGTGTGTGTGTGTGTGTGTGTGTGTGTGTGTGTTTG
>MU227266.1:137974-168953 GCA_018584345.1 Thuja plicata | reverse complement strand
AGGGCAGTGATAGAAGACATACACTGACCCATTTGTTGGTGGACATCCTTTTGTTCTCTCACCTTGGGGTATAGAGAGTCAAAGATTGAAAATCTTAAGAGAGGACAAACTGTTAACCAACAGAATGTACATGCAATCTAAAACAAATTCAGATATATTTCAAAAAGGTAATACTTCTCAGATGACAACCCAATTGACCGAGGCCTCAATCAATAGAATTTAACCATGCAAAATGAGAAAACCAATTGAAGATATAGACTATGAATCAAATCAGGAAGCATGCACATCAAACTTTCACTTTGAAGAAGGTCTATTGGCTTATCTGAGGGACTAATTGTAAAACGATAATGAAACTATTACACATGTGAAAGAAAAAGGACTTATCTTTATTGATTTTGAAAAAATAGTACATCCAGGTCCATGTTATACATGTTGATTAAAAAATATCCAAATATATGAAATTATATTTTATTTTATTTTTCTCTCTTTACATTTTATATTATGTAGATATGTGTTTGAGTGGCTTTCACACCTCTTTAAGGTGAAAAGACACAACCCTAATTAAATAATATTTTGAAAAACCAATAAACTAACTAAAAAATAACTACCTAACTTTCAGATTTGGCTTTGGTCAAAAATCTAAAACACATTGTGAAAGGCTAAGATTTTTTTTTGAGATAGGAAATTTGATTTCCCAAACTGGGTTGGTTTTATATTTTTAAAATTTGACCATCTTTAGTCTCTGTTGGCATCGTCTTTGTAGCAGGTTGAAATTCCAGCATTTTTTGAAGGCTTTGATTAGTTAGTTCTATTTATTTGTGTCATAAAGCTTCCTTCCTTTAATTTTTTTAGTATGGAGAAACTTTCTTCTTGATAATGGATTGAGACCTCCAAATTCTCAAAATTTAGGGTACCACCACAAGTAACATGATGCATTACTTATGAGGTTTCTCTTTTGATTCTTAGATAAGTCAGGAGGAATAATCTAGTCACTAATATAGGAGTAGATTTGGCTATAGCGGGCAGGTTCAGTGCCGACAATTGAGTAGATAACCTAGTATTTGGGAGATTTGTATGAAGGGAAAGGGAGATCTTCCACTAGGAATTCATAGTGGAATTGATGATTCTCTAGATGTAGCATCAAGGCTAAAGTATCCATAGCATTAGCAGCTATGTTTGTTGATCTGGGTACTTGCTGTAAGGTGATGAACATGAACTACTTCTTGAGATCATCAATAATTTTCTTATACGATATGATATTCTCATCTTTTGTCTGATATTGATCATTAACTTGGTTAATTACTAGTTGAGAGTCACCAGAGATGTGTAGTTCTATAATCTCCCATTCAATGGCCATCTTCAGTCCATTTTCCAAATCTTCATATTTAGCTATGTTATTAGTGAAAGGGAACATCATTTTGTATGCTTTAGGAATCTTATAGCCTTGAGGTGTAATGAAAATTAATCCAGCTCTGGACCCCTATTATGTGAAAGATCCATCAAAGAACATCTTCCATGCATGCTTTATTAATTGAAATATTGCTTCATTAGGAAATTCTATAAGTAGTGGTTGATTATTTGTGAGAGGAGCATCTTCCAAGTAGTCAGCAATAACTTGTCCATTAATGGCCTTCCTATCCACATATTCAATGTCAAACTCACTAAGAATCATGACCCATTTTTCCAGTTTTCCAGTGAGAGTTTCTTTGTTTAATAGATACTTTAGAGGATCAATTTTAGCAATTATCTTTACAGAATGCGCTAGCATGTAGTGTCTGAGTTTTTGAGAAGAAAAAACCACAGCTAGACAAGCTTTTTCAACAATAGTGTAGTATATGGTTCTTTCTTTTCCTATTTCATCCTATTGTGCTAGCAAAGCTCCCAGTGATGTGTTTGTAGCCAAAATATAGAGAAGGAGATGCTTTCCTGGTATTGGTGCAGTCAATACAGGTGGATTATCTAGATACTCCTTGATTTGTTGAAAATGTTTCTCACATCCTTCATCCCATTTGAATGTAACCCCTTTGTGTAGTTTTCTCATAAGAGGTTTTACCTTATCTATAAGTTGGGAGATAAACCACCTAATAGATTGGAGCCTGCCTTATAGAGTCCTTACTTGCCTGATGTTACGAGGTGGTTGCATTTTCATTATTTCTGCTACCTTTTTGCGGTCAAACTCAATTCCTTTATCTAAAACTATGTATCTGAGAATCTTTCCAGAGGTCACCCCAAAAGCACACTTTTTAGGGTTTAGTCTGAGCTTGAATTATTCCATTTAGTCCATATTCTTTTCTAGATTAGTTAGGTGGGTAACTCTTCTTTTTTATTTTATCAAGGTGTCATCTACATAGTCCTCCATATTCTTATGCATCATGTTATGAAAAATGGTAGTCATAGCTCATTGGTATGTTTCCCCAGCATTCTTAAGACTGAGAGGCATGAATTCTAGCATAAAGTGCCCCAAGAACATGTGAAAGTAGTTTTTTCTTGATCCTTAGGAGCTATCCTTATCTGGTTGTAGCCAAAAAATCCATCCATTAGAGAATACATCGCGTAGCCAGCTATGAGATCCACAATCATATCGGTGTTTGGAAATGGAAAGTCATCCTTGGGACAAGCTTTGTTCAAATCTCTGAAGTCTGTGAAAACTTGAATTGACTTATCAGTCTTAGTTACAAGAACAATGTTAGATATCTAATCAGCATATTTGATAGCACCAATGAATTTAACTTTCAGCGATTTTTCTAATTCTAATTTCACTAACAATGCCACATGAGGATGCATCTTTCAAATCTTTTTCTTGACTATTTTGACTCCTGGAGAAATTGATAGGTGATGCATGATAAAATCTATGTTGATTCTCAACATGTCTGAATAGGACCAAGCAAAGTTGATTTTATTTTTCATGAAGAACTGGATGAATTCTTGCTTTTCTTATGCAGATAGAGATTGTGCCAGATAGATTAATTGAGTTACTTCTATTGTTTCTATATTTACCAATTACATCAGTTCTATTAATAATGAGGATCATTCTTGAAAGTGATTAGGAAGGAGATCAATTTTCTTATCCTTCGGCACCTTCGAGAGGTTTTCACCATTGGATACACCATTTTTTTTTTACAATTTTAGGTTCTGATACTGCCACAAAGTGGTTTTCACCATCAGACCTCTTTTTCTTTTTCTTTTTCATTTTTAGGCTAATAAACTTGATGTTCCCCTCTGTCATGTTCATGCTTGTTGCACTAGTGGAAGAGGTGAAAGGCTCAATGTAATTCAAGTAGCAAGCCAAGGTGTAATCATTTGGCATGGAGATTAGGTTCAAAGGCTTTGTTGGGTTCCATTCAATGAGCTCAGGATGGACAAGAGGCAAAGATTCAAGAGGCTCTAAGGATAGCACCAAGTTACCAAGATCAAGGTCTTCAATAGGAAAGAAAAGATATATTACACAACTCTTCGAAGGACTACCTAGACTGTGATTCATCCTAACATTACTACAAGAGTCATTGTTAGTATTGTGCGATTTTGACCCAACTGCCCTAGCATTAGCATTTTGATTCCCCTCATGAGAAGCCATGCGTTCCAGGAAAGTCCTTAGTGGAATGACCTCAATTCTTGAAGTAGATCTGGGTCTGGAATAAGGGGTCATGCCAAAATCCACCACGATCCAAGTTGTTCCATCTTCCTCTTCTGAGTCTTGATCCTCGATTGCTGGTGGAAGAGTATTTCTGCTATTATCTCTAAAGTTTCAATTTATATTAAGAGGAAGGTGTGTTCTATCATTATCTTCATAATCTTTGTCAAAATCTTCTTCAGACACTTGAGCTGCATGGTGAGGATAAGTTATTGTCTGAGAAGAATTCTATGAACTTAACTGATTTGACCTAGTATTAGTGTTGTGGATTTATTCTTTCCGAGTCATTTGTTCAAGAAAATTCCTCAAAGGGACCCTCACAATTCATCCTAGAGGTCTTTTGATATCAGGTTTGGGGTGCCCATTGATGTCTGGAGGGAGAAATATTATTTGTGTTACACTGGATCTTTCTCCGTGTTCAAATTGAGGTGCATATTTGTGGATGACATCAATTTCAATATCAATCATAGCATTAGAGAATAAATCCCACTCATATTCATTAGAGTTATTTTCAACAGAGAAGGATAGATCTAACACATGAGTAGGAGCCACAATTTTCCCCCAGTTAGGATGTCGTTCCTCTAAAGCATTTCCTACATTTCCCCCATAGTCATATTGAATGTGACTATGGTCAAGTGTTTCCAAATATCAAGAGAGTGTTTTTGAGGCAGCTATAAGTAGTCATTGGAGACATGTCCATCTTGTTTAATCTCACCCTTTCATGCTAGATTTTAATCCTTCTTAAGAGAATTCACTTGGTCATTTGAGAAGTAAGGGAGATCTAGTACATGGGAGATAGAAACAAGTTTCCCCCATTTTGGATGTCTGATTTTAGGTTTTTTCCCTTGCTCAGAATCAATCTCTCTTATAGATAAGTCATCTTGTTGGGTATGATTCATTATCCCTTCTTCAGTCATCTGAGCATCTTCGTATAATAGAGGAGATGAGGATTCATTTGGTTCAAAGTGAGCTCTATAGTGATTGTTGACTAGTTGTAGGATGTATGGTTCCCCTTAGTATCCTGGATCTTGAATATTAAGCGACCTTTCAAAATGCAGTAGGGTGAGTTCTATTTCCTCTTAACTCTTTTCCTTAGATATGTCCATGCGAGCATTAGTAGGAATTTGGCTAGTTGAAGGACGGAACTTTTTTTCATGGTAGCCTACCCTTGTTTTATCCATGGGACTCTGAAACTCATTATGTATAGGTTCTATCAATCCTTTGTCTTTTCCCAAGGGTTCCTTTCCTTTATAACCCATTTGTTTAGAAATTTGATAACCTTTTCCATATTTGTCAGGGAAAATCTCAACATGTTTAACCTCTTGATCTAGATCTTCACCTTTAGAAATCCATGCCATGATGACTTTTTCCTCATTTTCTTTAGAGAGAGGGACATGAGCCTTGATCAAGCTAGTCCCTTCATATATTTCCAATTTCTAACCACTTGATGGTTTGAATGATGATGATGGTGTCCCATAAGATCTGGGGGACATAGGGAGGTTATTCATGGACAACTAATACTCCCCCATACTTATTTTTTTAATTTGCAATTTCTCTCCAAAAATCTTCATGAGTGCTATTTGAGAATTCTCAAATGTTGGTCCATGGGACACATTTTTATTGTGAGGAACCATGCTCTCCTCTTGTTTCAAGGCATTACAAGAGTAGGTGTTGTCAGTTGAGATAGATATTTTCACCCCATTGTGTGGGAACTTCACGCATTGGTGGTACGTAGAAGGAACTATCTCCATGTCATGAATCCAAGGTCTCCCTAGCATGATGTTATATGCCAAAGGTAAGTCTAGCACTTGATAGATGACATCTTGTTTAACTGGACCCACTCTGGTGGATAGCCCTACTAATCCTTTTGATGATCTTTTATCCTCATCATATGCTTTTATGGTGATTTTCCTTCTGGGATCGATAGCATGTTCAAAGAAACCTAATGTTGTCACTAGCTTGAGGGTACATGTGTTCAAATTGGCACCTCCATCTATCAAAATGTGTTTGATTCTATATTTGTGAATTAAGACCTCTATATGCAAAGGTTGATTATGAGGGTAGCTAAGCACTTCATCATCCTCTTTCGAGTAGGATAGGTAATGAGGGGAAGTTAATTGATTGACCATGGTTTGGAACCAACCGACATCAAGATCTTTGGGTACATTAGTCTCCAAAAGTGCAGTCTCAAGGATCTATAGTTTATTTGGGTATAGTTTGTTTGGGTGCAGATGTTACCCTCTTAAGAGTAACCTTGGATTGATTACAAGTGATAACATTGGAAGAATTGGTTTCTTTATCTTTAACAATAATAACATTGATTGATCAATCAGAGGGTTCAAGCATGTGAATCAAATTGTCATTGTCTGCATAGGTATTGTCATTGAAATAGCTCAAAATGCACTAATGAAAAGCTTTGAGGAAAATTCAATAGCAATAACACAAGCATGGGGGAATATCAGTTAAATTCTCTTCCTACATCTCCTAGATCTTATTATATTCCATCCTCATCCTTCCCACCTTCAAATGGTCAACAAGTAGAGATACATGAGGGAGCTGCAATGGTAAAGGCACATGTGTCTCTTTCAAAAGAGAATGAAGAGAAATTTGTTCTCACATTAGTGTACCAAGGTGAAAAACAAGATAACAAAGTAAAGCATGTGGAAATCTATCCAAAGAAGTATGGAAAGGGATACCAGATAATGAAACAAATGGGATACAAAGGAAAGGGACCCCTAGGAAAAGACAAAGGTCTTAAAGAACCCCTTCCTGCAGAATTTTTAAGTCCCACAGATAGGACTGGCCTGGGGTACCATGAGATAAAGTTTCATCCCTCTCCCAGTCATGTCCCTGGCAGCTCCCACATAGATGCATATGATACAAACACTGAATATGAAACAGAGGGTATCCCTATCTCTTTTTAGCAACTGATGTGTGCCACCACTAAAAATCCAGCGTATCAAGGGAAACCTTACGCTCCATCATTTCACAGAGCTTCCTTTAAACCAAATGGATTCAGTACTTTAACAAATATGATAGAGATGTCAACTCAATAGCTAGACAAACACTTAGATATAGAAGATAAACATACTAACTGGGGAAGCTTGTCTTCACCTCTCATATCCTTGATTTACCGCATTTCTCAAATGATGAGGTGCACGCTATTGAGGAGGCTTCTCCTCGTGCCTCTCAAAAATTGAAGGATGATTCTACTCAGTGTGGGATAAATAAGCAAAATGAAAAAAATAGCTATCTTAGTATCCCAAGGACTCTCTCTCTATATTTGGAAAATAGACATCATGATCCTATTCAATTTGATTATGGAAAAGATAATACTTCACAAGAACAACATCCTAACTAGGGGAAAACTATGGCTCCTACACATGTGTTGGACTTACCTCATTCTATTGAAACAGACTCCAATGAATATGAGTGGGATTCCTTTTTTGATGCTACCATAGATATTAAAGTGGATGTAGTTCATAAGTTTGCACCTCATGTGTTATGTGGAGAAAGTGTTCACATTGCTGGAGCACCAGGCTCCTCTAAGTGAACATCCCAAACCAGAACCATTCTATGTTCCCAATGATGACTATTCTTCTAAAGATGAGGAAAGGATGCCTCTTCCATATAACATAAAATAGGGTTTCATAAGGGAACCTAGGAATTCCCTCACCTCTGCTACTTAGAATTGGGATTTCAACCTGCATTCTAATGACTCTGCAACAACTAACAATAGAGGCGATCATGCATCCACTAGTTACAGAATTAATCTTACCACAGAACAATGGGATCGTGAAATAGAAGAAGAAGAAGCAACCTGGGATCTTTGAGATCTTCAAGAACTAGACATGGCTAATTTCCCGTGTATCCTATCTTCAAGAATTTAGGTTGTGCCAATGAGCATTTTCCTAGAATGGATGGTTGTTTGAGAAGCAATGGAGGGTGCTAACTCTAGGTCAAATGGATTGAATCTACATACTACCAATAATGACTCCAATAGAACCGTTAGGATGAATTGTAGTCTAGGAAATCATTTAGAGAGTGTTATCATAGATCTTCTCTTACCTATTGAAGACCTTGATCCAGATAACTCGGTGCTATCCTTAGAAACCATTGAATCTTTTCCCCTTGTCCATTTTGAGCTCATTGAATGGAACCCTAATGCATCCCTAAACCTCATTTATGCTCCTAATTACTACACCCTAGCCTGCTACTTGAATGCCATTGAGCCCTTCACCTCTTCCACCAATGCAATGAGTGTTAACATGATAGAAGTGGACATCAAGTTCCTCATCCTAAAGAGAAAATATAAAAGGAAACAAAGGTATGATGGTGAAAACCACTTTGTGGCAGTATTAGAACCAAAAATAGTAAAAACAAAAGGTGTATCCAATGGTGAAAACCTCTCTGAGGTTCCAGAGGATGGGGAACTTGATCTCCTTCATAATCACTTTAAGGAAAGATCCTCATTACTAATAAAACTAGCACAAGCGGTAAATCTGGGAACAACAAAGGTACCTTGGCTAATCTACCTAGTACAGTCTCTATGGTGCAGTGCACCCATGATTGTCTATGTTTGATCCTAGAGGATCTTGTTTTTCATAAATGGATTGATCTTAGATGATCACCCTTTTTTTTTTTTGGGATCCATGTGTGTATGGTCAAGGATCTCTTAGGTAATCTTATGAGCCTAGAGATACCTTAGTCTATTTGTATCACCTAGTTAGGTTTATTTTACTTAAGCATGTTTTGTGTCCTTAGAGTCCTTAGTGTTAAATTCCTTAGATTCATGTTATTCTAAGCATTTTATGTCAATTTTATAGGTTTGGATTCATTCCAAAATTCAACAAGTGCAAAAAGACAAGTTTTGCCAAATGTTGCAAAAGTTGTCAAAAATTTGCTCATGCGACTTCCAAAAGTTGCTCAAGAGTTGCAAGATGGAAGCCAACAGTCATAGGGAATTTTTGATCGATGAAAATTCACATTTGAAGTGTTCTTAAGTGCTTACTTTGAACCAACATGGTTATAAGTCCTAGAATGTAACTTTGATGCATGGAAAATGGAATATGAAGCATTTTAATTAGCATGTCTAAGTTGTACAGTCGTGTATGGTGTGAGATTGGGTAAATAAGTTGATGTCTTAAAGTTATTTTGTGTTAATGTCACTCTTTGATTGATTTTAAGTTATTTAGTTTTCATTTGATAAGTTTTGTTTGAGTTTTCCAAAAAGCAGTCCAGGAAAGAGTCTATTTGAAGCACAGTTTGCAAATGGAGTCCTAACTTGCATTCTATCTAGTGGATTTATCTAATATCCTATAAAATGAAATTTAGAATGGTTTATTTAATTATTCTAAAATCTCAGGAGATGGCTCGAAGGGTAAGGCCCTCATGCATCAAGCCCTAGGTTGAATATCTCAATGTATTCAGCCTAGAATGAAGGAGAAGGAAGTGTTATGTTTGTTAGAAAGATTGGTTGAGTGAATTAGGAGTATATTTGAGTTTTAGGGAGTTAGTTGAAGATATCTAAAGTATTTTTCCAATCTCATGCACCCAATTTCTAGTACTTTCCTTGAAATCCAAGCCTAATATGGCCAATTAGGTCTGCGAGTTTGGAGAGAGTTAGGTGTTGTTGGAGTGGAGTTGGAATCTAAGGCTTTGGGTTATGGAATAAATTCATAAAGGTTATTTGGATATATCCTTATTTTTATAGGAGGTGATCAGGAGGAAAAGTTAAGTTGGAAAAACCTCCTAGATAGTACTACAAGGAATTCTAGGACAGTCCTTGAGAGGTATTGTACAGAAGGTGGAGGGTTGAACCAGATGGTGATTCTTGGTCTTTAGGACATAAGGAAGGTGTCCCAATATTTAGTTTGAGTTGGTGGAGTCACTGGTGAAGACTTCTAGGTTGACTCCTAAAATAGGGCTAGTGTCCCTAAAGCTCAAAAGTGTAAGATTTTGAATTGGATTATATCCAATTGGGAATAGTTGGAAATTGGTTCTACCACCTTGGATAGGTAGAAGAAATTGTGTGGGAAAGGATCTAGGATCCTAGGAGAACCAAAGTTGACTTGGGTGTCTTATTGAAGGCAAAGGAGAAAGACCACACTTCTTGTTGTCCCCTCTGCATTACTCTATCTAAGCAAGAAAAGCAAGAAGTCATCCAATTCTTCATGAAAAATAAAATAAACTTTTCTTGGTCCTATTCAGATATGCCAGGACTAGAAACAAATATTATTATGCACCACTTTTCAATTGCTCCAAGAATCAAGCCATTCAAGAAAAAACTTCGCAAACTGCATCCTCATGTGTCACTGTTAGTCAAGGCAGAATTAGAGAAACTACTGAAGGTTGAGTTCATCTATGCCATAGCATACATTTATTGGATTTATAACATTGTCCCTATGACTAAACATGATAAATCCATTTTATTTTGCACCAACTTCAGAGATCTGAACAAGGCTTACCCTAATGATGACTTTCCATTACCTAATATTGACATGATTTGGATCTCACCGCTGGTTATGAGATGTAGTCTCTAATGGATGGCTTTTTTGGATAAAACCAAATAAGAATAGATCTTGAGGATCAAGAGAAGACCACTTTCACATGTGCATGGGGCACCTTTTTTTGGAATGTCATGCCTTTCAATTTCAAAAATGCTGGAGCAACATACCAATGAGCTATCACTACTATATTTCATGATATGATGAACAAAAAAATGGAATACTATGTAGATGACCCCTTGGACTAATTAGTAAGGAGAGATACTCATCTAGTAGATTTATAAAGTATTCTAGACCGAATGGAACAATTCGAGCTTACATTGAATCTTAAAAAAAGTGATTTTGGTGTAACTTCTCGCAAACTTTTAGTGTACATCATTTCATCAAAAGGAATTAAGGTTGATCTTGAAAAGGTAGAGGCAATAATGGACATGCAACCTCCTCATAATATTATTCAAGTTCAAACTCTATAAGGTCAACTCCAATCTATTAGAAGGTTTATCTCCCAACTTGCAGATAAGGCACAACCTTTCACAAAGACACTACATAAAGGTGTAACATTCAAATGGGATGAAGGGTGTGAGAAACATTTCTAGAAAATCAAGGAATATCTAGCTAATCCACCTATATAAATGGATCCTATTTAGGGAAAGCCTCTCCTTCTCTACATTTCAGCTATCGACACATCACTGGGATATTTTCTAGCACAACAAGATGAAACAAGAAAAGAAAGAGCCATATATTACATAAGTAGAACCATGGTGTCCTATGATCATAATTATACTATTGTTGAAAAAGCTTTGCTTGCTATGGTTTTTGCTTCTCAAAAGATAAGACACTATATGCTAGCACACTCTGTCAAGTAGATTGCTAAGATAGATCCTCTTAAGTACCTGTTAAGAAAAGAAACTCTCACCGAAAGGCTAGCTAAGTGGGTTATGATATTGAGCGAATTTAAAATTGAATAAGTTGATAGAAAAGCAATCAAAGGATAGGTTATTTTTGATCACCTAGTTGATGCTCATTTGAAAGATACCAAGCCACTGCTAACTGAATTCCCTGATGAAGCCAGTCTACACCTCATGGAGCATACTTGGGAAATGTTCTCTAATGGATCTTTTACACATCAAGGATCTGGTACTGGATTCCTTTTTATCACACCACAAGGATACAAGATCCCAAAAGCTTATAAAATGATGTTCCCTTGCACTAACAACATTGTGGAATATGAAGCTTTGGCAAATAGTTTAAACATGGCCATAAAATGGAAAATCATTGAATTGCATATCTATGGTGACTCACAACTGGTGATCAATCAAATCAATGATCAGTATCAAACAAAGGATGACAAACTTCTACCATATAAAAAGATGATCGATGACCTTAAGAAATATTGTGTTTGTTACTTTCCAAAAAATACCAAGAGAAGAAAATAGATTAGTTGATGCTATGGCCACCTTGGCCTCCATGTTGCAACTAGAGGAACATCACTTCCTCTATGACTTCCTAGTCGAAGAACTCCTTTTTCCTACCTATGATTCCCCTAAATCCAAAGTTGTGTGCTCCCTAGTGGGTACCGATTCTTCCTGCTGCACTCATATCTACTCTTACCTATATAACCAAACCTTTCCATATGACCTCTCTAAAAATGAAAATAAAAATCTTATAAGGATTGCAACACATTACCTAATTATTGTTGAAGACTTGTATAGAAGAGGTCTTGATGGTACTCTCCTTAGGTGTCTAGAACATAAAGAGTCTAAGCACGTACTAGAGTAAGTCCACAAAGGTGTCTGTGAATCTCATTTGAATGGCCTTTTGTTAGCTAAGAAACTCCTATGAGTAGGATACTACTGGCCCTCCATGGAAAAGGATGTTGTACATTTTCCCAAAACATGCAAAAAGTTCCAAACTCACTATAACCTGATTCATGCTCGTAAACATGATTTTTTACCTTTCATTACTCACTGGCCATTTTAGAAATGGGCCTTTGATCTAATTGGGAAGATTTATCCCTCGTCCTCTAGTGGACACAAATTCCTCATAACTGCCACTGAATACTTCACAAAGTTGGTTAAATCAGTCCCTCTGATTAAAGAAACAAGAAAACAAGTGTCTATGTTCATCCTAAATTATATCATTTGCAGATATGGAATACCCTCATCCATTGTGATAGACAATGGGGGGCAATTCAAGAATAAGGACATGGATGATATTTGTGACATGTTTGAAATTACCCAACACTATTCTTCTACTTACTACCCTCCAGGGAATGGATAGGCTAAGGTCTCCAACAAAAACATATTGAATATCTTGCATAGAAAAGTGAGTAAGACTGGGAAGGACTGGCACCTTCATCTCAATCAAGTTGTATGGGCTTATAGAACCAGTATTAGAACACCTACAGGGGCAATGCCATTTTCTTTGGTATATGACATTGAGGTTGTATTTCCCATTGAGGTAGAAATACCTTCACTCTGAGTCAATCTACATGGACTCATTGCTGATGAAGACTATCAAATTGCTATAATCCAGGAGTTAGAATTACTTGATGAACACAAAAAGGTAGCATTCAACCATTTGAGGGTTTATCAAAAGAGAATGTCTTGAGGCTACAATAAGAAAGTGAGACATAGATAATTTTAGGTCGGAGATCTTGTACTTAAATAAAATCTAAAGAATCAATAACATAGTGAACAAAAGGGGAAGTTTTAACCCAACTATCTGGTTCCCTTTGTGGTCACTACAGCATTTAGCTCTAGGGCCTATCAATTGTCAACTACAGAGGGGGATACTTTAACTGATCCTGTCAATACTCTTCACCTGAAGAGATTCTATGCTTGAGCATTCTCACTGGTCAACAACATGTACATATATATAATCCTAAAAAATATCAAATATAGGAAAAAGAAGAAATATCAAAAACATTTGGAAAAAGTCCTAAAAAATGAATGTCTTGGTGAAAAACTGGAAAACAGGCGCCTTGATGAGTCAAAAAAATTAAGAAGAGAAAAAGAGAAAGATACAAAAAATTTGAAAAATGAAGAAAATGTGCCTTGGTGAAAACCTAGAAATGGGCACCCTAGTAACAAAAATAGAATCTCTGCCAAGTGGTGAAAACTGGAAAATAGACATCACTTGTAACTCAGTACTCCATCTATCAAAATGTAGCTTGTCTCATCTCCTCTATAGGGTGAATTTTGTGCTTTCTGAGCTACTGAATCAATTCAATCCTTGCTTCACTGATTGAATCCATCTTTTTAGGTCTCATATAGGCCTCCTATTTTCAACATCATGTCAGTCAACATGCCAAGTCCTTGCAATTGGTCTCCTTTTCTAGACAGTTTACCACTGACGTGTTGGTGTTTCTCAACACCTTAATACACAGTGTTTCTCAACACTCTCTTGTAAAAACCTTTGTTTTTTAACACAACATCGGATAATATACACAAAATTAATAGCACACAAACATGATGGTGTTTCTTAACACCTACACCTAAAATTTAAATAGACTGAACAATTGCTGCCAATTTTCTTGTATATTATCTGTTATCAATTATTTCCTATGTTTTTATTTGGTTTCTACTTGTTGGTGTAGTTCCAATGATCCTTATGTCAAGATAGTAGCGTGTATGTCATAATATCTTCCACACTTAGGTGGATAGGCCACACATCCCTTGATCCTAGTCTCTTGTACCATAAGGTGAGGTTGGTCCTATCTCCTTGTCTATTATTCTATTTGCTTCAACATCAAAGCACTCATGTTTATCTTACCTCTAATTTCCTCGATGCTGGTGCCCTCATGTTACATCAACTAGAAAAAATGTTCAGGTAATCTCAACTCTTGTGCTTAGATTCTTACATTGGTTTCTCACATTTATCCGATGTAGAGTCATATTTATATCCTTATGGTTCTGCTGGTACCAGTAAGGATTGTATTGACTCTGGTGTCCCAGACTGTCCAAATGATGAAAATATAGTGACTAAGGAAATTGGTGAATTGAATCATGTCATAGGTTGCATTTTTATTTTCCTAGGCTTGCATGATAGAATTATAACAACACACTCATCAACAATCCCACACTGAGCTATTCCTTTAACCAGTCACTTCACTTATCCTTTACTGACACGATCAATAGCATTTTATCTTCTTAAGGTTACCTATCTACGCACAAATGGTCAGTAAAAAGAACAAGAGTGTGGCATATATTCAGCACAAGATAAATAAGGTACACGTGATATGCATCAATCATTTATGGAGACTATTTATTGTCACACATACATGATCTAAGCTACAGAATGCATATAACGACAAGAGATAAAGACAAGATAAGATGTTGAGCACCAAAGAAGATCATTGTATATATATATATATATATATATATAAGAAGAGTCTTAGTGTATACAAAAAGGTGTGCTCTCATAAATATCAACCAAAAATGTGCACCCTTGGTGCAGATGAATCAAGTATAATCAAGACATGAAAAAAATCAAGAACAGGATAAGACAGAAGAAGGGATAATTAGGTCTTGCTCCCTCCCTTGCCACCATCTGGGGGTGGAGGTGGAGGAGAATCTTCTCTAGGTGGAGGGTCTTCTCCCTTGGATTGTGCCAGATACTATGAATAAGGAAACACCTATTGGTTAATAGGAACTGCAATAATATATGCAACCACATAATATACCGCTCTGTAGTCTATTGTGTAATCTCTCTCTTAGAGACAGACACTCAGATGCAAATCCTTGGATCAACACCTATACTCTTGCCTCATGCCCAGTAATGACCCTATCTCGCTCTACCAGCTATGCCTGTGTGACCACTAGCTATGTCTAAGATGCACGCAGACACCCTCTCAGTGACCTGATCATCTCCTATGGTGTTTGTGGCTCTGTTTAAGCTCCTTCCTCTCTCTTAGGTCCCTCTTACTCTGGAGCCTCTTGTGCCTCTCGGAATCGGTGGACTACTCTCACTGCATCATCTAAACCTAGATCAGGCATCTCCTCCTCAACACTGTCTATAGCTGGGACCTATCCTCTGATGGATCCTAGTGTGCCCAACTCCCTGTGATCTCTCTATCACCCTAACCCTAGTGTCTTTCTCATACTAGGACCGACCTCTCCTCCTGCTCTAGGCTAAATCAGAGCTCTCTGTGGTGGTCTCTATAGATCTCTCTATGGAGAAACTAGTGTGTCTACCATGGGTACCTACTCTAGGGGATCCTCATCAATCCTAGGCACTCTCTCAGCTAGATCTATAAACCTAGGGAAAGGATATTTGGGCTGATGGTATCTATACTCTAGGGTGACCCCTGTATTTTCCTCTCCCTCTAGGTAATCTCACGTTGGTCGATGGAGCTCAATCAACTCCTATGTTCATAATGCCAGTGATAACCTACATGACAAATGTCAATGCTCAGTCTATGTTCTACAAGCTCAAAGATATATACTCATGTGAAGGACATACAAACCAAAATCATACCTGTGAAACCAACCTTTGTGCTCCTCATCCAAGAATCTAGAATAGGTTGTGTACTCTAAGGATATGCTCTGAATGTGACCATACTACCTCAATACTCGAGACACGGTAAATCTCTCTATCACCAGTGAGGACTTGCCTAATAATGGGCATGAGACAAAGAAATCCCTCAAAACTACCCTTCACTTGATCTAGACCTCAACATACATATAAGGTCTCCATGTAACTAGGCTCAAATCATCAAGATGGCACCTCCAGTAATCTGTCTTGCCTAGATAGGGTTGTGTGATGAAACCTGAATATCTGTAGATGTAGGGTTGTCCACCCTATCATGTATCTATTTTGATGGGTCTACAAATTGGGAGATGCTCCCATGCCCATATCTTTAAGACTACAACTCTTGCAGCCATACCCTAGATCCCCCTATAGGTCACCTCATGCATCTCATGATACATCTGTGCTAGGAGGTACTAATGCTATTCAAGCTACTCACATTGTGTGATTAGTCTCTCGAGCACCTGAGCCCAACCACATAAGAATCCCTATTGTGATCAGTCATCCATGAGAAAGAAATGAATGAATCTAGCCATCACACACTCTAAGGGCAACAACTCAACATAGCACTCTACCAAAGTGTCCCAAGTGATAGATCTATCTATAATCAATGGATCCTGAAAGACTCGGGATACTGCTCGAACACCAACTAAAGGTATAGAATCATACTCCACACTCACTTCAGAATAAATAATCTGAAGAATCTTGTAGATGTCCTTAGGAGTGACTGTCATCTCTCCCATCGGTAGGTGAAATGTGTTGTCCTCACTATGGAATCTCTCCACTAACGCAGTCAATATCCTGTGATTTACCCAAATATCAAGAATCTAAATTAACCACCCCGGCCCACAAGCTTGGACATGTTCCCTCTAATCATTAGAAATACCTCAAACTAAGTGCATAGTGCCAAGATAAGTGGACCAAAACTGAATATCAGGCAACTATATCTACATAAAGACAAACAACATAAATAGCATCAGTATCGACATCAAATAAGGGTGAAATCACTACAGCATAATCAGAAAAGCTCATACACAAGCTACTAAGCAAGGAAAACACACAACTAGATGATAGAACACAGAGAAGAATGCCTCTATTCCCATATGACAAAAGGCATAAAATTACCAAACTAGCCCCAAGTCTCATACGATACAAGAATAAAGGCTAGACCACAGAACATTTTGATACGATAATTCAAAAGGTTTCATACAACAAAAGGGGCACTAAAGAATATTGTCGTGCGACATATGGGTATGCTTCATACAAAAAAACCAATTCTTTCATATGACATAAGATTTATTAATAGATTTTCGTACGAGCCCTCTCGCAGGACCATACAACAAACTGTGGATGGTTGGCCAAAATGTGCAAAAAAAATGAAAAACTGACTAAAACAAGAAAAATTTGCACGAATTTTATCGACTACCTATAGGTGGCGTGTAGTCTTTGGATCATCCATGCCTCTGCATGCACTCAAAATGATGAGTTGACAGTGGGACCACCATTTTTCTCAGAGAATCTTCTTGAAACTCAAAAGGTAGATGGTGAAAATGATTTTAAAATGACCCCTTCGGGCCTTATATAGCAATTTCTAACTTAATTTTCAAAGTGCTCCCATGGACACAAAAATTACACCCTTGGCTAATCGAACTACTCTGAACCCATTTTCAGGACCAAAATCAAAATCCGGTGATGTTGTGACACTCAAAAATGTAAATTAACCTATTTTCATAAAATGCATTTGATCATTGACGCTTTCCTCACAAGATTTTGATTTGAGATTCCTTTTGATCAAATTTCTTGCGCATTTCCCTCTTTAGTTGAAAAAGTCAACTTAAGTCAATTCTGGTCAAACTTGGTCAACTAGACCTTTAACAAACTCACATCTCAAACTTCTCAATGCTTTTCAATCTATCAGTCTTGTGCCTCCCCTCCTTTCAATTTCATTCCCAAGGGGCAGTACCACTACATCAACAATTTGACTCACATCAACAAGTTCAATCTCTAGGGGCATCAAGCTCTAACACAAATCAGGATCCAATCAAGTGATTCTCATCACTGTGAATCAAATCTAAATCTCTAGGGGCATATCAAGTCAATTATCCTAACCAATTAAGTCAATCATCAGAACCCATATCAAGTCAATTATCCTAATCAATCAATTGAATGGCAATCAGTCTCATCACACCACATTAGGATGGTTCATCATTCACACTTAATCTTAAATCAGGAAATCTTCTTAAAGGATGGACATTTAGTTTCATCGTTTCACATCAAGCTTAATTCTTGTACTCTTTTATCAGTCTTTTCTCAATCAAGCCCGGAGTTGATATCCCCAAATCTCTCTATCAGTCTTTGCTCAGTCAAGTCCAAAGATTATATCTTCAAAAATCTACTGATCTTCATTCAATCAAGCCCAGAATTGGTACTATCAGTCTCCGCTCAATCAAGTCCCGAGTTGATATCTTCAAAATTCAATCGGTCTTCATTCAATCAAGTTTGAAATCAATTTTGATTTGTGGGATAGTTGCATGGCTTCACATCAGGCTATTTCCAGATCTAATCAATCTTCAAATGTTCTTTGACTCGATGTGTTCCCAGATCGATCACACATTAGTCAAAGAGGGACAAATTTAACCACCTAAAATTATTCTAGAAAGCCTATAGCCCCTTTTCAAATGATTTGTCTTAATAAATCCTAAATCTAAGACATTATCGCTAGACTCTAAATTATTAAGCATTTTATCAAACTTGCTTATATAATTTTAATCTTAGCTTGTTGAATCAAATAATCAATCATCTAAGCCTAATTTTTAAAATGCATAAAACATTGGGATAAATCAAAAAGTCCTAAAACTTCCTTTTTAATCAAAAAGTGAACCCATTCACACATGGTTGTGCACTCAAAAATCAAATAAAACAAATAAAAGGGAAAATACCAATTTTGTCTTATTCTCCACAAAGTTGACCAATCAAAACCACTTTATCATCTCACATGGATTAAGAGGAATTTCATCCCCACAAATTATCAACCTCTTTTGCCTCTTAATCTCAACAACTCATCCCTTGGAATCTCTTATAAAAGGGATAGCTCCCTTTGCTCATGGATAGATTGGCTAGACCTAATAGATTTTCTCATGATATAGAATAAGATTTGGAGTAGATTTATAATGATATTTTCACTCTAGAGCTCATTAGTGCATTCATAGTTTTTTTTTTTCATAGTGTTTTCTTTCATTCTTGCATGGTTAACTTCATTTCTAGATTAATGGCATTCTATTTTCCTTTCATAGCTTAATAGTAGATGCATTGTTCTTACACTAGTAGGTTGCATTTGCATTCTAGTTTCAATATCACTCATAACTTGATAGTTCTTTGCATTTTAATCTTCCATTTTTGAGTAGTCAAGTCACTAATTTCTCTATGTCCAAATCTGATGGACATCCATGAGAATCATACTCGCTTCAACTAGGAAGCAATATGCTGATTTCTAGGGTTCTTCATGATAATGCTTTGAAATCTTATGTTTTCACTAACTCTTTTGATGTAATGGTTTATTGAAGTGTTTGTTTGCATATTTTGATCTCACATTTTACCACACACACATTTGGCACCCACCGTGGGGCAAAAAGTTGCATTTTTTCCTCATTTTCATGATTTTTTGGATATTTTTTATGAAATTGCACTTTCTGTCATACTGTTGTTTGTCATCTGTCGTATGACAAATCTCAAAATAGTACTTTATCATCTAGGATCAGTTATATTGTCATATGAACTTTCATTTTCTGCATCTTTTCATTTGAGGCTATTAGATTTGTCGTACGGGTGTTTGTGAGATTTTTTTTGTCGTATGATAGCTGATTTATTTTCGTACGAGTTTCACTGCTAGTCTATATTTTGTACTTTGTCATTTGGAAAATAGCAAGCATTTTTAGGGTTTCTCTTGAGATGATTTTAGTTTTCTAATCTTTTTCATGTCTTCTATAATATTTTTATTGTCTAGTTTTGTAGCCTAACTAGTTTTTGCAGAACGTTCTGAGGAAGATTTGCTTGACAAAGTTACACTTGCACACTATTTTGCTAAAACTACTAACAATTTGTGTCTGTACGATGCTTGCCAAAGAAAGGTTGAAAATACTAAACTTTTTTCCTTGCTGGTTGCCTTGAGATTACATCAACCAAAAAAACATGTGTCTTCTTAGTGGATTTCTTAGGCATCTAGCTTAATTAGGGTGTTGTTTGTTTTGGTAAGATTAGACATTAAGGGAGTATGCCCTTCTCTTCTTTAGAATCAAAAAACCAAACATGTTTGATTGAACTTGAGTAAGTAACACTTTTCTTTTGGTAAATTAACATGTGCTTGATGTGTTTGGGAGACACTATGGAGTAGGAGAGTATGCTCTTTTCCTCTTGGAAAATTAGAAATATTGACCTCTACTAGCTTTCCATTTAATTTTTGTTGCATTTAACTTTAGAGGGCCTTCCAAGAGAGCAATCTTTTGGGAACGACCCAAGTGGGGAACAAGCGGACCTGGCTACGTCCACCCCACTATAATAAAATGCTTCCTTCAATCCAAAGAGAGGGAAGACATGGCTATTTTCTATCTCTAATGTCTCTTCACTTTTAGGGCCTCATTGCCTCAATCTCACTAAGAAAGAACTACATTTGACTGGGCACTTGTAGGGCCATTCTTGGTCTTAATCTTGTTTACAAGACTACAAGGGAGATACATTCAACTTGTGTAGGGATGAGAGATCTCAATATTTCATGCAAGACTATATATTTTGGGTGCTTGTAGGGCTATATGCCTTAATTTTCTTGCAAAACTACAAGGGTTAGTCATGAACGGATGACCTTACTAGACACTTTAGAATAGAGGTTACCCGATCAACCTCTGAAAGTATCATAATCTTTGTGCAAGGATCGATCCAAGTGGACTTTACCCGGATCACCCCAAGATTTTACACCCAACATATGTATTCCCAAGGATGTTTTAAAGCATGAATGTGGCATTGGGGAGCTTATGTGATTTAAGCATTGAGTCTCTTTCCAAAACCCAGAACATGCATAGTCCTGGCAAAAGGCAATATCACTTTGTGTGAGGTGAAGGAATATCAAGCGTGGGCAAATATTGTGATACTAAGACAATTTGACTATAGGGTATAAAGTGTTTGGATTTTCACTCCTTGTGCTTGATGTGATTGTACACCTTGAAACTTGACATATCCTAAAAACAAGAACACTTTGATAGAAAAAAGCATCAAATTTCAAGGTTCTCACCTCAAACATTAGACAACATTATCTGAAATATTTTACGCACATGTGGAAAACTATTGCAGAATCTTTTGTCATTTCATGCCATTACATTTTTCATATGACAGACAACTTAGAGGGCATAAACTCATATGAGGACTATTGTATTATTGTATGGGAACCTAGGAATTTTCATATGGGATCTAATTTGAAAACAGTCCAATATTGAAATATTTTCTATTTGGTCACACTTTTGTAACAGTGACTATCATACCTTATCACGGTCTTTCTCACCTTTCAAATCTAGAGATTATGTTTGTCATTTTCGTTTGTCCTATCTTCTCTCAATCATCTCGATTATATTGGCTCTTTACTCTTGGTTACTTATCAACTTTGTCACAAGTGTCCTCTAGTAGGTATTCGGACCTCAATGCACGATACCTTGTACAAGTTCAACAACCAATCTCTTTCTTCATCCATCAAACAAATCTTTGAAGCTTTGAGATTGACTCAAAAATTTGATCCTCTAGAGACGTTAGTCACATATTGTCGTACATGGTCCAAACAAGAAGTCAAAAATTGTATCTTGATTCCAAGGGAAAAGCTATTGAAAAATTTTCTCAAGATCCACCTTCTTGCCTAAAATCCAAGACATATTTTGAAATCTCATGAAAGGACACTTCAATTCCATGATAGACAATACCCTTGTTTGACACATCAACCTTGGTTGCACACAATGCATCAACCATGTCAGCTTATGATTGGAGATCCCAACATGACCGCCAGAGTCAACACACTAGTGCCTCTTCCTCCATAGAGGAACCCACTTCTGAAGATATTAGGAAGTGCCAGCAAGACAAACACTTTTAGAAAATGATGCACACTCTCATGAAATTAGAAAAGGACAAGTATTTCATGCATCTTGCATCAACAGGTGTTAAGCTTCCACCTGACTTTGACATTGAAGGACTCATACAACAAGAAGAAGAGTCACCTATCACTATTCTCAACCAACAACTGCAAGATATGAGAGGCGAGTTGAGGGAACTAAAGAAATCAAAGGAGAAACCTCCTAGAAAGTACTCATTGAAATCTATATGTCCCTTCCCATTTGCTAAGAACTTGCGTATGCCACCTTTTCCCCCGAAGGTTGAAATTCCTAAGTACAACAAATAAAATGGGGAAGGTGATCCTCAATATCACGTAAGAGAATTCTTCACTCTTAATATGGATTTTATGCATGAGAAGACATATATAATGTGGCTATTCTCGTGTAGCCTCCATGGCCAAGCCTTAGAATGGTTCACAAAGCTCACACCTGGTATCCAAAAATTTGATGAGCTTGTACAAAGTTTCATCCAACACTATTCATATAACATCTTACACATGGTTATGATGCTAAATCTATGAAACACTAAGAAAAATGCTAGTGAAGCATTTGTCAAATTTCTCCAAAGGTGGAGAAAGATATTTGCAAGATATACTAGGAAAATACCTGAGCCAGAAAATATTAATGTCTTCATCAACAACCTATTTCCTAAGATGAATTATGCAGCACAAATGCAAAAGCATACCTTTTTTAGTGACTTAGTTAATAGCACTATGAGGATTGAATATGTTCTCGTAAGGAAAGGAGATCTCACCTTGAACAAAGACACTAAATCTTTCAACAATGACAGTAATAAGGACAAGAGTAAATAATAGAATAAGAATCGTAATGTGGTTAATGATGGTGTAGTCGACTCACCTGAGTTTAAACCTAATGAGCTAGTATTTAACCTCACTAATAGCATACAAGGTGCCAGGCATAATTTGGTTACTCCCAACGCTCCTAAGAACACCGAGGACTCTCAAAAAGATAAGGCACCTTGGATGCCACGACCCAAGCACAATCTTACTCCTCTTGGAGATCCTTTGGAAGATGTGTTAAAGACATTGGTTTCTAATAAGATCATCACAATCCCTAACTCAAAACCTTGGGAGTCTAAGGTAAAACCTAAATGGTGGAACGATAATCACTACTGTGATTTTCATAAGAACAAGGGACATCTGACAAATGATTTTATGAAGCTAAAACATGTGATATAATAACTGATCAACAATAAGACTATCACATTTGGTACCCATGGGTCAAACTATGACTATAATTCTTTCAAGAAACCTTTTCCATCTTATGAGAAAGGTGAATCCTTGAAAGCCCCGAAAACCATGGTGAATCATACCTATGCCAACACTAACAATGTGATACCCATGCTTGAACCCTCTGATAGATCAATCAATGTCATCATTTTTAAGGACAAAGAAACTGATTCTGCCAACATGGTCACTCAGGGAAAATCCAAGGTCACTCTTAAGGGGGTGGCATCTACACCTAAGAAAACCATTCCACTAATAGAAAAAACCCTCATCATCAAGGCAAGCTACTATGAATTAAAATTTGGTCGATCAGTTACAATGAATACCCGCCCAGATCTCTATCCTAGAATTGTTAAAATTGTCACCATCACAGAAGGAAATCCTCAAGACTACGCTTGTGGAAACTAATGTTCCCAAAGATCTTTATGTTGATCAATTCTAGACCATGGTAAATAATTTGACTTCTCCTCACTATTTGTGTTTCTTAGAAGAAGATGACAAAGCCCTTAGTCACCCACACAATTATCCTCTGCACATAGAGGTCTTGATTCACAAACATCAGGTTAAGCACATTTTGATAGATGGATGCATTGGGTTGAATGTATGTACTCTCAAGATGGTCACAGCACTAGGGTTTTCTGAACATACCATCGATCCCCAAAAGAAGATAACTATCAAAGCATATGATGAGGAAGAGAGATCATCAAAAGGACTAGTGGTGCTCCCTATTAGGGTGGGCCCTATTGAAATAAATTTTACCTATCAAGTGCTTGACCTACCTCTTGTATATAACATATTTCTAGGTAGACCATGGATTCATGACATGAAGGTAGTCCATTCCACTTATCATCAATGTGTGAAATTTCCATATAATGGGGTAGAAGTGTCCATTCCATCTAACAGTGCATAGTGTTGTAACACTTTGAAACAAGTTGACATTATGGTTCCACACAACAAGGAGGCATCACAAACTTCCAAAATAGCTCAAAAGGCACTAATGAAAATCTTCAAGGAAAAAATCAAGATCAATAACACAAGCATGGGGGAATATCAGTTAACTTCTCTTCCTACATCTCCTAGATCTTATGGTATGCCATCCTCATCCTTCCCACCTTCAAATGGTCAAAAATTAGAGATACATGAGGGAAATAGAATGGTAAAGGCATGTGTCTCTCTTTCAAAAGAGAATTAAGAGAAAAAAATTCTTGCATGGTTGTACCATGGAGAAGAACAAGATAATGAAGTAAAGCATGTGGAAATCTATCCAAAGAAGTATGGAAAGGGATACCAGATAATGAAATAAATGGGATACAAAGGCAAGGGACCCTTGGGAAAACAAAAAGGTCTTATAGAACCCCTTCCTACTAAATTTTGAAGTCCCACAGATAGGACTGACCTGGGGTACCATGAGAAAAAATTTCATCCCTCTCCCAATCATGTCCCTGGTAGCTCCCACACAAATGCATATGATATAGACACTGAAGATGAAATAGAGGATATCCCTCTCTTTTTATAAATTTATGCATGGCAGCACTGAAAATATGGCATATCAAGGGGAACCTTACTTTCCATCATTTCACAGAGCTTCCTTTAAACCAAAGGAATTCAGTGCTTCAACAAATATGATAGAGATGTCAAATCAACAGCCAGACATACACTTAGATATAGAAGATAGACATCCTAACTGGGGTAAGCTTGTCTTCACCTCACATATCCTTTATTTACCTCATTTCTCAAATTATGGGGTGCACGTTGTTAAGGAGGCTTCTCCTTGTGCCTCTCAAAAAATTGAGGATGATTCTACTCAGTGTGGGATAAATCAGAAAAATGAAAACAATAGCTATATCAGTATCCCAAGGACTCTCTCTCGCTATTTTGAAAATAGAAATCATGCTCCTATTCAATTTTATTATGGACAAGATAATACTTCACAAGAAAAACATCCTAACTAGGGGAAAACTATGGCTCCTACACATGTGTTGGACTTGCCTCATTCTATTGAATTAATAGACTCCATTGAATATGAGTGGGATTCCTTTTCTGATACTACCATGGACATTGAAGTGGATGTAGTTCAAAATTTTTCACCTCATTTCCTACATGGAGAAAGTGTTTGCATTGCTAGAGCACCAGGCTCACCTCTGAGTGCACATCCTAAACTAGAACTAGTCCTTATTCCCAATTATGACTATTCTTCCGAAGATGAGGAAAGGCCGCATCTTCCATCTAACATCAATTCAGGTTTCAGAAGGGAACCTAGGAATTCCCTCACCTATGCTACTTAGAACTGAGATTTTGATGGCATTCTAATGACTCTACAACAACTAACAATAGAGGCGGCCATGTATCCACTAGTTACAGAAGTAGTCTTACCGCAGAACATGTTCTCATGAAATAGAAGAAGAAGAAGAAGCAACCTAGGATATTTGAGATCTTCAAGAACTGGGCATGGCTCCTCACTCACATATCCTATCTTCAATAATTCAAGTTGTGCCAATGAGTGTTTTCCTATAACAAATAGTTGTTTGAGAGGCAAGGGAGGATGCTAATGCTAGGTCAAACAGATTGAATATACATACTACCAACAATGACTTTGATAGAATCGTTAGGATGAGTAATAGTCTAGGTAATCCTTTGGAGAGTTCTATCATAGATCTTCTCTTACCTATTGAAGAACTTGATTGAGATAACTCGGTGCTATCCTTGGAACCTGTTGAATCTCTGCCCCTAATCCATCTTGAGCTCATTGAATGGAACACTTATGCATCCCTAAACCTCATTTCTTCTCCTAATGACTACACCATGTCTTGCTACTTGAATACCATTGAGCCCTTCACCTCTTCCACTAGCACATTGAGCGTGAACATGATAGAAGGGGACATCAAGTTCCTCGGCCTAAAGAAAAAGATAAAAAGAAAAAAAGGTATGATGGTGAAAACCACTTTGTGGCAGTATCAAAACCAAAAATAGTAAAAACAAAAGGTGTATCCAACGGTGAAAACCTCTCTGAGGTGCCGGAGGATGGGGAACTTGATCTCCTTCCTAATCCATTTTAGGAAATATCCTTAGTACTGATAGAACCAGCACAAGCAGTAAATTTGGGAACAGTAGAGGCACCTCAGCTAATCTTCCTAGCATAGTCTCTCTCTAAGCAAGAAAAGAAATAATTCATCCAATTCTTCATGAAAAGGAAAATCAACTTTGATTAGTTCTATTCATACATATCAGGACTAGACACATATCTGATTATGCACCACTTGTCAATTGCTCCATGAATTAAGCCAGTCAAGAAAAAACTTCGCAAAATGTATCCTCATGTGGCATTGTTAGTCAAGGAAGAATTAGATAAACTACTGAAGGTTGAGTTCATCTGTGCCATAGCATACACTGATTGGATTTCTACATGGTCCCTTTAAATAAACATGATAAATCCATTCAAGTTATGAGATGTACTCTCTAATGGATGGCTTTTCCAGCTACAACCAGATAAGAATAGTTCCTGAGGGTCAAGAGAAGACCACTTTCACAAGTGCATGGGGCACTTTTGTTGGAATGTCATGCCTTTTGGTCTTAAAAATGCTGGAGAAACATACAACCAAGCTATGACTACTATATTTCATGATATGATGCACAAAAACATGGAAGACTATGTAGATGACACCCTGGAAAAATCAGCAAGGAGATCTACTCATCTAGCAGAATTAGAAAGCATTCTGGACTGAATGGAACAATTCAAGCTTAGACTGAATCCTAAAAAGTGTGCTTTTCATGTAACTTCTGGAAACCTTTTGGGGTACATAATTTCAGCAAAAGGAATTGAGGTTGATCCCGAAAAGGTAGAGGAAATAATGGACATGCAACCTCCTCACAATATTAGTCAATTTTGGACTCTGCAAGGTTGACTCCGATATATTAGAAGATTTATCTCCCAACTTGCAGATAAGGCACAACCTTTCAAAAAAACACTACATAAAGGTGTAACAATCAAATGGGATGAAGGGTGTGAGAAATATTTCTTGCAAATAAAGGAATATCTAGCTAATTCACCTATATTAATGGCTCCTATTCAGGGCAAGCCTCTCTTTCTCTATATTTCAACTACCAACACATCACTGGGAGCTTTCCTAGCACAAGAAGATGAAACAGAAAAATAAAGAGTCATATATTACATAAGAAGAACCATGGTGTCCTATGAGCATAATTATACTATTGTTGAAAAAAATTTCCTTGTTATGGTTTTTTATTCTCAAAATCTAAGACACTATATGCTAGCACACTCTGTCAAGTTGATTGCTAATAAATATCCTCTCAAGTACCTATTAAGAAAAGAAACTATCACCAGAAGGTTGGCTAAGTGGGTTATGATATTTGAGCAAATTTGAAATTGAATACATTGACAGAAAAGAAAACAAAGGAAAGGTTATTGTTGATCACCTAGCTGATGCTCCTATGAAAGATACCCAGCCACTACTAATTGAATTCCCTGATGAAGTCATTATATACCTCACAGAGCATACCTGGAAAATGTTCTTTGATAAGTCTTTTACACAAAAAGGATCTGGTGCCGAATTCCTTTTTATCACACCACAAGGATGCAAGATCACAAAATATTATGAAACCATGTTCCCTTGCACTAACAACATTGTGGAATACAAAGCTTTGCCGAATGGTTTAAAGATGTCCATTGAATGAAAAATCACTAAATTGCATATCTATGGTTACTCACACGTGGTGATCAATCAAATCAATGATGAGTATCAAAAAAATCATGACAAACTTCTGCCATATAAAAAGATGATCAATGACCTTAATAAAATTTTGTGTTTGTTACTTTCTAGAAAATACCAAGAGAAGCAAACAGAGCAGCTGATATTATGGCCACCTTGGCCTCCATGTTGCAACTAGAGGAACATCAATTCTACTATGACTTCCTAGTGGAAGAAATCTTTTTTCCTGCCTATGATTCCCCTAAATCCCAAGTCGTGTGCTCCCTAGCAAGTACCAATTCTTCCTGCTACGCTCATAGCTACTCTTACCTCCGTAACCAAACATTGCCAAATGACCTCTCTAAAAATGAAAAGTGAAATCTTATAAGGACTGCATCATGTTACCTAATTATGGATGATGATGAATCTAAGCACGCACTAGAGGAAGTCCATGAAGGTTTTTTTGGATCTCATTCAAATGGCCTTTCATTAGCTAAGAAACTCCTATGGGTAGGATATTGTCGGCCCTCCATGGAAAAGGATGTTGTACACTTTTCCAAACCATGCAAAAAGTGAAAAACTCATGGTAACCTGATTCATCCTCCTACACATGAGTTGTTACCTTTCATTACTCACTGGCCATTTTAGCAATGGGCCTTTGATCTAATTGGGCAAATTTATCCCTCATCCTCTAGTGGACAAAACTTTATCATAACTGCCACTGAATACTTCACAAAGTGGGTTGAAGCAATCACTCTGATTAAAGAAACAGGAAAACAAGTGTCTATGTTCATCCTTAATTACGTCATCTGCAGATATGGAATACCCACATCCATTGTGATAGACAATGGGGGGAAATTCAAGAATAAGGACATGGATGAATTTTGTGACAAGTTTAAAATTACCCAACATTGTTCTTCTACTTACTACCCTCAAGGGAATGGACAGGCTAAGACCTCCAAAAAAACATATTGAAGATCTTGCATAGAACAATGAGTAAGATTGGGAAGGACTGGCACCTTCATCTCAATCCAGCTTTATGGGCTTATAGAACTAGTATCAGAACACCTATAGGGGAAATGTCATTTTCTTTCGTATATGGTGTCGGGGCTATAGTGCACATTGAGGTAGAAATACCTTCACTCTAAGTCAATCTACATGGACTCATTACTAATAAAGACTATCAGATTGCTATAATACAGGAGTTAGAATTACTTGATGAATGCAGAAAGGAAGCATTCAACCATTTGAGAGTTTATCAAAAGACAATGTCTCAATGCTACAATAAGAAAGTGAGACATATATATTTTTAGTTCGGAGATCTTGTACTTAAAGAAAATCCAAAGAATCAACAACATCATGAACAAAAGGGGAAATTTGAACCCAACTGGCTGGGTCCCTTTGTGGCCACTGAGGCATTTGGCTCTAGGGCCTATCAACTGTCAACTCTAGAGGGGGATACTTTTGCTGATCCTGTCAATACTCTTCACCTAAAGAAATTCTACGCTTGAGCGTTCTTGCTGGTCAACAACATGTACATATATGTGATCCTGAAAAAAATATCAAAAATAGAAAAAAGTAGAAATATCAAAAACATTTGGAAAAAGTCCTGAAAAAAATGAATGTCTTGGCGAAAACCTGGCAAACAGACGCCTTAATGATTTAAAAAAAAGAGAGAGAGAAAAAGAGAAAAATACAAAAAAATTTGAAAAATGAAGAAAATGTGCCTTGGTAAAAACCTAGAAATGGGTGCCCTAGTAGAAAAATAGAATCTCTTCCAAGTGGTTAAAACCTAGCAAATAGGCATCACTTGCAACTCAGTGCTCCATCTATCAATGTGAAGCTTGGCTCATCTCCTCTATAGGGTGACTTTTGTGCTTTCTGAGCTACTAAATCAATTTATTCCTTTCTTCACTGATTGAATCCATCTTTTTAGGTCTCCTATAGGCCTCCTAATTTCAACATCATTTTAGTCAACTTGTTAAGTCCTTCCAATTGATCTCTTTTTCTGGATAGTTTGCCACTGACGCACTGATGTTTCTCAACACCTTAATCAACAGTGTTTCTCAACACTCTATCTTGGAAAAACCTGTGTTTTTTAACACAACATCAGATAATCTATGTAAACTTAATAGCACACAAACACGGTGGTGTTTCTTAACACCTACACCTAAATTTAAATAGACTCAATGATTGCTGGAAATTTTCTTTTATGATGTCTGCTATCAATGATTTCCTATGTTTTTCTTTGATTTCTTCTTGTTGGTTTAGTGCCAGTTATCCTTATGTCAAGATAGTAGGGTGTATGTCATAAGAGCTTCCGCACTCAGGTGGATAGGTCACACATCCCTTGATCCTACTCTCTTGTACCATAAGGTGAGGTTAATCCTATCTCCTTGTCTATTATTCTGTTTGTTTCAACATTAGTGCACTCATGGTTATCTTGGCTCTAAATGCCTCAATGTTGGTGCCCTCATGCTACATCAACTGGAAACAATGTTCAGGTAATCTCAAATCTTGTGCTTAGATGATTACATTGGTTTCTCACATTTATCTGATGTAGAGTTGTATTCATATCCTTATGGTTCCACTGGTACCAGTTGTAGACACCTAAATTTGACCAGGTGTATCTCAAGCATTCAAAATGCAAATCTCAGCTAAATGCCTTAAAATCTCATCTCAATGCATTAAAATGGATCAAATCAAATGGACATTTATCAAATCAAATGGACAACAATCAAATCAAATTAAAAGATCAAATAATCATGAAATCAAATAATTAAATTCAAGCCTAAAGGGATTAATCAAATTATGCAATTGATTTTTCAATTGTATAGTTCAAATCAAAAAGATCAAATCCAACCCAATCACCCTTCCATGGCTAAATTAATTAAATGATTGAGTTATTTAATTCCTAATATCTTTGAGACAACCAACCAACTTTCCCTCCATTTGAAAACACCTCAAAGCTTTTGACTTAACCAAACTTTGATCATGATCAACTTACTCTACCCCATACCCTTGGGAAAATAATATAAATACAAGCCATTTCCTTTGTGTTTGGGATCCAAGAATTTCAAGAGAAAAAGAATCCTTATTATAGGAATATGGAGAGCATTTGAGAGCTTTTGAGAGTATTTCAGCATTTGCATAACATTTAGTATATCATGTTTAGGAGCATTTGTTGTTTTCTAACATATCTTGGAGCATTTTGAGC
>MU227266.1:81724-116277 GCA_018584345.1 Thuja plicata | reverse complement strand
CAATCACCCTTCCATGGCTAAATTAATTAAATGATTGAGTTATTTAATTCCTAATATCTTTGAGACAACCAACCAACTTTCCCTCCATTTGAAAACACCTCAAAGCTTTTGACTTAACCAAACTTTGGTCATGATCAACTCACTCTACCCCTACCCTTGGGAAAATGCTATAAATACAAGCCATTTCCTTTGTGTTTGTGATCCAATAATTTCAAGAGCAAAAGCATCCTTATTATAGGCATATGGAGAGCATTTGAGATATTTTGAGAGTATTTCAGCATTTTCATTTAGTATATCATGTTTAGGAGCATTTATTATTTTATAACATATCTTGGAGCATTTTGAGCATCTTAAGCTAGATTTGAGCATTTTTTTATCATTCATTTCTCATTCTAGGATTGTCCTTGAGAGAGATTAAGCCTAAGAGCTCTCTTAACAAAGCTTAGATACATAACCATGAGATGATATGGATTTTTAGCTTCAATTCTTAGATTAAATCGTATTGTCTTTCAATAGAATTTTTGTTCTTAATCTTAATTTCATGAAGGTGTAATCTTACACACACACCAGTAAGGATTGTATCGACTATGGTGTCCCAGACCATCCAAATGATGAAAGTACAATGACTAAGTAAATCATTGACTTGACTCATGTCGTAGGTTGCATTTTGCATTTCCTAGGCTTTCATGATAGCATTATAATAACACACTCACCAACAATCCTACACTGAGCTATTCCTTTAACTAGTTACTTCATTTATCCTTTGCTAATGTGATCAATTGCATTTTGTCTTCTTAAGGTTACCTATCTACACACAAATGATCAGTAACAAGAACAAGAGCACAACATATATTCAGCACAAGATAAACAAGGTAATGTGATCTACATCTGTCATTTATGGACCCCAGTTATTGTCACACATACATGATCTAAGCTACAGAATGCATATAACAATAAGAGCTTTGACAAGAGATAAAGACAAGACAACATGTTGAGCACCAAAGAAGATCATCATATATATATATGAGCACCAAATAAGATCATCATATATATATCTTCTTTGGTGCTCATATATGTGTGTGTGTGTGTGTTAGCATACAGATTTGTCTTTTCTTATAAATTATAAATTACTCACTCTAAACCCAGGTAAAGACATAATCTCAAACTAACAGTTGAATCATAATTCTTACCTTTATAATTCTCTAAATTAAGGTACAGCTCCCTATTTGATCTCCAATGAATTCTAGAAATTTCATATAGCTTTCACAACCATTCCCTTTTAACCAGAAAGTGAGTAAGGCTTTTGCAACATTTCCATACATCAACATGCAATGAAAATGGAAAGAAAGATAGATAATCAAACACTTAAATGAAGCTCACAGACTTCATAATCAGAAATAATCCACTGAAAATACAGCTATGCTAAAATAAGCTACAAAAAATTCCACTTGAAAATAAATTCTAGATACTCAAGAAATATCCCAACGGAGATCAATATGCTATTATAAACAAACAGATTTATATATATCATAAAAAAAATTTCCATTCATATCAAAATATACTTTCAAGTTTCTTCCTCGAAAACAAACTAACTGAAAATCCTAAAAACTATCAAGTCTTGCCTTACTTAAAAAAAATTACCATCATCCTTATACAAATTATCCTGGCTATATAAATAGCCACCAGTCTTTTGAGAATAAAAACTAACATCCCGAGATACTCTCTACTGGATTCAGTATAACTTTTTATGGAACTGCCCAAATTCAAAGAAAGCATAACTAATAAAAACTACCACTACTCCATGATTTGTGAAGCAGGATTACAGAGTGGTGGATGAGCTGGATCCCTTGGATTGATCTTGTGAAGTGTCTATAATGTGAGATCTCCTCCATTCCTTATGTGCCTCAGCAACACTAATGATCATGGCTTGATGTGGCAAGGCAATGTGAATTACCCTCTGCTTCATAAACTTCTTGTCTTTATGAACCTGGGCAATTTTTTGCATATGCGCCTCAAGGTGATCTGTGCATACTACCAGCATAGATTCCATGTTAGCAAGGGATATGAAATTGTCTGGGGTGACATCTTTAGTATCTCTTATGGTAGTAACCTCACACTCAAATTCTAGCATCAATTCCTTTGTTCCCTTAACACCCTGAGTATATTCTTTTGTGAGGGTCATGTTCAGACATTTGAGGTCCTTTTGCATGGTATCCATTAACCCCTTCAATTCACTGAATAGGTAGGTGGTCCTGTCATGACCAGATTTGATAATAGAGTTTCTCCACTCGATGATTTTGATGGAGACATATAGAGTATCTTCGTCCAATCCTGGCATGAATTTCTCAGTTAGGAATTTATTCACTCCATACTTCTCTATTTCATATAGCTGATTCATCACCTTTAGCCACTTCTTTTTCTCTTTTTCCCACTCTATTAGTTCCACCATAATTTCAGTCACAATTGAATTAACTACCTCATGAGTCTTAACCAATTGATTGATATACTTACTCCCCTTTTGTATCATGGTTTGAATCCACTTAGTGTAGGTGTCTACAATCAGCTTATTCTTTTGAATCTAGTCCAGGCTCTTCCTCACATCTGGTGAATGTGGGTCAAATGACTATGGAGCTACAGTTAAAGGGAGAGGACTAGGATCTTGAACTTCTTGAATGAATTTATCCATCCTCTTGATTGTTGCTTTCATCTCATTTTTTTCCTTCTCATCCTTAAAATACCTATGAATGATCTTTTTTGTATACTTTTCCAGATGCTTTACATCAGCTACTCTGGTTGCATACCCAAGATCTATATTTTCAATTGTAAAATCATTTGTAGTAGCTTCAGAAAGTTCTTTATCATTCCTCAAAACTGCACGCTCAGCAAACCAGTGCCCTATTTTTTCATCAACATCCACTCTGGATTCTAGTTTGATCCTTTTTGGTTTCTCTGAGGAACCCAAACATTTGCTCACCATATCTTCAATCGGAAATGTTATTGGCAAGACATTTCTTTTCCTGCTGATAGATGTCTCTAACCATTTCAAGGTGGGAACTGGCATCTGTTGAGAGTCTACCATTGCCCGGATTGGAGTGGTAGGTGATGACATTGCAGAATATTTTACTCCCTTCTGATCATCCTTTTCTGGAACAACTTCTTCTAAAAAAGAGTACTGTGAGTTTACATCTCCCATCAAAGTATCCATTCCTTCTAGATCAATCACTTCTTTTTTCTCAATTGTCTCGACCTCTTTTTTGACAGCCCTTCTTCTGGAAGTTCTTGTAGATGAAACTGGATGAGGAGACTTTTGTTTCTTGACCTTAGATTCAGCAACTTTTTTATTTTTAGATTTAGATTTACCTACAACAGAAACATCTTCATTAGAAATTGGGATAGACTTTTCAATACGAGCATTAAGAACTGATCCTCTAGTGTTGTGCTTTCTGTACAAAGAGGTAGCTTTTTACTAGAAACCCATTTTTTGGTTCTTTTTATCACACTGAGAGTCTTAATGGGGATACTCTCTCTTTCTTCTATGTTCCAGTCAATCCCAGAAAGTGGAAGCCACTAAATTTTCTCCACATAGTGTTTATCAAGTATCTCTTCATCTTTCTCCTCTTTTATTCCCCTGGCAACAATGCCTGTCTTCAAATCAACTATTTGATTCAATGTAAATCGGCACCATGACCTTCTTCTAACCTCAAAATCATTTTCACTATTATCCTAAAAGTCTTCCATCTAAGGACCATGGCAGAATTCAGAAGGCAGGTTAAAATGTCGAGCAGCATATGTCCTGATATCAAAATCTCCCCTAGCCTCAAAAGTTTGCAGTTTTAATTTGTTCAATTATTTCTCTAAATTAAGGGCATCAAAGGAATTCTTACAAGTATAAACACCAAGTTCTATAGGAAAACTAGATTTAGCCCTTCCCTTTCTCTCTTTTAGGTCTTTGTGTACATGCACCAACTGGCGACTAACTTCTGTTATAACATGAAAGTCTAGGGCATACCTAGGTAATTTGAATGGTTTCCCTTCAAACCTGCCAACCCTTAGGTAACTAAATCTTCTAAACTATATGAAAAATCTCCCAAAGGTGTTAACAAAATTCTTATCCTCCTCTAACATTCTCTGCTCAATGCTCCCCTGTAACTCAAAAATCAACCTTCCTAGGAAAATACTATTAACTTTCATATAGTCGTTAACATGAAGATCCTTCTATAGATAGGGATAATAATCATATACCTTCATATTGAGAACAGGCAATTCATGATATAGACCATCCCATTTTCTAGTATAGGCTAGCACATAAAATAGATAGGAAGACATATAAAAACCACTAGCCTTTTCTGAATAATTTTCTAGTTGATGATGAAGTTCATCAACAATACAATCTTCCCAATCAATATACTTTTCCCCTTCCAAAGTTATCTAAATGAGGAAATACATCTGATCCTACCAGTAATAGGCATGACTATTACCCTTTATCCTATTCAACAGAATGACCAACTCTGCTACTTCAGGTTTGAAATGATCTATTGTGAGGGGTTTGGGCAGTTGTGACCCTCCTCTTGTTGGTTCCAATAGCCATTGTTTAGCAATTTCATTTCTATAAATCTGTTTCTTTGTTGAGAAAATAGAGTAGGAGGAAGCAATTGTCCATCCTTCATAGGGATCTTTCTCAGGAATGCCCATTGTTGTAAGGATGACATCTCGGTTTATGAAAGTAAGAGGGCTTCCATCGATTTTCTTGATACATCTCTCCTCTCTATCATATCTTATGACACTCTAACACTAGTTTTGGGAAAGGAGCCACCAAGGGAAACACTGCTGCATCAGCTAAACCACTTAACATCACCTTCTCAATTTTGGAACCAGGAACAGGGCTTTTAATCTTACTATGAATCTCCTCTAAGGCACCCGTCTTTATCATTGTGTCATCACACTCATGCAATGAACAAACCAAAGGAGAGGTTCATCCAAAATTTGAGAGTGGGGGCTTCATATTTCTTAAGAAGGATATTTAAAAAAGACTGAGATTGCAAAAGAGAAAAATAGATTCTTTAAATATCAAACTTTCAAATTTCTCCAATTTATAACAGGAGCTCTTGGGGATAAAAACACTAACCTGAAGATTGTGCACACCCTAAGCTTATCAGGATCAGAGTATACCTTCCGCTTGCTTCACCTACTTGATCATTTCAAAAAAACTTCACTATAGGAGTGACAAATTGAACTCTCATTTATAACTAATTTTCAACAAAATACACAAGATTTTCATTTAATGATGAAGTGGGCTTCAATTAAATGCAACAAGAGGTTTGGCTTAATGCAATCATTAAATATTGAACTCTTTGAATGATCAAAATGATGTATAAGTGTCACATCCAATAATGATTATATACACAGCATGTATGGGCATATTTATCCTCCGCAAATTGTCCTTTTAGTCATATCATCGCTATCTTTTCACTTTTTCAATACGCAAGTTCCGGTTGAACTATGAACATTGAAAAAGGCTATTTCAAAGAAGTGAGTTCAATCAGGCAATAAGACATGACTTCCCTTTGGTTTGTTTTTTAAAAAGAACACATGAGTGGAAAAAAATACTAAACTCGACAACACTTAATGCAAGATGAGGCCCGCAATTGAACCTTGAACCTTGAACTAGACAGGTTCAAGATTCATAGTTCAATGGAAGAAGGGAAATTGCAAACCGCACCGCTCATTTTCATAAAAAAATGAAGAAAGGAAATACACACCGTAGGGTGAATTTGAACCTTGAACCTTGAACTAGACAATTTAAAGATTCATAGTTCAACTAACAAGGGAAAAATTCAAACTTAGATGGAAAGGTATTTATTGAAATGAGACTGTAAACTCCTAATTTTAAGGAGATAATCAAACAAAGGGTATGAGTCAAAATCATGGGTAACAATGGCTCTAACTGGGGACAAGGACTCTTGAGGACGTAGGATGAACTTAGTAGCTTTGGTTTCGGAGACCAAGGAGTCAACCAGAAAAAAGAATCCAAAACAAAAATGAGACAAAACAAAAAGTAGGAAATAAAAGAAAGAACACACAACAAAGAAAGCAAGCCAAAAGATGGAAAATATACAATCGGGTGAAGAAGACTTAATTACATTTGATACAGCTTTAGATCTTAACCATTCAAGGCCAATGGCAGAACAAAGCCATCTTGATGCTCAAAAACAAATGAGTTACTTCCCATGGATTTGTTGATAATAAACGGCCCCTTCTATAATGATTTAAATTTTATGTGAGCACCCCTAGGTTCTCTTCTTTTATCTGAGAGCAGAACTTGATCTCCTTCCATGAAATTTCTTGGCCTGGCCCGCCTATCAAAACTTTTCTTCACCCTAGCCTGATGTAGGGCTATATGATCAACCATTTCCTCTCTTTCTTCTTGGATTTTATTGAGATACAGAATTCTTTTTTCTAGGCCATCCTGGAAAAAATTTCCTTCAATTACTTTCTGTATTTTCATTGTTGCCAACTCTAATGGTAAAGACAATTGGGCCTCAACACCATATACTAACTCGAATGGAGTCATTCTAATCTCCCTTTTAGGAGATGTGCGCTCTGCCCAGAGAGCTTCATACAATCTCTTATGCCAGTCCCTAGCATTGTCATTTACCATTTTTTTCATAATTGATATCAAGCTTTTATTGTTCAATTATGCCTGATCGTTCCCTTACATGTGATAATCAGAGGCATGTGACAGATGGATACCATTATCATAGTAGAACATCTTTATTTCTGAAGAAGAAAAATTGGTAGCATTATCTGTGACTAATTTTTGAGGGATACCAAACCTGACCAAGATATATTTTTTAAAAAAATCACATACCACTTCTGATGTTGTCTTCCTGACTAGAATTTCTTTAACCCATTTTGTGAAATAATCTGTAGCAGTCAGGATGTGTGTGTGCCTAGCACTAGAAGGAGGATTGATTGGACCAATTAAATCCAATCCCCACTACTTAAAGGGTTCATCAATAACCACCAGCCTCAGAGGAAGGGCCACTAATTTTGGTTTATCGCTAAACAGCTTACACTTTTCACAACTAGCCACCCATTTGTATGCATCTGCAAACATCCCTGGCCAATAATAACAACTTCTTAAAATTTTGAAAACAGTCACAGTAGATGAGAGGTGACCACCACAGGCCTCACTATGAAACTTCATAAGCAACTTCTCATGTTGCTCTTTGTCGACACACCTTAGAAAATATCTATCAAGTCCTTTTTTGTATAGGATATCATCCATGATAACATACTTTTCAGCTTTGAGTCTAAGGTTTCTTTTCTCCTTAGAGCTCAGGTGTTCTGGGTAGTCTCCATAAGTTAAGTAAAAAGCAACATCTGAGAACCATGAGTCTCGTAGACTAACAAACAGAGTGAGAGGAAGGTCTTCTTTAGGTACACTGTGAGACATTAATTTGCATAAACCCTACCCTCAGACTAACTTAGTTAGTTAGATATTCAAATCAAATTCTTGAATCCTCACTACCCATGTGGCTCTGTTGTTCATGCCTATACCCTGTTGAGTCAAAACATCTTTAACTGTGGAAGAAGGTACATATATAGTAGAATGTGAGTGTAAGATATAAAATCTAAAGTATTTCATAGCTTTTACTACTGCATACACTTTTTTTTCTACCATGGGGTAATTTATCTCATACTTTTTCAAAGGTATGCTCATGAAAGCAATTGGCACTTCTTCTCCTTTTTCATTCTTCTGCAATAAGATCCCAGACAGGGTATGTTCTGAGGAGTAATGATAGATAATGAAGTCTTTTTTATAATCAGGATTAATCAATGTTGGGGCAGATGCTATGGCATTTTTCACATCATCAAATGCTTGAATCACTTCTAAACTCCATCTAAGAGGATTCTTTTCACTTAAGAGACTCACCATATGTTTAGTTGTTTCAGTGAAGTCTAGAATGAACCTCCTAAGAAAATTGGTCTGACCAAAGAATGACTTAACCCCTATCTGGTTAGAATGAAAACCTATTTGCTGAATGGCTTTTACCCTCTCAGGATCTATCTTGATTTTGTCTTTTGAGACTATGTGACCTAACAGCTTCCCTTTTGTAAGACAAAATATTGACTTCTTAGGATTTAGTGAGATCCCATGCTCTCTATATCTTTGCAAAATAGCTCTCAAATCCTTCAGATGATGTTTTCACCTTTTAGAAAACATTGTCAAATCATCCAGGTATATGATAATCACCTTTTTAATTAGATGGTTGAATGGTGAATCCATCACTTGTTGGAATGTAGCACCTGCATTAATTAACCCAACCGGCATGCGATTATAGGCATATGTACCCCATGGGGTGGTAAATGTTGTTTTATGTTGATCCTCATTAGCTACCTTAATTTGGTTGTAATAAAAAAACCCATCTAACATGGACATCATTTTTGAGCTAGCCACTGTTTGAAATATATGATCCATCACAAGAAGACCATAATTATCCTTTAAACTACTCTGGTTCAGATTCCTAAATTCCACACAAATCCTTATCTCACCAATATTTTTCCTCATAGGTACTATGTTGGCGATCCAGGTGGAATGATGAATAGGATATATTATTCGATCCTGCAACATCTTCTCAACTTCTTTCTTAATTGTTTCAGACACTTTAGGGTTATAGCTCCTCATCTTCTGTTTAAATGGTGAGGCTCTTAGCTTTAAAGGAATGTGACATTGAAGTTTACCTCCTTTGAAATTCTTCAAATCCTAGTAGGACCAGGTGAAGACATCATTATATTCTTTCATAAAATGAACAAATATTTTTCTCTCATCAGATGTATAGCATTTTCCCAAGTTTACAAACTTAGGGTTTTGTTCATCTCCTAAATTCAATTTTTCTGAGTCACCTTCATCAGGAAGCTCATGATAATTAGGCTTATACTTGACCGCATCAGATCTGTCAAAAAAATTCTCAAGGAAAACCAGGCCTTTAGGAATGCGGTTTCCTTTTAACTGAACAATCCCTTCTTCAACAGCTTTACCCAGATCAGGACAAAATTCTTCACAAGTTGACTGAGATCCCTCAAAGTAGGTAGTGCTAAAAAATTTCACCATTTGCATAAATTTATCAATCTGCTTGTCATCTTGGAAAACTTGCTAGTGATCTACATTATCAAGAACCTTAGGCCTGTATACCATCTCAATCTTATAAATTATTTCTTCGAAATATGGATGAAGAAGCAACAAAGATGTTGAAACTGCCAAAGAATCAGCTCTACTATTAAGGTTCCTAGGAATAACTTCAATAGAAAAGGCCTCAAATCCTTCTATTTCATCCCAGACACAGTTTTTGTAATGCTTCAACCTCTCATTCTTCACTGAATACCTTCCTCTTACCTATCTTACTATCAATTCTACATCTCCTTTGGCTTTCAGTATCTTTATTCCTTTCTTTTTAGCTTCTTCAAGACCAAGTAGAAGAGCTTCATACTCAGTAGTATTATTGGTATTACCAAACTCCAACTTAAAAGACTAAGGAAAAATATCTCCTTGAGGTGATATCAAAACAACCCCTACTCCAGATCCAACTGAAGTGCAACTACCATAAAACTCCAAAGACCACAAAGAATCTGGCTCTTCACTGTCAACCACTTCTGACTTTACTTCAGATGACATCATATAATTTCCAAATTCACATTCATGGTACAAGATTTGTGATTTAGGATCTTCTGATGGAAAAATAGTGTACTTTGATTTTCCCTTTGGTTTCAAAACAATATTTTGGTTATCAACAAGGATTGTCACTTGTGACCAGTCTAATTTGATTTCTCCCCTGAGGTCTCTACAAAAGGTTCTACTAAGAAACATCCCATAACTTGTAGGGATATCAGCTACCAGAATGGTTAACTTGAGATTTTTGCTAGGATGAGCAGCTAGGGCCACTTGAGCATCTTTGATTTGTCCTACTAGAGGGACTTTCTTAGAATCCATAGAGTAACACCTCCCAAAAGTGGCTGTTAGTGGAAGGTCTAGATCCTTTGCAACTGAAGTAGGCATTACATTATCGGATGCTCCAAAATCAATGATGAAATTATTCAATTTAAATCCATGGATAAAAAAAGATAGATAGAAAGGCTCTAGTTTCTAAGGGACAAAAGGACTTGTATCAACAGAGGACTGGGTAGCCAAGGTGGGTTGGATTTCTTCTGGTAAAATGGCATGTGTCGATTCACTAGTTGTAGGACTTGAAGAGGACTGTCCTGACTTCACATAATCAACTAGTCTATCAAGTTCTTTTGGATTCATCCTAAGATATTTTGCTGGTGACACTTGGATTTTTGAGGTTTTATAGAAATTTACAATGTCAAAAGAAGAATTAGGTGAAGAATCTTGAAAAACTTCAGCTTCCTTACCATTTGTATTTTTGGAAAAAGAGTTTTTTGGAGAAAAATCCTTACCTTTATCTTTGTCCCAGTGTTGAGAAGTTAAAGGAAAATCATTAGCTTGAGAACTGTATTGATTTCTGGTGAGGATCAAACATGTGGGATCTTCAAGACTTACTAGAATACTGCCTCCTCTTTCTGATTCTGCCTCGTATTCCATATAATAATATTCAGAGTCGCCACGTAACAAAGGAACTTTTTCATGTTCAGAAGGATCCTCAACTAATTATTTATTGATATGCATCTGCATTGATCTCACCATTTCAGGACAACTTGAGCCATCATGTTCATCAGTGAGGTGAAAGGTACACATATTTGCTCTTTTAGGAGAAACCTCTATTGTTCTTTGTTCATTTTGTGATTTTTCTAGATATATGTGGCTAGGAATTTCTTGATCAGGGTTTCCTCTAGGAATATCTTTATATAATGAGGGGGAATTCATATTTCCCTTGGTAAATTGCCTCTTCATAGTGATTACACCATTCATCAATCTTTGTACCAGGAGATCAGAAGAAGTGGTACTCTGAGAACTTGGCTACTCGACATCCTTCCTCCACTTGCCAGCCATGATTAAATCTTCTTCCAATTTGGTAGCCATGGTCTGAGCAGCACCTAAATCATCTACTCTTTCTCATCTTAAATGGAAACCAATATCTGGTGGCATAGCGTTCATAAAGAAATCTTTTGTATTTTCAGCAATTGGTCTTTCTGGGGTAGGGATCCTGTGAATGATCTTATTGAACTTTGCCACAAACTACCTCATGGGTTCATGTATTTCTTTCTTTAATTGATTCAACTGGGAAAGAAGATCATGTTCATCAGATATAATTTTAAAGGGTGCTTCAAAAGCAAATTTCATATTAGCCCAATCAGTAATTTTACCATTATGCAGATGATAGAACCAGTCAACTACTGATTCAGCAAGTGTTTGAACAAAAAATCTGACCATAATGTCTTCATGTTGAACAGCCAAAATTCCACAGGTTGTAATGAATGCATTAAGATGATCTTCAACAGAAAATTTTCCATCGCCATAAAATTTAGGCAACAGTTCTCTTGCTCCTTTAGGAAGAGAATGATTTCTAGCTAGATTAAGAGGTCCAACGGTATTACCCCAAGGTTGAGCCATGACTGAGGGTGGATAAATTGTCTAAAGGGGAGGTGCTTGAATTCTAGAAAGATTCAAGGCTTTCCACTGATGAGAGGATAAGGATGCACTAGGACTTGACTTTTTAGGAGGTTTACTTTTATCCTTCTTCTTTGGGGTATAACTAGTTGGAAATTGAAGATTTTGAAGTTCTTGGAAAAAAATATCAAAGATACCTTCCCTTGCTTGGGACCTAGTAAAAGGATAGGAATCCAAATTTGTGAAGAATTCTAAGGCCTTTGCATAGCTCTATCTACTATAGCTACTTCTTGGACAATTGGAAAACCTCTCAACCATTCACCAATTTCTTCTTCCTCTTCTAACACTGAATGATCATGTTGATAATATTGGTCACTTTTCCTTACAATCCAGGCTACTGAATGAAGATCAGATATTATGTCTTCTTGGGTGTTTAACAAGTATAAGACAGGTTGGATAACTGGGGGAACTTCTTCCTGACTAGGAATTCTGAGAGCAGGCAACACGATGGTTGCTTCATTTAATGGGAATAACTACTGATACTTTGTGTATCGACTCCCCAGTAGAGTCGCCAAAAATTTGTTATCATACAGATTTGTCTTTTCTTATAAATTATAAATTACTCACTCTAGACCCAGGTAAAGACATAATCTCAAAATAGCAGTCAAATCATAATGCTTAGCTTTACAATTCTCTGAATTAAGGTACAGCTCCCTATTTGATCTATAATGAATTCTATAAATTGCATATAGCTTTTGCAACCATTCACTTTTAACTAGAAAGCGAGTAAGGATTTTGCAACATTTCCATACATCAACATGCAATGAAAATGGAAAGAAAGATAGATAATCAAACACTTAAATGAAGCTCAAAGACTTCATAATCAGAAATAATCCACTGAAAATACAGCTATGCTAAAATAAGCTACAGAAAATTCCACTTGAAAATAAATTCCAAATACTCAAGAAATATACAAATAGAGATCAATATGCTATTATAAACCAACATATTTATATATATCATAAATTTTTGTTCCATTCATATCAAAATATACTTTCAAGTTTCTTCCTCGAAAACAAACTAACTAAAAATCCTAAAAACTATCAAGTCTTGCCTTACTTAACCAAAATTACCATCATCCTTATACAAATTATCCTGGCTATATAAATAGCCACCATTATTTTGAGAATAAAAACTAACATCCTAAGATACTCTCTATGGGATTCAGTATAACTATTTACAGAACTGCCCAAATTCAAAGAAAGCATAACTAATAAAAACTACCACTACTCCGTGATCTGTGAGGCAGGATCACGGAGTGGTGGATGAGCTGGATCCCTTGGATTAATCCTGTGAAGTGTCCATAACGCAAAATCTCCTCCATTCCTTATGCGCCTCTATAACACTGATGATTTTCACTTGATGTGGCAAGGCAATGTGAATTACCCTCTACTTCATACACTTCTTGTCTTTACGGACCTAGGCAATTTTCTGCATATGCGCCTCAAGGTGATCTGTGCATACTACCAGCATAGATTCCATGTTAGCAAGGGCTATGAAATCATTTGGGGTGACATATTTAGTATCTCTTATGGTAGTAACTTCACACTCAAATTATAGTATCAATTCCTCTATTCCCTTAACACCCTGAGTATCTTCTTTTATGAGGGAAATGTTCAGACATTTGAGGTCCTTTTGCATGGTATCCATTAACCCCTTCAATTCACTGAATAGGTAGGTGGTCCTGTCATGACTAGATTTGATAATAGAATTTCTCCACTCGATGCTTTTGATGGAGACATACAGAGTATCTTTGTCTAATCCTTGCACAAATTTCTCAGTTAGGAATTTATTCACTCCATACTTCTCTATTTCATACAGCTGATTCATCACCTTTAGCCACTTTTTTTCTCTTTTTCCCACTCTATCAGTTCCACCAAAATTTTAGTAAAAATTGAATTAACTACCTTGTGAGTCTTAACCAACTAATTGATATACTTACTCCCCTTTTGTATCATGGTTTGGATCCACTTAGTGTAGGCGTCTATGATCAGCTTATTCTTTTGAATCTGGTCTAGGGTCTTCCTCACATCTAGTGAACGTGGGTCAAATGATTGCGGAGCTACAGTTAAAGGGAGAGGACTAGGATCTTGAACTTCTTGAATGAATTCATCCATCCTCTTGATTGTCGCTTTCATCTCATTTTTTTCTTCTCATCCTTAAAATACCTATGAATGATATTTTTGTAGACTTTTCCATATGCTTTACATCAGCTACTCTAGTTGCATATCCAAGATCTATCTTTTCAATTGTAAAATCATCTGCAATAGATTCAGAAAGTTCTTTATCATTCCTCAGAACTGCACACTTAGCAAACCAGTGCCCTATTTTTTATCAACGTCCACTCTAGATTCCAGTTTGATCCTTTTTGGTTTCTCTAAGGAACCCAAAAATTTTCTCACCATATCTTCAATCGGAAATTCTATTGGCAGGACATTCCTTTTCCTACTGATAGATGTCTCTAACCATTTCAAGGTGGGAACCGGTGTCTGTTGAGAGTCTGCCATTGCCCAAGTTGGAGTGGTAGGTGATGACATTGTAGAATCTTTTACTCCCTTCTGATCATCCTTTTTTGGAACAACTTCTTCTAGAATAGAGTGTTGTGAGTTTACATCTCCCATCAAAGTATCCATTCCTTCCAGATCGATCACTTCTTTTTTCTCAATTGTCTCGACCTCTTTTTTGATAGCCCTTCTTCTGGAAGTTCTTGTAGATGAAACTATATGAGGAGACTTCTATTTCTTGACCTTAGATTCAGCAACTTTTTTTATTTTTAGATTTAGATTTACCTGCAACAAAAACATCTTCATTAGAAATTGGGAGACTTTTCAATATGAGCATTAAGAACTGATCCTCTAGTGTTGTGCTTTCCGTAAAGAGGTGGATTTTTACTGGACACCCATTTTTTGGTTCTTTTTATCACACTGGGAGTCTTAATGGGGATACTCTCACTTTATTCTATGTTCCAGTCAATCCCAGGAAGTGGCAACCCCTGCATTTTCTCCATATAGTGTTTATCAAGTATCTCTTCATCTTTCTCCTCTTCTATTCCCGTGGCATCAATGTTTGTCTTCAACTCAACTATTTGATTCAATGTAAATTGGCACCATGACCTTCTTCTAACCTCAAAATCATCTGCACAATTATCCCATAAGTATTCCATCTGAGGAACATGGCAAAATTTAGAAGGCGGGTTAAAATGTCAAGCAGCATATATCCTGATATCAAAATCTCCCCTAGCCTCGAAAGTTTGCAGTTTTAATTTGTTTAATTCTTGCTCTAAATTAAGGGCATCAGAGGAATTATTACAAGTATAAACACCAATTTGTATAGGAAAACTAGATTTATCCCTTCCCTTTCTATCTTTTAGGTCTTTGTGTACATGTGTCAACTAGCGACTAACTTCTGGTATAACATGAAAGTCTAGGGCATACCTAGGAAGTTTGAATGGTTTCCCTTTGAACCTGCCAACCCTTAGGTAAGTAAATCTTCTGAACTATATGAAAAATCTCCCAAAGGTGTTAAAAAAATTCTTAGCCTCCTCCGAAATTCTCTACTCAATGCTCCCCTGTAACTCAAAAATTAACCTTCCTAGGAAAATACCATTAACTTTCATATAGTCATCAACATGAAGATCCTTCTGTAGATGGGGATAATAATCATATACCTTCATATTGGGAACAGGAAATTCAATATACAGACCATCCCATTTTCTAGTATAGGCCAGCACATAAAATAGATAGGAAGACATATAAAAACCACTAGCCTTTTCTGAATAATTTGCCAGTTGATGATGAAGTTCATCAGCAATACAATTTTCCTAATCAATATACTTTTCCCCTCCCAAGGTTATCTGAATGAGGAAATACATCCAATCCTACTATTAATAGGTGTGACTATTACCCTTTATCCTATTCAATAGAATGACCAACTCTTCTACTTCAAGTTTAAAATGATATATTGTGAGGGGTTTGGGCAGCCGTGACCCTCCTCTTTTTGCTTCCAATAGCCATTGTTTAGAAATTTCATTTCTATAAATCTATTTTTTTGTTTAGAAAATAGAGTAGGAGGAAGAAATTGTCCATCTTTCATAGGGATCTTTCTCAGGTATGCCCATTGTTGTAAGGATGACATCTCAGTTTATGAAAGTAAGAGGGCTTCTATCGATTTTCTTGATACATCTCTCCTCTCTATCATATCTTATGACACACTCTAACACCAATTTTGGGCAAGGGGCCACCAAGGGAAATGCTACTACATCAGCCAAACCACTTAACATCACCTTCTCAATTATGGAACTAGGAACACGGCTTTTAATCTTACTATGAATCTCCTCTAAGGCACTCATCTTTATTATTGTGTCATAACACTCAGGCAATGAACAAACCAAAGGAGAGGTTCATCCAAAATTTGGGAGTGGGGGCTTCATATTTCTTAAGAAGGATATCTATTAAAGACTGAGATTGTAGAAGAGAAAATAGATCCTTTCAATATCAAACTTTCAAATGTCTTCAATTTTGAACAAGAGCTCTTGGGGAGAAAAACACTAACCTGAAGATTGTGCACACCCTAAGCTTCTCAGGATCAGAGTATACCTTCTTCTTGCTTCACCAACTTGATCATTTCAAAAAAAATTCACTATAGGACTGACAGCATGAACTCTCATTTATAACTGATTTTCAACAAAATATGCAAGATTTGCATTTAATGATGAAGTGGGCTTCAATTAAATGTGACAAGAGGTTTGGCTTAATGCGATCATTAAATATTTAACTCTTTGTATGATCAAAATGATGTATAAGTGTCACATCTAATTATTATTAGGTCTGCGGCATGCATGGGTATATTTATCCTCTGCCAGCTGTCCTTTCAGTCATATCATCGCTATCTTTTCACTTTTTCAATTCGCAAGTTCTGGTTGAACTATGAACATTGAAAAAGGCTATTTCAAAGAAGTGAGTTCAATTGGGAAATAAGACATGACTTCCCTTTGGTTTTTTTTAAAAAAATAACATGTGAACGGCAAAAAATACTAAACCTAACAACCCTTAATGCAAGACGAGGCCTCCAATTGAACCTTGAACCTTGAACCTTGAACTAGATAGGTTCAAGATTCATATTTCAATGGAAGAAGGGAAATTGCAAACCGCGCTGCTCATTTTCATAAAAAAACAAAGAAAGGCAGTACACACTGCAGGGCGACTTTGAACCTTGAATCTTGAACTAGACAAGTTCAAGATTCATAGTTCAACCGACAGGGGTGAAATACAAACTTAGATCGGTATTTATTGAAATGAGACCGTAAACTCCTGATTTTTAAGAGATAATCAAACAAAGTGTATGAGTCAAAATTAGGGGTAGCAATATATATATATATATATATATGTCAAGAGTCTTAGTGTATACAAAAAGGTGTGCTCTCATAAATATCAAGAAAAAATGTGCACCCTCGGTGCAGATGAATCAAGTATAATCAAGACATGACAAAAATAAAGAATAGGATAAGACAAAATAAGGGATAATCAGGTCTCACTCCCTCCCTCACCACCATCTCAGGGTGGAGGTGGAGGAGAATCTTCTCTAGGTGGAGGGCCTTCTCCCTCAGATCGTTCCATATACTGTGAATAAGGAAACACCTATTGGTCAACAAGGACCGCAATGCTATATGCAGCCACATACTATGCAGCTTTGCTATTCTGCTATGTAATATATCTATGTAGAGATAGGTGCTTAGATGCAAATCCCTGGATCAACACCTACACTCTGGCCTCATGCCTAGTAATGACTCTATCTCGCTCTGCAAGTTGTGCATGTGCAACCGCTAGTTGTGTCTGAGATGAATGAAGATTCCCTCTTAGTGACATGATCAGCTCCTATGGTGTTTGTGGTTCTCTCTGAGCCCCCTCCTCTCTCTGAGGTCCCTCCTACTTTGCAGCCTCCCATGCCTCTCTGCGCTAGGAATAACCTCTCCTCCTACTCTAGGTTGGTTCAGAGCTCTCTATGGTTCTCTGTGTGGTGGTCTATGTGGAACTCTTGGTGGAGGTATCGGTATGTCTGCCATGGGTGCCTACTCTAGGGGATCCTCATTAATCTTAGGAACTCTCTCTGCTAGATCTATAAACCTAGGGAAAGGATATCTTGATAGATGGTCTTTGCACTATGGGGTGACCCCTACATCTACCACTCCCTCTAGGTAATCCAACACTAGTCGGTGGAGCTCAATCAACTCCTGTGTGTATAACGCCAATGATAACCTACATGACAAATGTCAATGCTCAGTCTATGTTTTGCAAGCTCAAAGATATATAATCAAGAAAAGGAGATACAAACCAAAATCATACCTGTGAGACAAGCCTCTCTGCTCCTCATCCAAGAATCTAGCATAGGTAGTGTACTCTATGGATACACTGTAAATGCGACCATACTGCCTCAACACTCGAGACATGGAGAATCTCTCTATCACCATTGAGGACTTGCCCAATAATGGGTGTGAGACAAAAAAATCCCTCTGGATAGCCCTCGACTCAACCTAGACCTCCACATGTAAGTAAGGCCTCCATGTAACTGGGCTCAAATCATCGAGATGGCACCTCCAGTAATTTTTCTTGCCCAGATGGGCTTGTGTGATGAAATCTGAATATTTGTAGATGTAGGGTTGTCCACCTTATTATGTATCTATTGTGATGGGTCTGCAAATTGGGAGATTCTCCCATGCCCATATCTGTAAGACTGCAACTCTTGCAGCAATACCTTGGATCTCCTATAGTTCACCTCGTGCATCTCATGATACATCTTTGCTAGGAGGCACTGACCCTATCTAAGCTACTCAGGTCATGTGATCAGTCTCTCGAGAACCTGAGCCCAACCGCACAAGAATCCCTACTATGATCGGTCAAACATGAGAAAGAAACTAGTGAATCTGACCATCACATACTCTAAGTGAAACAACTTTCCATAGCACTCTACCAAAGTGTCCCAAGTGATAGATCAATATATAATCAATGGATCCCGAAAGACTCAAGATAGTGCTCAGACACCAACTAAAGGTGCGGAATCATACTCCACAATTGCTCCAGCAAAAGGAATTAGAAGAATCATGTAGATGTCCTCAGGAGTGACTATCATCTCTCCCATCGGTAGGTGAAATGTGTTGTCCTTTCTATAGAATCTCTACTTTGACACGGTCAACATCCCATGATTCACCTGCATATCGGGCATCTAAAGTAACCACCCCAACCCATAGGCTTGGACATGTGCCCTTTGATCATCAGAAAGACCTCAGACTAAGTGCATAGTGCTAGGATAAGTGGAAAAAAACTGAATATTAGGAAATTATATCTGCATCAAGATAAACAAGGGAAACAACATCAGTATCAGCATCAAATCAGGGTGAAATCACTACAGCATAATCAGGAAGCTCACAGACAAGATACTAAACAAGGCGAACCCGCAACTTGATGACAAAACACAGATAAAAATCCATCTATTCCCATAGGATAAAAGGTAGAAAATGACCAAACTGGCCCCAAGTCTCATACAACACAAGAATAAAGGCCAAATGATAGAACATTTTGATACAATAATTCAAATGGTTTCATACGATAAAAGGGGCACTGAAGAATATTTTTGTATGATAGATGGGTATGCTTCATATGACAAAACTAAAGCTTTCATACGACATAAGATTTTTTAGCCGATTTTTGTACAATCCCTCTCACAGGAATGCACGACAAACTGTGAATGGTTGGCCAAAATGTGCAAAAACAATAAAAATTTGACTAAAATGAGAAAAATTTGCATGAATTTTATCGACTACTTACACGTGGCGCATAGCCTCTAGGTCTTTTGTGCCTCTGCATGTGATTGAAATGATGAGTTGACACTTTGACCACTATTTTCACTCAGAGAAGCTTCTCGAAACTCAAAAGGTGGACGGTGAAAATGATTTGAAAATGACCCCTCCGGGCCTTATATAGCAATTTTGACATAATTTTCAAAGTGCTCCTATGGATGAAAAAATTGCACCCTTGGCTAATCGGACTACTCTGAACCCATTTTTGGGACCAAAATCAAAATCCAACTATGTCGTGACACTCAAAAATGCAAATTAACCAATTTTCATAAATGTAGTTGTCATTGACGCTTTCCTCATAGGATTCTGATCTAAGATTCTTTTTGATCAAATTTCTTGTGCATTTCCCTCTTCAATTCAAAAAGTCAACTTAAGTCAATTCTAGTCAAACTTGGTCAACTAGACCTCCAACAGGGTCGCATCTCAAATTTCTCAATCTTTTTTGATCTATCAGGCTTGTGTCTCCCCTTCTTTCGATTTCATTCCCAAGGGGGTTGTACCACTACATCGATAATTTGATGCACATCAACAAGTTCAATCTCTAGGGGCATCAAGCCCTAACACAAATCATGATCCAATCAAGTGATTCTCATCACTGCGCATCAAATCTAAATCTCTAGGGGCATATCAGGTTCATCACACCCCTCAATCTGTTAATTGGCTTCATCAGAACCCATATCAAGTTAATTATCTCAATCAATCAATCGAGTGGAAATCAGTCTCATGGCACCACATCAGGTTCATTCATCATCAAAATTAATCTTAAATCAGGAAATTTGCTTAGAGGACAGACATTCAGTGCCATCGCTTCACATCAAGTTGAATACTCAAACTCTTTTATCAGTCTTCACTCAATCAATCCCAGAGCTGATATCCTCAGATCTATCTATCAGTCTTCACCCAATCAAGTCCAGAGCTGATATCTTCAAAAATCTATCGATCTTCATTCAATCAAGCTTAGAATTGGTACTATCAGTCTTCGCTCAATCAAGTCCGGAGATGATATCTTCAAAATTCAATCAGTCTTTGTTCAATCAATTTTGAAATTAGTTTTGATGTGTGGGATATTTTCAGCACTTCACATCAGGATATTTCTAGATCTAATCAAGCTTCAAATTTTCTTTGACTCAATGTGTTCCTAGATCGATCACACATTAGTCAAAGAGAGGAAAATGTAACCACCTAAAATTGGTCTAGAAAACCTATAGCCCCTTTACAAATAATTGGTCTTAATAAATCCTAAATCTAAGACATTATCGCTAGACTCTAAATTATTAAGCATTTTATCAAACTTGCTTATATAATTTTAATCTTAACTTGTTGAATCAAATAATCAAACGTCTAAGCCTAAATCTTAAAATGCATAAAACATTGGGATAAATCAAAAATTCCTAAAACTACCTTTTTAACCAAAAAGTGAACCCATTCACACATGGGTGTGCACTCAAAAATCAAACAAAATAAATAAAAGGGAAAATACCAATTTTGTCTTATTCTCCACAAAGTTGACCAATCAAAACCACTTTATCATCTCACATGGACTAAGAGGAATTTTATCCCCACCATTGATCAATCTCTTTTGCCTCTTAATCTCAACCACTCATCCCTTGGAATCTCTAATAAAAGGGATAGCTCCCTTTGCTCATGGCTAGATTAGCTAGACCTAATAGATTTTCTCATGATATATAAAAATATTTGGAGTAGAGTTATAATGTTATTTTCACTCTAGAGCTCATTAGTACATTCATAGTTCTTTGATTTCATAGTGTTTTATTTCATTATTGCATGGTTTGTTTAATTTCTAGATTAATAGCATTCTAGTTTCTTTTCATAGCTTAATAGTAGATGCATTGTTCTTACACTAGTAGCTTGCATTTGTATTCTAGTTTCAATATCACTCATAACATGATAGTTCTTTGCATTTGAATATTCCATTTTGGATTAGTCAAGCCACTGATTTCTCTATGTCCAAATCTGATGGACATCCATGAGAATCATACTCACTTCAACTAGGAAGCAGTAAGACAATTTCTAGGGTTCATGATAATAATTTGAAATCTTATGTTTTCACTAACCCTTTTGATGTAATAGTTTATTGAAGTGTTTGGTTGCAGATTTTGATCTCACATTTTACCACACACACACATATGAGAGACTAAGATGAGAGATGTTGGGTGACCCAATTCATGCAGTCAAGAACTAGCAATTGTTTGTGATAAGATTGCAAAGGATACCCAAGATAGTTTGCCACTTGTTTTGTTTGTTCAAATGTCAATTTCAGATGATGTGTTATATTGCCAAGAATGGTGTTTCTTCAAAGTTCAAGTGTCAAGTGATTCAAGCACATCAAGAACAAAGAGGAGTTAATCAAGCACTTTCTACCCCTAAATTCAAATTGGCTCGGTATAAAAATCTTTGCACATGCTTGGTATTCCTTTGCCTCACACAAAGTGATATTGGCTTTTTCCAAGACTATGCATGTTGTGGGTTTTGAAAAGAGACTCATTGCTCGAATTGCATAGGCTCCCTTATGCCACATTCATGCTTTAAACAATCCTTGGGAATACATATGGTGAGTGTAAAATCTTTAGGTGATCCAGGTAAATACACTTGGATTGATCCTTGCACAAAGATTATGATACTTTTGGAGGTGAGTTGGGTAGCCTCTATCTAAAAAGTGTCTAGTAAGGACATTCGTTCATGATTATCCCTTGTATTTTTGCAAGAAAAATTAAGAAATATAGCCCTACAAGCATCCAAAATGCATAGTATTACAAGAAATATTAATATCTCTCGGCCCTACACAAATTTAATGTATTTCCCTTGTAGTCTTGTAAACAAGAGTGAGACCAAAAATGGTATACAAGCACCTAGTCAAATGTAGTCTTGCTTAGCAAGATTAAGGCAACAAGGCCCTACACATGAAGAAGCATTATGAATAGAAAATAGCCATGTCTTCCCTCTCTTTGGATTTAAGGAATCATTTGATTATAGTGAGGCAGAGTAGCTGAGTTTTCTTGTTCCCCACTTGGGTTGTTCCCAAAATATTGCTCTCTTGGCAGGCCCTCTAAAGGTAAATGCAAGAAAATTAAACAGATAGCTAGTGAAGGTCAAGATTTTTTATTTTCCATAAGGAAAAGAGAATACTCTCCTACTTCATAGTGTCTCCCAAACACATCAAGCACATGTTCATTCACCAAAAGAAAAAGTGTTATTTTCTCAAGCTCAATAAAACACTTTTGGGTTTTTGATTCTCTCAAAAAGAGAAGAGCATAATCTCCTAATGTCTAACTTTGAACAAACAAAAAACACCCTAGCTAAGCTAAGTTCCTAAGAAACCATCTAAGAAAACACACAAATTTTTTGGTTGATGAAGTCAAGGCAACCTGCAAGCACAAGCATTATTAGTTTTCCAAATTTCTTCTCTCAGAGCATCCTACAAGCACAAGTTGTTAGTAATTTTGCAAGAAAGAAGTGTGCTAGTGAGACTTTGACAAGAGAATCTTCCTGAAAAGGTCCTGCAAAAACCAGTTATGCTACAAAACTAGAGAGTAAAATGATCACACAAAACATGTCAAGAGTTAGAAAACCAAGATCAGCTCAATAAGACCATTAAAAGTTCTCTCTATTTCTAAGATGAAAAATCACAGAGAACAAACTAGAGTCAAAACTCGTACGAAAATTTATGTGCTCCCAAACGACAAAAAAAGCATCACTAAAAGATCATATGACAAATTTATTGAGTCCAAACGGCAGAAGAAATAGAAAAATAGACTCGTACAACAAATGCTATTTCACCAAATGACAAACTATTGTCTCACAGATTGTTGTAGAATCTTTAAACAAACTTCATATGATAAAGAGCGTAGTTTCATCAAAATGTGAGAAAATTGTGAAAATGAGGCAAACAAGAACTTTATGCCCCATGGTGGGCACCAAATGTGTGTGTGGTAAAATGTGTGACTAGAATCTACAACCAAACACTTCAATAAACCATTACATCAAAAGGGGTTAGTATCAAAATCAAGATCAAATATAGCATAAAACCCTTGAAACTAGCTTATTGCTTCCTAGTTGAAGTGAGTGTGATTCTCATGAGTTTGCCCATTAGATTGGACATAGAAAATCAGTGACTTGACTACTCCAAAATGGAAGATTCAATGCAAGAGGGAGAAAGATGCATAGACTTTCATGTTTTTCTCTTGAAAGATTTGAAAATGAGATAGATGAACAAACAAGATAAATGCATAATAACCATAAAGAATGAGGCTAAATGCAAACATAAAATATTAATGAAATGAGAAATGCATCTACCATTAAGGTATCAAAGGAAACTAAGATGCCATTAAACTAAGAAAATGAAGCTTAACTATGTAACAATGCAAATGAACTACTATGCAAGTAAGAACTACAAGTGCACAATGAAACTCTAGAATGAAAATAGGATTATAACTCTACTCAAAATCTTCTTGTTATCTCTAGCATGTCTATTAGTTCTAGCCTTGAGCAAAGGGAGCTATCCCTTTTATAGGAGATTCCAAGAAATGAGTGGTTGAGATTAAGAGGCAAAAGGGAATCATCAATGGTGGAGATGCAACTTCGCTCAATCCATGTGAACTAAGTGGAACACTTTTGATTGGTCAACCTTGTGGAGAATAAGACAAAATTGGTATTTTCTCTTTTTATTTGTTTTATTTTATTTTTGAGTGCACACACATGTGTGAATGGGTTCAGTTTTTGATTTAAAAGGGACTTTAGGACTTTTTTATTTATCCCAATGTTTTATGCATTTTAAGATTTTAGGCTTAGATGATTGATTATTTGATTCAATAAGTTAGGATTAGGATTATGTAAGAAAAATTTGATTAAGTTCTCTCATAATCAGGGTCTAGCGATAATGTCTTAGATTTTATAATTTGTCAAGAGAAAATAATTAGAAATAGGGGCTATAGGTTTGCTAGACCAATTTTTAGGTGATTACAGATATATTATCTTTGGCTACAAGTTCTAAAATAGAAGATTTAACCCCCCTTTTTTTCTAAATGAGAATACAATTTAGATTTAAGACAACAAGGTTTAAAATGTGAAATTCTTCTTTTCTACCATTAAAAGGGAAACTTTTCTTCATTAAAGAGCATACCTTATAAATACTAGATAAATAAATATAAAAAAATTATTTTCCATAGATGATACAACATAAACATGATCAATCCTTTGAAAAACCTCTTTTTTTGGTTTAAAAGGCATCTAGCACTATACCAACAACAACTTAGAAATAGTATTTTTTTTTAAGTGTTCCCAAAAATATAACTTTTAAACAGTATAGTTCTTCTATTATCTATTATCTACAAACTTATATCTTCAGGTCCTAACATAAGCAAGGCATTAAAAGAAAACAACTTTTATTTGTCTCTCATTACATTAAATAATATATAAACAAAATAACTCATTCATTACATGTTTCTCTATCTATTCACATAATTTTCAAAATAGTATTTACGAGAAATTCCAGCCACTACATACATTTTGGAAACCAAATAAATACATCTCTTTTTACATTATGGGTTTGAATGCTAAGAATTAACCACATAGGCTATTACATATACAAAATAGTCTCAACACAAAATCCTTCCCAAGCTTTTCCCTTCATTTTATCAAGAATCCAAGTATAGTGAAACCTACAAATAATATCTTGAACTCACCATGGGATGCTCACCTCCCAGTCTAAGCCTCAAAGAGGCCACCCTCGAGCTTGGGGTACCAAGTGTAGGTGGGTTACAATAATTTAAAAATACATTTACAAAAAAAAAAACTTACAAATACACCCAACCAAGGCTTCATTATGGGTCTCACAATGACCCTAGAAATGGGGTGAAGGTGGACCAAATACCCTATGGGGAGAATGCCAAAATGAACAAGAATCACAATGTCTTCTCAAGACTTTTCAACAGTGTCATAAATCTCCTCATTTCACAACTACACCCTTATTACCCCCAAGGAAACAAGCCAAAAATAAACTCCACCCTTATGACCCCCAAATACATAAGCAAAAGAAATGGCATCATGGAGCCCATACTCCATGTTTTCTCCCTCTCCTCCATGAGGAGAGACTCTACACCCAAGGGCTATCCATAAAAACCCTTCACCCCCAAGGTTACTCTTCCCTCCCAAGGGTGAGTGTGCCTTTATAATCCCATACACAACACATACAATACAACACAAAGGAAAATACAACACACAAGAGATGCATTCATGGCTTCCATTACAACTTACAACACAAGCTACACTATCATACTTACACAAATTTGTATTCTACAAGAATGAGAAACAAATAAGTAGAGAGCCACCAACCTAGATCCAAGATTAAGGCAAGAGTGTTGAAGAAGAGCTCATTTTGACCAAATCCTTCCTTTCCCAAGATTCACTAATTCTAGCAAGTATCTAAGATAGAGAGTGGGTGTTCAAACTTCTAACCTTGGAGGGCCTCCATTAAAAAGGCTCTACCCATATCCCCACAACTCTCTTGGAAGAAGGTAAGAATTCTATTAGTTTGGTCTTCACAAAACCCCTTACAAGCTTATTAAAAATGGGTCTCAGAAAAGGTAACTCAAAAAGTGGACAAAGTATTTGAATCCTAATGGAGGGTGGTTTAACCAAGACCATGCTTCCAAAAGTTTATTTTCGTCCATCTTGAAAATACAACTTTTGCAAGGGTCTTCTACTCAACTATGAGTTGTACTAGGGTTAAAAATGACCCTTACCCATAGGTATACCAAGTGGGATTCCTAAAAATGGTCCAAACTCAACCCTAGGTGTCATTTTAACCCCCAAAAAACTAACTTAAATCTTACCCACGAAATTCAAATGAAATGACCATACCTCAAGCTCTCTAACCAAGAGGTTCACATGGGAATCTTATTGGTACTTACCTAGGTTGGTTTTCATCCAATCCTCAAGTGTAAATGTCATATTTTCTACTGCTCTTATTGATATTTCATCAATGGTGTTACTTATTGATATTTAGGCATAGGATGATTGTCCCTTTGATTATGTTGCATATATAGAAAATCAGATCAATCATGGCTTGGAAATAATAAATAACACACCTAGTAATAATTACTTCAAACACTATTGTTTTATTCTACACATGTTCCTATATGTCGGCTAGGAAATGAATTTGAGGACTGATGACCTGAGGGTTATGGAATATGAAAAATATGGATTCAGAAAACCAATGAAAATGTGGACATCGAAATGGGATAGTAGATACCCATGGTCTCAATATTTGTATTTTGAAGAAAACTTTGTCATACCATTGAGTATACTTTTAGGTCATTCATGTGATTACATACTTACTCTAGAAATTAGAAAATTCCTTTGACCAAAGGATTATGATGAAAGGAAGATAGTGGATCACAACTGGGGAGACTGGTATGCATTCAAGGATTACAAAAATATAATATTTTATGGGTTTTAAGGCATTCCCTTCCTCCTTCCTAGAACAATACCCAACATAATTGCATATTTATATATTAGCAAAAAATTGGTTGATTCTAGTTTTATGTATCTTGGTTCATTTGGAAAATAGTCTCATGTGCCAGTGACCTTATGCTTCGAAAAAACTTTGTGATTACTACTAAATTCTATGACCTTATTGAATCTATATTGTCTCATTACAACCTACCATAGGATAAACCTAGGAATAATTTTGATCCCAAAGGTTTCATCACCCAAGTGAAGAAATCAAAAAAATTGTGCTTATGTGAGCATGTACCACTTGAACAAGATGATATTATAAGAAACCTAGATGAGCCATAAGCCTTGGATAATTTGGAAGTGTATCACAAGATTAATAAGGCTGAAAAGTGGAGGAGAAATCATAACTTTCTAGGTTTTGATGATTTCTCAAACATTGAGGATCCTATTGCAAGAGTCAATTATATCATTCCTCATGTAGATGAAGTAATTAAGGGAGTTCCATCATATATATTTAGTAGAGGGTCTCAAGGACCAAGAGGAAAAGGTATTCAAATTGTATTACCCCCTATGCATTTGTCACCACAGCCCACCCTTGAATTGGAAAGTGCCACTGAAGGGATGTTTATACAAGAAGGGGGTTGTACTTATTTTGATCAGTATTCAGAAGTAAGTCTTGATCCTTATCATGAAAAATTAATTGTGTTAGAACCACCCTTGGTTGATGAAAAGGATGATGCAAGGTAGTTTCCATATAAATAATTTGTTTCAGAAAAAGAATTTGTTCATACTTATGAATTGAGAACAATTATGTATAAGTATAAAGGTAAATTAGTGAGACAAATGGTGAATGAAATCACCTTGACAAATGAAGATGATTTGGTGAAGAAACTACAAGAAGATGTGGATTCATAAATGAATAATATGAACCCATAAAAGGGAAGGCAACTATTACAAGATGTTGGTATTGTTATCTTCCTGGGATGGAATATGAGCATTTCTATTGTTTTTTATAGATTTGTAAAGAATCATAACACAAAGAAAAATATGTTGCCTAAATATGTGAACACGATATACGTCGGCTCAAGCTTTGATCCTGAAAAAATATTTCCACAATGGGAATTGTATCCTAAATATAAGAGGCATATTCTCATAGATACAGTTAAATTCTTTGGCCACATTTGGGTGCAGAGGGTTGGGGAGACATCTCCCTTGGTCACTACAGATTTAAATGCTAACGTTGCAAAATTTAATAAAGCATAATTAGAACAATTGATCAAGGAAAGAGATGTTTACAAAACTAGGTATGAAAGATCAGAACATAAGAAAATGAAATTGAAAGACAAGATGAAATATATCACTGAGGGATGAGAGTCCTCATATCAACAAAAATAACAAGAAGTTATTCTGGAACTGCAAGATACAACCTATTGGAGGTTAAAGGCACACAATTTGAAAAGATGTTGGAGGAATGAGCTCAAAAGACTAATAATTCTATATATGACATGATGTCTAAACTAATCAAACATAGGTTTAAAGAAATGATGGTATATGCTAATAATTTTTGGAGCATGTATGCGGGTACTTTTAGGGCTCTAAAATATCCTACCAGACTTGGAGATAGGATAAAAGAAAAAACGGATGAAATGAAACTCAAAGACCCTATGTCTTTGGATGATTCTAAGAAAATAAAAATGTTGCTCAAGGAACATCAAGAAATCTAGCAAGATCTTATAGAAGATATGGATCGCCTTGACAAGTAAGACATGGAGAATAAACCCCACTATTATACATAGTGATGATGGCTTGTTGTGCAGTGCATCATGTGCTTGCATTTTGTTCCATGCTATTTTGATCTAAGATATATTCTGGTTATGTTATTGTAATTATCGGCATGATGAGATTATTTCAATGATAGTACTTTATTTTGGTTGTTAGTATCTTAGTTGTGATATAGGGTTAGATTATGTTGTTGTTTACAGTTTTGATCATATCTACATGATGATGTTATTGATGTGACATGATGCTTTATGATGATATCTGGTGTATTTTTCTTTCAAGAAACAATGGATTATTATATAATAATTATATTTGAGTTATCTATATTATTTTTCCTTATATGTTGTTGGATATTTTTGTTATTTTACTTCCATTGATATATGCTCATGTTGTCATGATTAATTATTTAATGTTCATATTTAAATGCAGTATATGTAAATGCAATTGTTAATTTAAATAAATTAATGTCCACTTATATTCTCAAGCAATTTTTATGTATTATGTCAGATGTGTTTGTACTTTGTGAGACAAATTCATACTCACCCCCTTTGTGAGGTCTACACAATGTCTTGTTCTCCTTCATTTTTTATCATTATATGCTTATGCTTCAACTGTTATATTGTGAGTTGTTGCACTTGATGTTTGCATATTTTAGTTAACATGTAATAGACATCATCTTTGCCTAATTTTTTTTTTTATTGTCTATATCTCTGGCAATTTCACAGGAGATAGTATTACCAACCTTTCATATTTGAGCCAATATCGTTCATGTGTGGAGAATGTACCTGTGATTATATTATTATTCCTCTTGTACATTTTGGTAAATCTAGATTTCATAATGCATTTTTGTGAAAAGACCAGTTGCATGTCTATGCATTAGATTTCTCGTAGTTGTTGCGGAAGAGGTTTAATTAAATATTGATTTAATTGTTTAGTGTTATTTTATTGTTGTTGGCTAATTTATCAAAGTCAAATTCCATGTGATTGGAATTGACTTAATTTAACTGATAAAGTCCTAAGTTGGTTTAGAAATTTAATTGATTTTAAGTCTTTTAATTTTAAGAGTCATGGTTAAAAAAGTGACCTTATATTTTGAGGAAAGGGTTTTACTCCTCACTTTTTCACTTTTCTTTTGGTGGAATTGGTGATTTTGCCCCAAATTATTTCAGAGAAAATCCTTAATTTTCTCCTTGTGATCGATTGATGTGTAGGATCCACATGGGTAGTGGATCTATGGATTCATGCCATAAATCCTCAACTCCTTGTGGATTCATTCTTTGTTCCACGAAGAATTGATTTTTCTTTGTCATTTCTGGTTTTTCCCCAATTGTGTGAAGTAGAGCATCTCACCATTTGCATTTAAATTTTTTATTTTGTTTGATATGAGTTGCATTAGTGTAGTGGGCCAAGAATTAGTATTCGCCCACAAGTTCATGTAATTCTTTCACCTGGTTGGGTTTGTGTATTTATTTCCATGTTGTAGATTTTGTAAATAATGGTTTTGGTAATGTTATGCTACCCAATTTTGTATATGTTCCCTAAAATGAGTTTTTATTTCATTTATGTGTTTTGGGGTGCCTAAGGGAAAATGGGATTTATTTTTGTATATTTTTGTGAAGTTTGAATTTTGGGGATTTTTGTGTCGTCTCATTTTGCGTGTCACTCAAATTTATCGTTTGGCTTATTCAGAATAATCCAAAAATTAGAGTGTGTTTTCCTCAAGGTTTACAACCATCCCATGGCTTTACTTTGTGACTTTTGGATTCTTGGTTTAATTTGGACTCCTGACAAAGTGCCTTGTTGAGTGTATCATGAGCACTTGTTGCATTTTTCCTTTATTGTGACTTTGCTTGATGCTTGTGTTTTATTGCATCTGGGTTTGTGATGTTGATGCTTGAAACCATCTCATGAGTATATTAAGTGTTCTATGTTTAGGATTCCATGGGGACTCGTGCTCTTGGTTGAGGCCAATGGAGTGTAGTGATAATTTATCTCCCTCTTTGATTGAGGTTTTGGAGTCGTTTATGCATCATTGTACTTTGACCGGTAGTTGAGGAGTAGTGGGATGGACTCGCTCTCCAAGGCAGGTTGGGACACAAAGTGGTCCTAGGGTAACCCCTGGTTGATTTATCTTAACAAGTGATTACCTTAAAAATAAACAAGAAAGAATAAATAATAATCAGATAAGTGAATTTTCCAGTGGTCATTTTTCTAAGAGACGTGAGCTGGGATAGTCGTGAACCATCTACGAATGTTGATTCGGCATTGCCATGGCCATCTATGTATGTTGACCTAGAATAGAATGGGTTATCTATTTGAGAGATGTGTGTCAGCACGGTAGAGCTTCCTTGATGAGAGAAGTGTAGGATTTGAGAGACAAATCCACAGAACCTGAAGAACACCTACATGCAAGAACCTGTTGCAATAAAGAAGCTGGAAGAGGGAAAGAGAAGAACTCAGAAGTTGCTCAAAAATGTAAGAGCAAAATTATAATCTGAATTAATGAAAAAGAAACTAAAAAGTTCAACCTATAAAGGTGAATGAAACCCTAAAACTAGAAAAGCTAGGTTTGCACATTAATAATTAATATAAATATTAATTATAATGCACCTAAGAGATAGCTTAAGTAAACTAGAGTAATAAACAACTTAATTAATTAAATCAAAGTGATCTAATTAATAAGTATAAATAGATAATTACTCTAACACCCCCCCTTAAGCAAAGCTTAGGAGGTAAGCTAACCTAGCACAGCTATGAAAGTAGGAAAAGATGGGTCCTGGCGACAAGGCCTGATCAGGTACCCAAGAACAACCAAATCTCTATAAAGCGGAGAAATAGAGAAAACCACATGGGAAAAACCCTACTCCAAGAAGTGATAGAAGAAAATGCAGAAAAGAAAGGCTCAAGAGACTCTCTCAAAACCATAAGTACAATCAAACCCCCCATGAGAGAGGGATGAGACACCAAGGCCCCCCCAGAATGATGGAACCCCTATAGGAATGATCGAACAAATGGAACTCCAATGTGGAAGAAACAGAGGTACATAGTACCAAGGGAACCCCTAAATGAGTGGTGAAACTGGAAGGCCGAGCTGGTGCTCAAAGGAGAATGAATGGGACTCTTGGAATGGAATCCCTAATGAAGGTGGGCCAATAGATGGGCTGAATCTGTCAGCTGAGAGGAGATGAATGTCCTCGGATATGCCCTCAACAATTGGAGGGGAAGGCTCGATGCAGGGAGTGACCATAACAGGAATAGATGAAGAAGAATCATGTTGAACAAAGGTAGACACAATAGGAGGAGGAGGTGGAGAAGCCACAACACTAATCTCAGGAGAAACATAGAAGTTCAGGTGACCCGACTTCTTCTCACTAGGCACTCGTGAAGTAGGAGAGATATTCTCTGACACAAGAGATGGTGGACCAAAATGGGAGAAGGAGTACAGGTGGGTGGCATGATCAACTATCCCTATAGCAATAATGCAGCCAGTCACACAATCTCGGATGTGTACAGAATCTACAGTGAACTCAATTATCTTCTCTGTCCCACTGTGAGTAGTCTGATAAATGGAGAGAAGGTTTGATGACAAGGATGGAACACATAGTACATCATGGAATGCACCACCATTGATATCAATAGAACTCTGAACACACATGGACATAGCAGTATCATTCCCCATCAAGATGTGTGGGGTAGGAGAGGCCGCAAAAGCTGAGAAGGAACTCTGAGAAGATGCCATATGATGGGAAGCACCAAAATCCAGCAACCACCAAGAAGAGGGAGCTGTTATAGCAGATGCACATAAAGCATGACCATTTTTATTGTCTGACCCATCTTCCTGAGATAATAATGAAGAAGACCAGCGAGAAGAGGAAGAAGGAATATCAATGTTTCTCTTATGAAGAAGAGTTGTCAAATTAGCAATATGTTGGGCGTATCCATCTACCTTATTTTGAAAGCACTGAGACTCATCATGATTGAACTTATTGCAATAAGTACACTTGGGTTTGTCTTTATTTGATTTCCCTTTAGGTGAAGGAGGTGGGCTAGAGGAATGCTGGGAAGGAGAATCCTTCCAAGATTCTGTGGATGATGATACCTATTTCTGCTTCAGTTTCCATGGAGATGGGTGAGTAACCAAGGCATGGCTCATAGAGCCTGAAGTATCATGCAGCTGTTGAATCTTTGATTTCCCTCTAGTCAACCGATCACAGAAGGATGCAAATAAAGGCATATTGTGCCTAGGACCCAAGGCATCCATAGTGGAATAGAAAGTGGAGGAGAAAATCTGGAACTCTCCATGAAGCTTTGAGATTATCAGAAAGATACACTCATCATCTGATTTGGTCTTCCCACATCCCTATAAAAGTGAGTGGAGAGTATTGAACTTCATCAAGAAGTCCTCAATGGTGTAAAAAATATCAGGAGACAAGGATGTCAACTCTACATCAAGCTGAAGTGCCCTAAATGCATTCACTATGCCAAACAGATCTGCAAACTTTTTCCAATATGCGCGAGGAGTGGTAAAACCATCTAGATGAAATAGGAGGTTGTCTGAAATGTGAAGTGCAATCAAACCCATGGCTTCATCCATTTTGTTTTTGTGCTAAAGGACCTCAAACAGACGCTAAAAAATAGGTTGGTGCTCATCCAAACATGACTATAAGCCACGTGACATGAGTAGCCTAGTCATGTGTGCTTTCTAGGTGTGATAATTGTGTGGTGTCAACCAGGCCATAGAGGGGTCCGACATTGAGAGAAGAAGTAGACAGAAGTAGAAGGGTCATTTTTGAATTAAAGTATAGAAATAAAATGCACCCCCCCCCCCATAATGTATAATTCTATCCTCCCGTACAGCAAAAGACAACTATAGAAAGCACAAAAGATGAGAAGAAAACATGTAACCAAATGCAGAGATGGAAAAAAAAGAAGCCTCAACTTTAACACCAAAAATGAGATCTCAAATGGCCAAATCAAAAATCAAGACTAGCACCATTGCATCGATCTCAGAAACACCTTTCCGATGATATTTTGTTTTCTGAAAATGGACTCTGTATGCACAAGTTACAGCCAAAAAACCAACTACTTCTCTGAAAATGAGCTCACTGGAAAAAACCAATCACGGAAAAAAATTTGACAGTCAAATGACCGTCACAGAGCTCGGGAAAAAATTTGACAGTCGTCGGCATGTCGCGGGCCAGTCTCACCGAAAAATTGTGAAAACTGCCAGGAAATTTTGAAAAAGTCTGAAAAGATGACATCACCCCCGAAATGATAATGTCACAGGGGTTGTGATAGTCGGTGGCACATAGGTGGTGGAGTGTCGGCACTGGCCAATGGAGGTGGTGGCCGGCGGCTACCGGTGGCTCCTAGGCGGCACTGCGCCAGCGGAGGGCTTGGTGGTGGAGGGAGCAGCATGTTGGCGAGAGGCCAAGCGCGGGTTGTGCACGGGTGGCTCTGGGGTGGCACGGTGGTGGTGCATTGGTGGTGCACCTGGTAGCACCCAAAAAAGCCCTAAAATGGGCATTTTTTAAGATTTTTTTGTATTTTTTTCTTGATTTGCGTGTTGTACAGCCTGGGAGGAAGAAAAATTTTCCCAGAGGTCACTGTGACCAAAAACAACAAACTTTATATGATTTTTGACTCTCCTGGGCCTTCTGAGTGCAATGGTGGAGTCCATTTTGGCTCAAAGTGCTCCAAAAAATAGCGCCTCCTCTAAAATGAAGAAAAGACCCTAAAGAAGCTGTGGCTTTCATCTTTGAATCACGGCTCCAAAAAACCTCAGACTAGGCAGCAGCAGGGAAGCTCTGATACCAT
>MU227266.1:46693-81545 GCA_018584345.1 Thuja plicata | reverse complement strand
GCACATTAATAATTAATATAAATATTAATTATAATGCACCTAAGAGATAGCTTAAGTAAACTAGAGTAATAAACAACTTAATTAATTAAATCAAAGTGATCTAATTAATAAGTGTAAATAGATAATTTAATTACTCTAACAAGAATGATTGCTTGAAGCCACATGGGCATGTACGAGCCATGTGATGACACTCCATGATTGAGTGCTCATTTTATATCCTTCATTTATTTTATCATTGATATAGTTATATGTAAATTTATGCTCTTTTCAATTATTCTCAGTAAAGTAGCTTCCTTGATATGTATATGCACTTGATCTTGTGCATGTATGATTGCTTATGTTCTTATAGTAGTTCCTTTTGTGATTCTTATTTGTTATCGAGTGATTATTTCCTCGAATTGCATGTATTTGGTACTCCGCGATGTGGAGAAAGCTTGTATCTTATGTTATATGTTGGTGTCGAAAAGCCTACCTGGTCGTGGAATGGAGAAAACCCCTTCTTGTTCATGTTTTCTTCAATTTGTATTTGTTGGGGCAGTGTTTCACATATGTCATGAAAAGTTTCACATATGGTATGCAAATTTTTTCATATTCCTTGTGAAATTTTGCATATGACTTGTGAAATTTTTTATATGCCTTGTGAAATTTTGCATATGCAAATAAGTCCAGTTTTTTTAATTTGCTCTCTATTTTTTGCATATGCTTTATTGCATATAAAACAGTGAGCACTTCCCAAGGGTTGGTCAAAAATGTAATTGCATATTTGGATACCCTTTTCCCCGGGATGTCTTCCATGTTTTTGTAGTCTGATTTCATCCTCAAGATTGTACATAGAATGTAACATTTAAGTATAAGTTACATATTCTTTCATTCTTATACTTTAATTATAAGTTACATATTTTTTCTTTCTTATACTTTAAGCTACACTTTATGTAATACTTCTAGGATTTTTTAGAGTTGTTTCAGCTAGATAGGTGTTAAAATAAATATTCTAGATTTTGAGAGATTTTAAGAAATTTTAGAAAGCCAAATTTCAAAAATTGGCATGATTCCCAAGTGATGATTTGATTATAATATTAAGTCTTACATTGGTGCATGATCGTTTTAGGATCGTTTCTTGTCTTGGTGTTTATAATTGAGGTTAGTTGGAAATAAACAAGTATGTTTAACCATGTTAGGAACATTTACTTTTGGACTAATATGAATGTTAGTGAGATGGATTTGATGATGGATTAGTCTCCTCTTCATGTAGCTATGGGTTCTTACCAGCTTAGCCTCTTTTGATGCATGGATGTTTTTTGAATCCTTGTAGGGAAGTCTCATGAATTTGTGTTCTTCATTCTTAGTATGTGATTGAGTTGTCTTGGAACCTTTGGAAGTGTTTGTTTAGTCTTTTGCTTGCATATGATCATGTGATGATCGATTTGTATTCTCTTTCATGTTCATATCTTGCTTCTCTTTATGGTTATGTAATGCACATTGTTACATGATAGTTGTTCTAGGTTTTAAAAAAAATTATTAAGTGCATATTCAACCCTTTGTTCCAAGGGTTCCTTGGTGCGCCATTACATGTTGGCTTTGTTGGTTCCCAAATCAATAGATTGGAAAATTCTATGAGCTTTCCAAACTCAATGCTCAAATCTTCCATAGGATTTGGCCAACTAACAGGAATGATCATTTATGATCTTCTTCCCCTACTCTTTTGGTTCTGCAAAACCAATTTGGGTGGGCCTATACCTTAACACTATCTATTGGTTAAGGCTTTTTATAGCTGATAGAGTTAAAAATTTACATGATCTCTCAAGGTGGAAATAGATTCTTGAGAAGAATCAGATTTTGAGATTCATAATTACTTGGGTTCTTTCAATACTTGAATTGCTTCTGATTGTATTTGTAAGTACTTGAATTTGTTATGTATATTATAAATGATTTTTGAATGCAAATGCTAACCAATCTCTAGGATTTAATATAAGACCAATGCCTTCCTTCTCTGTAGCAGTGAAATTGTATCTTCCTTTTGATTTGGTGTATAACTTTGCAAGACAAATTTTAAATTCATTACTTAAATGAATTTGTCACCTGATTAGCCCCTATGTGCTCAATCTATCTTCATGTTACAATTATTCTTATTGAATTTAACTTTTGTTAGAAAAAGACCAACAAGATAGAACTACTATGACAACTATATCAATTCTGATAATCAAATTGCAACATAATCAAATTAAATATCCCACAAGATGGCTTAATCAGTTTCTAATTTATTATAAATAAAAATCATAAATAACTAATCAAATAGAAATAACAAGTTCACACCTTTGAGAGGCGAAGTATTGATTTGTATTAAATCTAAAAGTTTGATAGAATACAATTGAGTATGAAATATGAGAAAATATCACAACTGTGCATTCTATTGTTTTTTTTGTGGTAAAAAGGATAAAATTTTGTACTCCCTATACTACAAAATGATCCTCTTTATATACGAGAGGATTCTAAATGAGTGAAAATACATGCCTTCTCTCTAAAAGGTACGTAAATAGTTTTGAGAAACTAAATAACTAATAAAACTTGATAAAAAATGAAGCATTTGTCAAGCATCTCCTATTAAAGTTCCACAATTATGGATGTGTTTGAGATATTCCTTGGAGGCACAAGTGTCTACATCATGAATGGTGTCCTAGGAAGCATCCTCTAACTCAATCATATTCTCCATTTGTGCACAGGTCTCATCCAATTCTGGTCCATATGTACATGAAACATCTAGGGCACTTGCAAGAATGGCCCTACACTCTTCTAACCATTGATCCATGTCTTTCAAGTCTATATTCTGATCTATCAACTTTAAAATTCCATATTTGATTGATACCTTAAACTCACCATATTTTGATTCCAAAGCCTCTGTAAAATTAGCATGCTCGGAAATTGCTTTATTCATTAAGGAAACTGATTTAGTATCTACCCCACTCATGTTCATATTGTGCAATTTGACGTCCAACTGATTGTTGATTTATTTTTGTACAATCATGTTCTCCATATTCTTCCTATAAATTGTCCAAAACTTTTCTAAAGTGTCTTTTAACTTATCAAATATATTTTGCAACATAATAGGTGTAGTATCCATTCTAAGATTTTTCATTTTTTCATTCATTTGTTGATATTCCTTCTGCAAGTTTTCATACTTGGCCTTCAATTATATTTCCTATAGCGCAGCAATTTTGGGAATAGAGTAACTACTCCTTCACTCTACAAATTCTTTTACCAATTCTCTTTAGATTTGGAAATCATTTATGGCTTGTAGAATGTATTGAATTTGTTAATTATGAAGCAACCAAATGATTAAACTTCCTCAAGTAAGTCCTTTAATTCACCTTATTTGCATATTTAATGGTGTCCTTTGGCAATTTTTGAAAATTGAAAAAACTGATAAAACAATCATTGAGATTAGCATAGGTCACTCTGATCACAATTACATTTACGCACCATCGAAAAAGCTTCTTATCAGTATTCATTGTCATCAACATAGTTCATACTAATCCTTCCATCAGGTATTGGTGTGACTTTCTATTTATTACTCCATAGTGAAAGGATATGTTGCTAAATTCATTGACGTAACTCTTCTTGATGTCCTTTCATAGTTCCTTTAGCTATTATTCATCAGCATGTGCTCCTCCAATGATTTAATTGGGTATCGGTACAACATTTCAATAGTACTTCTTATAGTATATAGCTATACTGATATTCTTCCCATCGTTGCAACTTTCTCTGATGTATTATTTATGTTGTATCAGTATAAGTCTTACTGATGACCTCATCGATAGTCAATAATACATTTTAAACCTTTTATCGATTGTTATAGCTCTGTCGATAAGATTATCAGTATATCGTCTGTCAATCATAGTATTCCTTGACAATTTTACATTTTATTGTTTATCAGTATGTCCTTTTCTGATACACTTTATTATTCTTCTATTAATTATTCCATCAGTAAGATTGCTCCCAATCTGATGGTTTCCTTTGTAATATTAAATTCTTTTATCAATGAGACTACTCCTAATATCTCTTGGTTTCCTATTATTCCCTCTGATCTTCCATTGGGGTGACTTCTGCCGATATTAATCATCAGTATAACCTTATTCTATCATGCTAACTTCTGAAATCTCATGCCATTTTGAATCCCTAGGCCGATTATTTCTTACTATTTTCTTATTATCGGCATAACATCCCTAAAGTCTAGCCCACATTTCACTTTGGGACTCTTGTGCCCTACATACCCATCCCTACATTTTGTTGGCAAAATGTTGGGTCCCCTTTTTTTTTCTTTTTGGGCCCTTTCCCTTGCCTTGTCTTTCGTTTGTCTTTTTGGTCTTCTCTAGGATCTAGATCCCGGAGAGTTATCAATAGGTTTCCAACAACTTCCAGACCTTGGGGCCCTATCGTGTTACTCCTACCTTCTTGGGAAGGAGTAACCACCAGATATCCCAAAGTCTAGACTTTAGTGGCCAACCTATTGCATGGAGTGGTTATTGGTAATTAATTCACTCCTTCAATCATTATTTAAGGTCTTTTAATCTGTCATTTTAAATTAACCATGATCAAATTACCTCCTAAGAAAATTTTCTAAGAAGAAAAACAAAGTGTTTCCTAAGCTAAGGTCCTTAAGTTAAAAGGAGCAGGAGGTGTGTTTGAGGTTTCCACAAGAGATTTGGTGATAGAGTAAGGTAGCCTTCAGCCTCCCTTTCCAGCATTATGAGTTTCAGGTAGGCCTTCTTTGGTTTCCCTGCCTCTTGTTTTTGTTTTTTTCTAGGCTTTTGGTTAATTTTTGTTGTTTTGTTTCCTTTCCTTTGTCTGGTTCATGTTTTTTTTTGCATGTTTGGGCTCCTTGTGTTTTGTGTGTCTTTTTCTGCATCGTCCAGGTCATTCTTTCTATTAGGCATGTTATTTTCCTGGGCCTGGTTGTGCGTCTCCTTTTCCTTCGTGGCTAGTCCTTCTTGAAGGGGAGATGTCTGTATTTTAGTGTGCGTAGGCTATAGATAGTTGTCTCATTTTCCTAGTCTATAGTGTGGCCAATTTTATAAATATGGGTTCACCCAAGATTTGTAAATTTTTGTAAATTCGCATCCAAGTTTTGTAGAGCTTTGTAAATTCTGTAGATTTTGTGGCTTACATGTTGATAGTCAGGCTATCCATGTACAGTTTTGAGTTGCTTGAATTTTTTTTCGCTACACTATGGAGGCCATGTGGTTTTGCAAGTTTCTCATAGTGTCGGTCCCATGGAGGTAGATTCTTAGGAATGTCGCCTCTTTAAATTGCTTTGTGAGGTCTCATGACTACGCTCATCCAATAAACATGTTTGTCTCTCTAGTTAACGTGGCATTCATGTTAAGGCCAAGAACCAGGTCAATTGCAAAGCCAAGCTCGTTGGTTCATTTTTTAATTTCTCTCTCCTCCATCATTTCTATCTTAATGGCAGAATTAATTCTCACTTGTGAATGTTTAAAATATTCCCCAAGTGGCATTCATGCCACCCGTGCTAAAACAATTGTTAATTAATTGTCATTACTCAGCCTAGTGGGTATATGTGTTTCAAGGTATGGTGGAAAGATCTCCCATCCCATCATTGATGTTTGTCTTCTCTTTGATCCAGCTCTGGGTGTCTTGGAAACCCTAGGTGCATCTACCACATTCACCATTCAATTAATCATTTCTGGTCTTTCGCATGCATGGAGTAGTTTTATATTTTTTTGGTTTTCTTGCATCAAAGATAATTTATGCACATTTTTAAAAAAAGGAACTAACATTTTCTATTTCAAGATGATAATTAAAAATCACACCCGAAGTCTCGGAACCCAGAATCTCTTTTTTTTAATGTTTATGTACTGACGGTTGTTTGATTTACAAGTATAGGTTAGAGAAAGAAAGAAATGGCTTCAACAGGATTGCCTCTCGGGAGTCCCAAGCTTCCAAGCATCTCAAAAAGTACTACTAAAAAGTCTAAGGTAGAGAAGGTATTGAAGAAGCTCCCATTGACCCAGAAATACAAGAAAGGCAGGATAGTTCTAGGATCCTGAATTGAATCCACTTTGAAAGAGGTCACAAATATAAATGTTAGCACCTAGGCTGAATTGAAAGGCCTCATCCAAGAAATCCACCAATAGCAATGGGTCAATGACTCTATTTTAGTTAACTTAGTGACATCTAGAATCATTCAAGCGGTTGGCTTTCCTTACTCAATACAAGCACCAGAGCTAATAGTTCTAAATAAATGTCATAACCCCGGCCACTAGAGTCATTGTGTTGGTCTCATTCAACCCCTTGGGATACTTGGTACCCATCATCTCCCTGGACCACGATGCCACTACCAAGGTGGCTTATTCCATTCTTTTCATATGCTATGGTTCACACTCGGGCAGCCTCAATAAACCAATTTTTGTAAGTAGCTGATCCAGCCTAGACCCACCTCAATTCAAAATTCCTGAAAAGCCTGCGTCAGGACTTCAAGAAGATGCAGATCGATATTCCTCACTCCGATTTCAAGGATCCCATCCAAGTTAGAATCATATTTTTGGGGAGCCCCATGCTCGAGGTTTCACCCCTTGAATGTACTACTTATATTGTATGACCACCAAAAAGGTGCGCTTTGATTGGGCCGCCATTATTACTAAGAATGTGGACATCAAGATGAGGAAGTTCAAGGAAGAGCACAAGTTCTATATGACTTCCTACATCCTATGGCTATTATCCTAGAAGTACTTAGGAATCTAGGGATTACATACAGTCAGCATACTTAGGACCAAGACCACACAGGCCACCCCATGGGATAGCTTTCCCCAAATTCAGTGAGATTAAATTTTCCCCAATTTTTGCAGAGTCAATGATGCCTACATTTTCCACAGGAACAAAGCAATCACAAATAATAAGGGATTCAAAATGTCCCCAGAGGCTATGGCCTTAGTTGATTTATGGGGGTTTTATTTCATCCAGATCACATAACATACCTACATTCAGGTATCTATATTTTTTGGGTACCCGCTCCTGTTAACCAATAATTGTGGAGAAAGGATGATTTTGTTAGAATTTTGTAGGTTGATCCTAGAGGCACACACCCTAATAGCCACAAAAAATACCCCCTCCTTCTCTTTCCCATTTGTGTACGGGAGATACACTTGCTCCCTTGTCGCGACCTAAGAAGCAGAAAATGAGCTAAGCAGTCTGAGCTTGGATAAATTTTCACTCAGTTGCTAGGATTATGATCCATGTGGTGGACTAGCAAAGGCAATGCCTTAGGAATCAATCCCGATGAGCCACACCTGGAAGATTTTTCAGAAAATTGTCAAAATGATTTTAATGTCTGTAACCGGCATTACTCTAGGATGCCAAAAGGAATGATGGAGCATCTCAAAATTTGAAAATTTCCATATATTTTCTCTGATAATGGGTTACTTAAGGACCACGAGTATAAATAAATAGGCATTGACAAGATGGACCTCCCTCGGGTGGATTGGGACACCCCAAAAGTTTTGACTATTGAGGTCATCTTGAGAACAATAATTGAACATAGCCACTCATATTTTGTGAAGGCTTGCCTGAAGAATATCCGATTGGAAAATCAATTTTTGGAAGCCTTAGGCTCCTGAGTAGAAAAAAAATCCAAACCCCAAGGAAAATAGAAAGTTGGTGCGCCCCCTCAATTCTTGGACCCCATTTTGGCCCCCCTGGGGGAGAAGTTAAATATAAAGTTGGGAGAGTCCCAAAAATTGTTGGACGCAGCAAACTCCAGGGTGACATTCAGTCTTGAAGCCACTTTGGTGGGTTCCTATCCCCCATCAAGAGAATCCTCCTCTTTGTCCATATTACTCAACGTAATTTCCAACAAGGAGACCGAAGAAGCGGCAATAATCACAGCTGTTGGGGTGACACTCTAGAAGAGAAAGAAGCAAAAAGTAGAGAGGCCCCCACAGACCAAAGACCCAAGCCCTAAATCCATGAGCATGAATGAGTTCAAATTTATCTCCTCCTCTAACAAATAAAATCCTCCAGAAGATCCCCCTGAGATATCAAAGATTGATGTTGATGACTTCTTCCAAATTGCAGATTTGGGAGATCTACATGAGATGGTGGATAAGGCCATAGAATAAATAGAGAGACAAGAATTTGATGTCTCTATAGAAGGAGAAAATAGAGAAGAGGCCTAGGATATGGCCCAAGAAGAAGAATAAGAAGAAGAGCTCCAGTAGGAGGAGGCTGAGAGGAAAGCCACTGAAGAAAAGGAAGAAGCAGATAAGTAGGCTGAGGAGAAGTTGCTGGCAGCAGGGGAAACCCGACCTTTGGGAACAACCATACCCCTATACATCATCCTCCAAACTCCAATAGAAATCTAAATTCAATCACCACCCCAGTATATATAGATAGATTAGGCCATCACAACATTTCAATAGGTAGATTTGAATATGTCGCCTCTGCAGCCACCACCAATAGAGGATATCCTAGGAGACAGTGATGAGGGAGATAAAGGAAGTATAGGTAAAGATCCTGGAAACATAGATAAAAATGCATCAATGTGAGAACCTGAGTGAAACCCTAGGGAGACTTCAAGCTTGGGGATGGTAATGGGAGGGTCAGTAGGACCGCTATAGTGGTTAGTGGAATCCTGGAGAAGAAAAGCTTTGATGACAATAGTTGCCCCGCTGTCACTAGCTAAAATATTGGTCGAAGGATAGGTGGAAAAGAAGCCCAAAAGGGCTCACACCCTCCATAACACTCAGAGGGATCTAGATGAAAATGTGGTGGTAGTAATAGCGGCCCCACCAACATGAAAAGATGAATCTGAGAATACTACCAAAGATTATGTGATCACATAAATACCTCTAGGAAAAAGGGACCAGAAAGGGGAGTTAGATCTCCTAAATGATGCGAGTCAGGTTATCCATGCTTGGTATGAGAAGTAGTCCCAGAGAGTGACAAAGCTGAAAAAATGCAAACAAATATCTTCTTAGGCTCTTGATAGAAAGCATGCCCCCTCACCTTTGTAACACCCAAATTATCTACGTCCAGAATGCTACTTTTGTAGAGTGATATTGATGCACTAAGAACAATGAAAAGGAAAGTGTAGGCTATCGATGAGTCGATGGCTGAACAAATTAGAGTAGTGAGGAGCTTCATGTTTGAGTACCTCCCTAATTACTTATAGGCACAAGACACAGTGAATCAACTAGAGACGACCATTCCTTGGTGGCAAGAAGAGATAAAAAAGTATGAAGAATGGAGGGACGTCTTGGGAGAAATCCTAAATTTTGGGGAGGACAGTTTGACGCCGACAAAAATCCTAGGGGATGATTTTTATGGGTTCCCCAAAACCCAGTACTCCACACTTGTGTTCAAATTAAAGGTAGGAAAGCAACTGGTAAGGATTTTGGAGGAACAACTTTTGGCGATTCAGACCCCACTAGACCAGTATTTTGTATTCATCAAAGAGCTTACTTTAGCTAATTTTCTCAGCTGCGGGACTTATACTCCCATAGATATCATACTCAGTAGATTTGAAAAAATTATTGAGGTTCAATTCTGGCCCTCCAGAGATTTTGACAGCACCATAATGGTACGACTCTCCCAAGCTATGCTCAAGTCTCATGATGCCACCAAGGTGGCTTCAGAATTGAAACAGAAGGCTGGGGATGTTGGCGATCACCTTGAAAGCTTTGTCAATCATCATGATTGTTTGAAGGATGTGGAGGAAGAGGGCGTACTTCATATTTTGGAAGCTTATGAAAAATTTAAAGGCCAATAAGATTTCCTAGACTTGGGAATTCCTCCCTCTATAGAAAGTTTAGTCATTAATTCTTTGACCGTACGCTCCCAGAGCCCAAAATTCTAGGTCCCAATTTTGTATTCTTTACAGTGATGCATGTTGATAGCTTCTCCAAAGCTGATTGATCACTGTCCAAGATTTTTATTCAGACATGAAGCAGTACTTTTCATCCTAATAAGTGATTTTTGGAAGTAAATTTTGTTGCAGACATCTCCCAGCTTCTAAGGTGTCGTTCTAGCATTTAATACCTGGGGTACAGAATGTCACTCAAAGATTGAGAACCAGAAGTGCATTAATGAGGGCATATGGTCTAAGTCATCCAAGGTGCACCATCACATCTACAAGTATAGAGTCACTTTTCCTGATGGATACTTTTCTGGGACTTGTCACCGTCTTTCTTTCCCCTCTTGTCTTCTCAAATGATTGTATAAAGTGAGATGATCGTGACAGCGGAGGTAGTATCAGCTGTAAATATTGTAATTTAATGAAGTATCCTATATAGGTTAAGGTCCCAATGTATATAGGATGTCTATAAATAATAATTTTGATGACATTCCAAGGGTCGACGAATTGATGATTTTGTTATCCATAAGAAATTATTAGGTTTTAGTTACTTTGTTCAAAGTTCTCATTAGATTAATGCTCCCTTGGAGCCATTAATGTAATCACCAATGATGTGGGACTTATTAAGTTAATGAAGGAATGAGGAGCACCTCTTAGCACTATGTTCTTGTGTTTTTTATGGTTCTAGAGTTAGCAAACACTTTTCGCATTGCATTCTTCCTTATGTCCTCTACTTCAGTTCTTTGATGGTTAGATGAAATACTTTACTTTGCTACTGATATATGTTTGACTGATAATCATGTGTATATTTGGTATTTGTTGTTAGTTTTTTTCTAGAGCTTTGTTGATGTTTTTAAATATACATATCAGGACTATAGATAGGAATTTTCTCTAACCCTGATTCATCTTTTACATTTTCTTTTATTAGAAATAAGAATGATTGCAGGAAACCCAATAACCTTTCAAGTTCCTAGAGACTGATCAGTTAAAAACAATCTATCCCCTCATAAACAAGCACTCACTTGTCCAACTAAAATAACCCTTCTCCATCGTGACCTGACTACTAGGTGCTTGGAGGCTAGGAGAGTCATCTCTCTGGTAAACCTCTTTAGGTGAAGTTGGATGGTACTCTGGTACTCAGTGAAAACTCTCTCCCTGTTGGTAAGGTCATCACAAAGTCCTATCAATAGAAACTAGCACAAGAAGGAGGGCATGAACTCATCCTCCCCGAAAAAATTTGACACCATACCTCCCAAGGGTTCCCCAAGCAGTAGTTTTAGAAATCAAACTTTCCATAGGTTAGGGTCATTTTCTCCTTTGCACTTTGAAAGAATACTCTGATCAACCCCAAACCCTAGAGAGTTTGTTTAACTTGGACCTCCAATCTGAGGAAAAAGTCCTACTAGAAAAAGTAGTCCGTGAATCGCTTATTGGGGCTTACAACTTCTCAGAGTATCCAGGTTTCCCAACCTGCCCCAACAAAAAATACCACACTTCCAATTCTCATGGTCCCAATGGCTATGCACTTCAACAATAATGGCTCCTTGATGAGACAATTCCCTATTGCGGTCAATGATCTTCCTCCACACCCGAAGAAGATTTTCCCCAAGTATGAACACCTAGGTCTCTAGACTATGGAAGAACACCTACAAGCTTACAAGGATGCCATGAATAGGCACCATATCCAATAGGAAGATGTAGTAAGTAGGATGTTCCCATTGTCCCTAGGGGAAAGTGAGCTAAACTGGTACCTAAAGTTTCTCACCAACTCCATCAATAGCTGGAAAGACATGGAAGTAGCCTTTTTGATGGTGTTTTGCATTCACATGGACCCATCTTGGTCCCATAGATAGTTCATTTCTATCATAAAATAACCCAAAAAGCCTCTAGAAACCTCTAACCACTAGTTCTAGAGAGCCCTGAAATGATGCATATGTCCCTTCATTCCATCCACCAAGGTAACCATCCACACTTACCTCAATGCCTTGGACCCGTTCATTGCAACCCTCCTCTAGAGAACCACCACCACCAATGAAAGAGACACCTTGGAAAAATTTTACAACCTCGCCCTAGAGCTATCTCGCAACTTGAGTAAATCTCATGGCAGTATTGGACAAAGTATACCATATAACATGCAACCTAGAGGAAATTCCTATGCCAGGGGGTATGATCCTAATTTGGTAATGGCTTCCCCAATGATGAAACTAGTACCCAGGTATAGTTACCCCACCAACCACCAAAATCCTCCAAGCCCAGAGTACGTTTCATCGACACAACCATAGTAGCCAGTTCCTCAATCTTTTGGGGTACCCTTCTTCCAAAAATTTGTGTATGGGGGATTACTTTCCACAACTCTAGGCACTTCTGCACCCGCTTCCTACCCCATTCATCACATTGTGACACAACTACCTAGCTGGCCACCGATGTTGAATCCCTCGAGCATTAAGGTTGAATCCCTTTGGAAATTTACTTCCTCTCTCACTACAAACATGGGATAGTTGAAGATGGGACCGTCTATGTCTCATAACTCCAACCCCTCTCAGTGAGGAAATAGTTTTTTGGGATAGTGGAGTACCAATAACTTCAGGCCTCTAAATCACTACAACAACAATGGAAACAACAGTGCTTGACCTAACCACCAGCAATGGAATAACACACCAAATAATGGGCATGTTCCCTGAAATCAGCCTAATACCCTAGGGGGTGCAGTTCCTAGTCACACCGCACAACTCTCTGAATTCCACCCCTTGACATCATGGTGTTGGCTGTATGATACTAGTTTACACTTTGAGGAAAATTGTACCATGCTAGAGAAGATCATTTAGATCTCCTAGTCCAATAGGCAACATAATGTTGATTCACCCTCCCCGAAATCCTTGTCCAAACCCCATCACTCTACATTTTCTTGTGAGACTTCCTTCTTTAGGGAATATGAAGAGGACGAGGAAGAGCCCAATTTGTAGGGGTTCCTTGATGACTCCATTCTATCCTTTGAGGATAATTCTTTTACCAATCCTTAGACTTCTTACAACACATGGAATAAATCTATCAAAGGACCCTTCACAAATTCCACTCCCTCGAAGATTAAAAATCCCCCACCAAATCCCCTCACGAATGTCAATCCTCCCCCTCCAAAAGGGTCTACCCCCAGTCATGAATGATATTTTGCAAGAAGGAACCAATGGACCCCAAAGGGAAAATTTGACATCACAAAGGTGATGGAAAACACCACCACCACCATGACCTTAATTAAATTGTTACTCAGTTGTCCCAAGCAGAGGAAGTCCCTCTTGCAATATTTGGAAAACTTAGAAATTCACAACCACCCACCCATGACCATCACCTTTGATGATGCCAATGTGGTTGTATTCTAGGGAAACACAAAGAATCCCCCTTTTTTTCTTGGCCTTAAGATTCAAGGTAAAAACCTACATAATTGCCTCGTAGATTCTAGAGCTTTAGGAAATGTCATGCCCTTGTCTATTTCTAAGAAGTTCAGACTAGTCCCCACACCTTCTAAAGGTGCAGTAGTCCAATTGGACAAGACTATTGTTAAAATGGTGGGCGAGTTGAAAAACGTCCAAGTGCAACTTTTCCAAGATCCCCAGATATCCAGTGTCATTGATATCCAAGTGGTAGATATCCCCAAAACATATGTGATGCTTCTAAGTCGAAACTAGTCTAAGGCCCTAAATGGTTATATCTCAACCGACTTCTCCCACTTATTCTCTCTTGGAGAGGAGAAACCAATCAGATTAAGGTAGAAAGAAAACCTCAAATGAAATAAGCCCTCACCGATTATGGTTAGGTGAGTGAAATATCATTCACCGAACTGGAACCTAGCTTGTATAAAGCCAAGGAGGTCTTGACCTTAGACTTCATTCCTAGTGGAACATTCATTGGTGAAGACCTCGTAATCACCCAGATAGTTTAGGATCTCATTGTACAATTAAAGCATGATGTTAATCATCAAAATGGTGACGCATCCTTAGCAACTCTCTTATCAAATACTTGGTGTTGGATGTACTGCTAGAAGCACTCCAAACTGGAATTTCAGCCATGTGTTGACATTGCTAATATCTGCCTCAAGAATTTACAAGAGGAGAAATGCATGTAACAAGCCCTGACCTACCGTGGTACACTAACAAACACATCTAATGGACCACTCATGGAGGAATACCCAATGGAGACTCCTCTGGAGGATTTTTTGGTCCTTGTGCCTCCTCCTTTGGGATGCACACCAAAAGCCCACTCTTATTCCAAACCAATATTTCTCGCTACCCAGCCCTCTCGGCACCATTATACTGACAACAATCTCTAGATCCTCAAGTTTGATGGATCTGAGTCCAAACAAGGTTGTGGAGTTGGGGTACAGCTAATCAATCCCCAAGGAAATTCTTTCCTTGCATCTTACCGAATGTAGTTTGATTATACCAAGAACATTATAGAGTACGAGGCCTTGATCCTCAGAATTATGCTCACACTAGAAAAGGAATCACTTGCCTCTAGGAAATGGGTGACTCAAAACTCATAGTCAAATAAATCTGGAGCCAGTATACATGTCATGAAAAATAGCTGGCATCTTATCATAATAGAGCATGGAATTTGATAGAGGAATTTGATGCCTTCGACATTGAGTTAATTCCCCAAAAATAGAACTTTGTTCCAGATGCCCTCAGTGTGTCAACCAATACCCTTGAGCCCATGGCAAGTTCCCAAATCTGAATATTTTCAATAGAAATGGTGCCCACACCCTCCGTCCCCAACAATATAAACCATCTTTAGATATTTGAGGATGATAGGCATATCCTTGCCTTCATGGAAAATGTTGATGTTTTTGAAGACCAGATCATGGAAGAAGAAGAAAATGATGATACGGGACAAGGTGGGGATGAGGATGGGATCCTTGACTTACCCACCAACACCATCCCAAAGGGGATGGTCGCCCTCAAATGAATCTTTGATTCTGACCCTCAGGCCAAAGATAAGATGCCCAAAACCCCCAAGGGGGAAATATAAGAAAGTGAATATTGGGACAGGCCTTGAAGAAAAATAAGTGCCTATAGGTACCTCTTTCTCCCCATAGGATAAAGAGAAGATTCTTGCGGTCCTTCTAGAATATATCAATAAATTTCTTGGGGATATGAAGATCTTAAAACTTATGATACATCTATCATGACACACATCATCCCCTTGAAACTTGATGCCAAACCCTTCAGGAAAAACAAAGACTAGTTAATCCCTTGATCGAACCCCTAATCTACTCGAAGGTTCATAAGTTATTATCCGCTTGAATAATTTTTCCGATTTGACATGCCACCTGGGTAGCCAACCTGGTCTCGGTCTGAAAAAATAATGGGGAGATTCAGACGTGTGTGGACTTCCAAAACTTGAATAAAACTTTCAAGAAGGATAATCATCCCCTACCTTCACTAGATTAGGTGTTACAGATCGTCAATGGTTCTCAAATGATGTCCTTCCTAGATGGGTATTCCGGGTATAACCAAGTTGTGGTTAAGTTCAAAGACAGGATTAAGACAACATTCACCACCAAGTGGGGGACATTTTCCTACATGAGAATGCTCTTTGGATTAATCAACATCAGAGAAATGTTCCAGAAGGCCATGGACATCTCCTTAGAAGGGTTGGTTAATAAATTTATAACTCATCTACATGGATGATTTAACCATTTTCTCCCAAGACAGGTGTGACCACCCCGCCCACCTTGCCAAAATCTGTGAGAGATGTCGTCGGTTTGGTATTTCCCTCAACCCCAAAAAATGAATATTTGGGGTCATAGAAGGAAATTATTTCAGACATATTGTCTCTAAGAAGGGCATATCTATTGGACCTAAGAGAGTGGAGGCATTTATTAAGTTGTAAATGTCTAGAAGAAAGAAAGAAATGTGGTCTTTCTTTGGGAAGATCAACTTTGTCTGGAGCTTCATCACCAAATTCACTGAGGTTGTAAATCCTCTCAATGATATGATGAAGAAGGACATGAAAATTTAGTGGAGTCCGAAGGAAACACAAGCACTTGTCAAAATTAAACAAGCTATCACGGAGGCCCAGTTCCTAGAAAGTCCACACTATTCCCTCCCCTTTCACATATATTATTTTGCCTCTGCCCACTCTTCTGCAATACTGTTAACTTAGAAGGTCAAAGGGGAAGAATGACCTATCACTTTTATAATCTCCCCCTTTAAGAATACTGAGGTACAATATTCACCCCTTGAAAAATAGGCATTCACCCTCATCCGGGCAGTAAAGAAATTTTGGCATTATATTATCCATAGTAAAGTGCATGCTATCATTCCCGACCAAGCTATCAAATCCTTGTTGTTGCAAAGAGAACTAGGCAAATGTTGGGGGAAATGGATGGCTATCCTCCAAGAATATGACCTCAAAATCCAACCCATGAAACTCATCTGGGGGTAGGGATTGTGCAAGGCCATGGCTTAAGATGGCCCGTCTATTGAGTGTGAAACTTATACAGTGCAATCCCTTACCCAAGATCCCTGGTATGCTGACTTAGTATACCTTTTGTTGAATAACCAATGCCCTGAAGGGCTCCTTCCTAGAAAATGATGAGTGCTCTGGCTGAAGAGTGTGCATTTCATGATCAAGAATGGGAGCCTTTTTTGCAGAAATTATGAAGGTATTTACCTGTGGTGTGTTGATCAGGAACAAGCCATGAAGATGATAGAAGAATTTCATGGTCATTTTAGAACTAGGAATGGGTCGGTTGAAACCACTCCCAACCAAATCCTCTAAGTCAGGTACTATTGGCCTCATATTTTTAAAGATGTCTACGCACATGTGAGGAAGTGCCACACATGTCAAACTATTGCTTCACGAGAGCAAAACCTGGCAATTCCTCTCCAACTCATTTTTGAGGCAAGACCTTTCGCCCAATGGACATTTGATTTTATAAGGGAAGTAAACCCCAACTCATCCGCAAATGACCGGTACATTCTGACTGCTACAGATTATTTCACCTAGTGGTATGAAGCTATATCATGCTAGAATAACATGGTGAATGTAGTAATCAACTTCATTGAGGAGAACATAGTCACCAAGTTTGGGATGTCTTTCGTTCTCATATGCGATAACAGTATGGCATTTTCCTTAGCCTAGCTATTGGAGTGGGCCTACAACACAAACATTACCCTCAAGTTCTCTAGAAATTACTATCCCTAGGGTAATGGAGTAGCATAATTGACTAATAAGAACCTCTTAGAGTTAATTAAGCACCTACTCGAGAAAAATCCCTGAGATTGGCACAAAAATCTCAGATTCACCCTCTGGGAAGATCGTATCTGAATTAAGGTCACCTTGGGGACTTCTCCATTCCACCTGGTTTATGGCCAGAATCTTGTATTCCCGATAAACCTACAGAGCCCACTCTTGCAATTCATGCAAGAATTCAACATTTAAGATAATATTGTGGAGGTTTTCCTCCTTAATTTGATATGACTAGAAGAACAGAGATATAATGCACTTGAACACTTTGCAAGGCACCAAGCAGTGGTAAAATGTTGGTTTGACAAAAGAGCTCAATATAAGGCTTTTCAGACCTCTGACTTAGTCCTCTTGTGAGACAAACCCCAGGAAAAGAAAGGAAAAACCACTAAATTATAGAGGCTCTAGCTTGGTTCATACCAGATATCCAAGATCTCTGGGGCTAACACCTACCGCCTCAGTTCTTTGACAAGAGAATTTGTCATGTTTCTCGTCAATGGACAGTTCCTCAAACATTACTTTGAGTGAGGCAAGGGTGGAGTTTATCCCTTCTAAGGGATGTATCATTTGTATAGTAGGCTTGTAAATATTTTATGGCACTCCCGATTGGTGTGCCCTTCCTTGTAAGTAGTCATGGGCCTCCCTCCTTTGTTTTGGTTTTATTTTATTTCACGTCATTTTTGTCCCAGACCCTAGCATTTTGTCATCCTCCATTAGGAGGGAATACTTCACATAACAAGACTGAACATTAGCATTTTAGTGGTTTGGAACCCAACACTTAGACAATGGTTGGTCATTCCCTCCTCCAGGAAAAACCCTAGACCTTGACCAAAGGTGACAAACAATCTTCATCAAATCCAAGTGTCATTAAATTTGCCACCCGTGAGAAAAAAAAATGGTTGATTCTGAGAAAAAAAGCAAGGACATGAGGAAAACTAATTGAGGATAGATCAGTTACACTCTCTCTGAATGATGCCCATAAAATAAAATGAGAAAAAGGTGTATTCTAGGCTGATAATTTCCCTCTCACTCAAAAATCAAAAAGGATGGCAAGGTGAAAGGGGTACCGTTGCAGTAACAAGCTAAGCTTGAGGACTCCAGTTAAAGAAGTAGTGCCTTCTCCATCTTCAAAAAAAGGGAAAATAAAATTCTGAGAAGATGAAAAGACAAGGAACCCAAGGATGGCATGACTCACTTTGGCACTAATGTTTCTGTGTTAGTGTGACTTCTCTATTTCTCTTAAAATTTTCATACTATACCCACTCTCTTTCTTCAAACTCACACCTTACAATTTGGTAGATATAAACATGTAGATTATGATGAGTTAGATTTTTCAAATCTCTAAATTCATGATAACAAAAAACACCTCTGATGATGATAAGACCTTGGTTGTTCTAACCATGGATTCTGGAGTTCTCAAATGCACAAAGCATCTGTCCCAGCGAGTCACCATTTGTTATGCACTGCATACCCGTCCCTACATTTTGTTGGAAAAATGTTGGGTCCCCCTTTTTTTTATTTTTGGGCCCTTGCCCTTGCCTTGTCTTTTGTTTGTCTTTTTGGTATTCTTCAGGATTTGGATCCTGGGGAGTTTTCTCTCAATTTCCAATGACTTCCAGACCTTGGGGCCCTATCGTGTTACCCCTACCTTCTTGGGAAGGAGTAACCACCAGATGTCCCAAAGTTTTGTGGCTGACCTGTTGCACAAAGTAGTTATTGGTAATTAATACGCTCCTTCAGGCATTATTTAAGGTCTTTTACTCTATAATTTTACATTTACCATGATCAAATTACCTCCTAAGTGAATTGTCTGAAAAGTAAAATAGAGTGTTTCCTGAGCTAAGGTCCCTAAGTTAGAAGGCGCAGGAGGTGTATCAAGGTTTCCTCAAGCAATTTGGTGAAAGAGTGAGATGGCATTCACCCTCCATCTCCATCATTCTAAGTTTAGGAAGGCCTTCTTTGGTTTCCTTGCCTCTTGTTTTTGTTGTTTTGTTGGCTTCTAGTTCATTTTTGTTGTTCTTTTTCCTTTCCCTTGTCTAGTTCATGTTTTTTTTTCCCGTTTGGGCTCCTTGTGTTTTGGGTGTCTTTGTCCATGTCGTCCAGGCCATGTTTTATGTTAGGCACATTATTTTCCTAGGCCTGGTTGTCTGTCTCCTTTTCCTTTGTGGCTAGTCCTACTCGAAGGGGAGATGTCTATATTTTAGTGTGTGTAGGCTATAGATAGTTGTCTTACTGTCCTAGTCTGTAGTGTGGCCATTTTTGTAAATATTGTTTCGTCCAAGCTTTGTAATTTTTTGTAAAATTGTCATCAGTTTTGTAGAGCATTGTAAAGTATGTAGATTTTGTGCCTTGCATGTTGATATTCAGGCCAACCATGTACATTTTTGAGTTGCTTGAATTATGTTATGTTGCACTACTAAGGCCATGTGATTTCGTAGGTTGCTCATAGTGCAGGTCCCATGGAGGCAAATTCTCAGGAATATCACCTCTTAAAATTTCTTTGTGAGGTCTCATGACCATGCTCATCCAATAAACATGTTTGCCTCTTTGGTTAATGTGGCCTTCATGTTAAGGCCAAGAACTAGGTCAGTTGCAGAACTGAGCTCACTGGTTCATTTTGTAATTTCTCTCTCCTCTGTCATTTCCATCTTAATGGTGGAATTAATTCCCACATGCAAAAATTTAAAATTTGTCCCAAGTGGTATTCATGACACCCATGCTAAAATAGTTGTTAATTAGTTATCATTACTCAACCTAATGTGTATACGCATGTCAAGGTACAGTGGCAAGGTTTCCCATCCCATCGTTGACATTTGCCTTCTCTTTGATCTAGCTCTCGGTGTCTTGGCAACCCCAGGTGCATCTACTACATTCACCATTTGAGTCATTGTTTCTGGTATTTCGCATGCATAGAGTATATTTATATGTTTTTGTTTTGCTTGCATCAGAGATAATTTTTGGACATTTTTAAATAAAAAAGTAACTAACATTTTCTATTTCAGGATGACAAGTAAAATTGCACCCGAAGTTCCAAAACCCAGAATCTCTTATTTTTAATGTTTATGTAATGACGGTTGTCTAGTTTGCAGGTGCAGGTCAAATCAAGGAAGGAATGGCTTCAGCATAATCACCTCCCAGGAGTCCCAAGCTTCCAATAATTTCAACAAGTACTGCCAAGAAGTCTAAGGTAGAGAAGGTATTGGAGAAGCTCCCATTGACCTAGAAATACAAGAAAGGTGGGATAGTTCTAGGATCCTGAATTGAATCCACTTTGAAAGAGGTCACAGATACAAATTTTGGCACTTGGGATGAATTGAAAAGCCTCATCCAAGAAATCCACCCATATCAATGGGCCAATGACTCTATTTCAGTTAACTTAGCAGAATCTGGAATCATTCAAGCGATTGGCTCTCCTTACTCAGTGCAAGCGCTGGAGCTAATAGTGCTCCTAGCTAAATGCTACAACTCAGCCACTGGAGCAACTATGTTGGTCTCACCCAACCCCCTGGGTTACCTAGTGCCCATCATCTCCCTCAACTACGATGCCACCACCTTAAAGTGGTGTATTCTATTCTTATAGTGCTTGACCACCAACAAGGTACCGTTCAATTGGGCCATCATTATTGCTAAGCATGTGGACATCCAGGTGAGGAAGGTCAGGGAAGAGCACAAGTTCTACATGACTTCCTACATCCTCTAGTCATTATCCTAAAAGTATCTGGGAATCTGGGGATTACACATAGTTGGCATCCTCAGGACCAAGACCACACAGGCCACCACATGGGATCACTTTCCCCAGATTCAATGGGATGAAAGTTTCCTCAATTTTTGGATAGTCAATGATGCCTTAATTTTCCATAGGATCAAGGTGATCACCAATGATAAGGGATTAAAAATTACCCAAGAGGCCATGGCCTTAGTTGATTTATGGGGGTTTTATTTCATACAGTTCACACAGAAACCTATATTCATGTATCTGTGTTTTCTCAGCACCCGCTCATGTTGCCCAAGCATTGCGAAGATAGGATTATTTTTTTAGAATTTTGTAGGAAAATCCTAGAGGTGCATGCCCTGATGTCCACCAAAAATATCCCCTCTATCTCTTTCCCATTTATGTGCGGGAGATACACTTGCTCCCTCACCGCAGCCTAAGAAGCAGAAAATGAGCAAAGTAGCCTAAGCTTGGCTAAATTTTCACTCAGTCTCCAAGATTATGCTCCACACATCTGACTAGAAAAGGAAATACCTTGAGGAATCAATCCTAATGAGCCACACCTAGAATATTTTTGGGAAAATTTCTAAGATGATTTCGATATCTAAAACTGACATTACTCTAGGATGCCAAAAGGAATGATGTGGCATCTCAAACTCTGGACATTCCCATGGATTTTCTCTAATAATAGGTTACTTGAGGACCCCAAGTATAAATAAATAGGCATCGACAAGATGGACCTCCCTCCAGTATATTGAGGCACTCAAAATTTTTGACTATTGAGGTCATCTCGAGAATAGTAATAGAACACAGCCATGCATATTTCTCAATGGCTTTCCTGAAGAGTTTCTGATTATACAAAAAAAATTGGAAGCCTCAAGATCCCGAGTAGTAGAACAATGCAAAGCCCAAGAAAAATAGAAATCAGGTCCCAGACCCTATTTTGGCCCCCTGGGGGAACAGTTAAATATAAAGTTGGGAAAGTCCCAGAAATTGTTGGACGCAGTGAATTCCACGGTGACATTTGGTCTTGGAGCCACTCCAAGGGTTCCTTTCCCCCATCAATAGAATCCCCCTCTCTGGCTATATTACTCAGCATGACTGCCAACGACGAGACCAAAGAAGCAGTAGCAATCGCGGCCGCCAGGGTGACACTCCAGAAGATAAAGAAGAAAAAAGAAGAGAGGCCCCCATAGAATAGAGACCCAAATCCTAAATCCATGAGCATGGCCAAGGTTGAAGTTCTCTCCTCCTCCTCTGACAAATAAAATCCCCTGGAAGATCTCTTGAAGATATTGCAGATTAATGTTAATCCCTTCTTCCAAATTATGAATTTGGGAGGTCTACATGAGATGGTGGATAAGGCCATAGAAGAAATAGAGAGACAAGAATTTGATGTCTCCATAGAAGGAGAAAATAGAGAAGAGGCCCAGGATAGGGCCCAAGAAGAAGAAGAAGAAGAAGAAGAAGAAGAAGAAGAAGAAGAGCTCTAGTAGGAGGAGGTTGAGAGGAAAGCTGCAGAAGAAAAGGTTGAAGTAGATAAGTAGGCTGAGGAGCAGTTTCTGGCGGCAGGGGAAACTAGACATTCAGGAACAACCATACCCCCATACACCATACTCCAAACTCTAATTGGAAGCCAAAATCAATCACCGCCCTAGTATATGCAGACAGATCAAGCCATCATAATGTTTCAACAGTTAGATCAAAATATGTCACCTCTGCAGCCACCACCATTTGACCCACCAACAGAGGATATCCCAGGGGACAATGATGAGGGAGATAAAAGAATTATAGGTGAATATCTTGACAACACAAATGGAAAAAAATAAATGGGAGAACCTAAGAAAAACCTTGGGGACACTTCAAGTTCAGGGATGGTAATGGGTAGGTCAGTAGGACCGCCACATTGGTTAGTGGAATCTCGGAGAAGAAAAGCTCAGATGAAAATAGTGGCCTCATTGTCACTAGCTGAAAAGTTGGCTGAAGGATAGGTGGAAAAGAAGTCCAAAAGGGCTTGCACCCTCCATAACACTTGGAGGGATCCAGACAAAAATGTGGTGGCAGTAATAGCGGCCCCACTAGCAAGAAAAGATGAATCTGAGGTTACTGTCGAAGATTATATGATCATAGAAGTACCTTTGGGAAAAATGGACTAGAAAGGGAAGTTAGACCTCCTAAATGAGGTGAGCTAGACTATCCATGCCCAGTACGAGAAGCAGTGCCAGAGGGTGAAGGAGTTGAAAACCACAAACACAAATATTATTGAGCTCCTGGCAGAATTAACACACCCCCTCGCCTCTATAACACCTGGACCATCTACATCCAGAATGTCGCTTCCATAGGGAAATATTGATGTGCTGAGAACAATGAAAAGGAAAGTACAGGTCATCGATGAGTGGATGGTCCAACAGATTGGAGTAGTGAGGAGATTCCTATTTGAGTCCCTCCCTGATTTCTTCTAGGCACAAGACATAGTGAATCAATTCGAGGCCACCATTCCTCGATGGCAAAAAGAGATATAAAAGTATGAAGAATGGAGGGACGTCCTGGGAGAAATCCTAAATTTTGGGGAGGATGGTTTGATGGCAACAAGAATCCTAGGAGATGAATCATATGGGTTCTCCAAAACCTTGTACTCCAGACTTTCGTTCAAACTCAAGGTAGGCAATAAATTGGTAAGGGTTTTGGAGGAACAAGTTTTGGTGGTCTAGACACCACTAGACCGATTTTTTGCATTCATCAAAGAGATTACTACGGTTGATCCGCTCAGCCCGGGGACTTATACTCTCATAGATACCATACTCAATAGGTTTGGTGAAATGGTCGAGGCTCAATTCCATCCCTCCAGAGATTTTGACAGCACCATAATGGTGCGACTCTTCCAAATGATGCTCAAGTCTCATGATCTCACCAAGGTGAATTCAAAATTGAAAGAGAAGGTTGGGGACATCGGCGATCACCTTGAAATCTTGGTCGATCATCAGGATTGTTTGAAGGACGTGGAGGAAGAGGGCATACTTCAGATTTTGGAAGCTTATGAAAAATTCAAAGGTCAATAAGATTTCAAAAACTTTGGGAATTCCTCCCTCTTCAAAAATTTTAGTCAGTAATTCTTTATTCTGTGAGTGCAAGCTCCCGGAGCCCAGAATTTTAGGTCCCAGTTTTGTATTCTTTATAGTGATGCCCGTTGATAGCTTCTCCAAAGCTAACTAATCACTGTCCAATATTTTTTTTAAGTTCCCAGAGCCCAAAATTTTAGGTCCCAATTTTGTATTCTTTATAGTGATGCACGTTGATAGCTTCTCCGGAGCCGACCGATCACTGTCCAAGATTTTTTGTCATACATGAAGCAGTACTTTACAGCTTGATAAGTGATTGTTGGAAGAAAATTTTGCTGCAAACATCTCTTGGCTTCTAAGGTGTCATTCCAGCATTTAATACCTAGCGTATGGAATGTCACTCGAAGACCAAGAACCAGAAGCACATTAATGAGGGCGTATGGTCTAAGTCATCCAAGATGCACCATCATGTCTACAAGTACAGAGGTACTCTTCCCAATAGGTACTTTCCCAGGACTTCTCTCCTTCTTTATTTCCCCTCTTATTTTCTCAAATGATTGTATATAGTGAGATGATCATGACATCCCAGGTAGTACTGGTTGTAACTATTTAAATTTAATGTAAGTAGCCTATATAGGTTAAGGTCCCAATGTAGATAAGATGTCTATAAATATAAGTCTGACATCATTCCAAGGGTCGGTGAATTGATGATTTTGTTGTCCATAAGTGATTATTAGTCTTTAGTTACTATGTTCAAAGTTCTCAGTAGATTAATGCTCCCTTGGAGCCATTAATGTAATCACCAGTGATGTTGGACTTATGAAGTTGATGAAGGAATGAGGAGCACCTCTTAGCACTACATTCTTGTGTTGTTTCTGGTTCCAGAGCTAGAGAACACTTTTCATGTTGTATGCTTCCTTATGTCCTCTGCTCCAGTTCTTTGATGATTAGATGAAACACTTTACTTTGCTATTGATATATGTTTGATTGATAATCATGTGTATATTCAATATTTGTTGTTAGTTTTCATCTGGAGCTTTGTTGATGTTTTGAAATATACATATCATGACTATAGATAAAAAAATTCTTGAACCCTGATTCGTATTTGTATTTTCTTTTGTTGGAAATAAGAACAATTGCAGGAAACCCCATAACCTTTCAAGTTCTCAGAGACTAATGAGTCAAAAACCAGTTATCCCCTCACAAATAAACAATCACTTGTCCAACTAAGCTAAGCCTGTGTCTTCATGACTTGAATACTAGGTGCTTGGAGACTAGGAGAGTCTTCTCTCTGGTAAACCTCTTCTAGAAAAGTTGGTCGATACTTTGGTACCCGGTGACAACTCTCTCCCGGGTTGTGAGGTCGTCACAAAGTCCTGTCAATAGGGACCTATGCACAAATGAAACGTATCACAAAAGTTGGTTCTTGAGATTATCTTGCACATGACAAAACCAGAAGCAACCCTTCTAATGATTTAAGCATAAAAGGATACAAAACATGAATAAATTCAAATGAAATCATGAATGAGTTAGAAGAACTCTGTGTATCTGCATGGGGGTCCCAAAATACCTTGGTGGTTAAAAAATGCAAGGAAAAATTGGAGGCTTCATGCTGTGAGATGAAATTAACATAATGTGTGAATTTAGGGGTGCCAATAGTGGCTCTTTCTGGGGACAGGTGTTAATCATGGATGTAGCAATAATTCATCTATCTCTTGGGAGAAAACCAAGAATATTATGTGGAAAAGTATTAATCCTAGAATAATGAAAATGGGAAATATATACAAATTATATGGGTTAAGAACCCTAATCTAGTTTGCATGGAAGAAAATTTCTTCTCTTAAGAGAAAAATTATTTCAAGAATTGTCCATGCACTACAATTATTGAATCTCTCCTGAGGTATCTTGTAAATAGTAGGCATTTTCTCCACATTTTTTAGTGATGATATATCGACCAATCCACAGTGCTTCAAACTTTCCATGCTTTCCTTTATCTTGATTCTTGGTATTCTACATAAATACCCAAACTCCTTCTTTAAAGGTTCTATCCTTTTCCTTCTTATCATGTAAAAACTTTACCTATTGCTTCCTTTTAATGTTCTAAATTTGGTATTTTCTTCTAACTCTATCAATTGTTGAATCCTTTCTTCCATAAAGTTAATATCTTCAATCTGTTCATCCATTATAAATCTATATACTGGAAGTAAATCATCCAAAGGCAATCTATCTCTTTTCCCATTAATCAAATCATATAAAGAGTGACCTGTAGACTTATTTATTATAATCCTATCTTCCCATAATGCCAAACTTAGTTTTGAATCCCATGCCATTTTATTATTATCCAACATTCATTTTATTATTTTCAGAATATTTTTATTGCTAGATTCAGCTTGTACATTACCTTGTGGGTGATATGGAGAATAATAAGACAAAATAATGCCATAGTTTACACAAAAATTGGAGAACTCCTTAGATCTTAAACACATTTCATTATTAACTACTAATTTGCAAGGAACCCAAAACCTTATCAGAACATTTTCCATCAGAAAATTTATTACTACTTTACTTGTAGCTTGTATGGTAGGTATTGCTTCTACCCATTTGGTGTAATAAAATGTTTCCACTAAGATCCATTTATGTCCTCCACTTGATTTTTTAGGTAACTCTCCAATGAAATCAATTCCCCACATTTGAAAAGGTTCTTCAATTTGCATAGGTCTTAGAGGAAAATCTCCTTGGTATTTCAACTTTCCTGAGAACTTATGGCATGATTTACATTTTCTAAGATAAGAAAAACAATCATTAAATATATGTGTCCAATAGTATCCTACTTTTAGCATCTTGTGCATTGTGGTTTTTGCTGAGAAATGACCACCACAGACCCCATCATGAAACTCAATTAGGATAGTTTGAACTTGGTATGTATCTAAACTAAAAAGTAGCACACCTTCATTTTTCCAAAAAAAGTCTCCTTGAATTAACACATACCTAGATGCTTCTAATTTCATAATCCTCTTCTGATTTTCTGTTAAATCTTCTAGACATTTCATATGATTTAAATAGTACATGACTTTTTTATACCAAGGACAATTCTCTATGCTTCTAACTGTTTTTTCCATTTCAACGTGATTTACATGGATTGCTTCTAGATTTGATTCAGCCATCAATTTTGCAAGACCCTGGCCTCACACCAGTTTAGTGATCTGGATGTTTATATTGAATTCTTGAATCTGGTTAATCCATCTGCATCTCCTCCCAGTAACTTTAGCCTATCTGAAAAATATATTTTATAGCTACATCTGCTACATATGTTGTCACATCCGCTCTTACTAAGTATGGTCCAAATGATTTTACTACTTTAACCAAGGCATAAGCTTTCTTTTCATTGATATCATATTTGATTTATATTGCTTGTAAAGTTTTGCTAAAAATGCAATAGACTGCTCATGTCCTTCATCATTCTTTAGTAACATAACTGCAGCTATGGTATGAAATGAAGTGAAGGAAAATATTTGGAATGGCTTAGAAAAATCTGGAGATTTGAGCACTGGAGCTTCTTTAATTGCCTTATTTATATTTGCAAAAGCATCTATAGCCTCAAATGTCTAACTTATCACAGCTTCCTTTTTCAGCATCTTGGCAATTAGTTTTACAATTTTTGCAAAATTTGATATGAATCTTCGAACAAAATTTATTTGACCAAAGAACGATTGAATAGCCTTAACAATTTTACGAATATAGATTTTGTCAATTGTGGTTATCCTTTCTAGGTCTATTCTTACTCCTTGTACACAATATGACCAAAAAGTTTTCCTTTTCTGACTTCAAAATGGCACTTCTTTGGATTGAGTGATATACCATACTCTAATGCCCTTAAAAATGTTTTTTCTAAATGATTGCAATGGTCCTCAGCTCATTTTGAACAAGTTGTCAAATGATCTTGGTACACTACTAATATGGAATCAATAAATTTTTCAAAAGCAACATCCATAGCTCCCTGAAAAGTGGCTCTAGCATTTGTCATCCCAAACGGCATGTGTACATATGGGTGATCCCACAAAACTGTGTCCCACTTTTTGGCCAACTTTGACACTGAAATGAACATTCTGAAAAAAAACTTCGCTTTCGGACATCTATTGTCATAAAACCATTAAGAATTTGAAGATGATGTAAACTAGTGACTTTTAGAATTTTGTTTCTAGTTTATGAATATATTTTTATAAAAAAATTGAATTTATTTGAATCCATTTTTCCTTCTTCAAAAATTATTTTTGTTAAAAATCAGGATTTTTCAGGGGTGACACTCACTTTGATCAACATAATTTTTTTTATAAAACTGATAAGAATATAATTATTTTGAATTTAGGTTTGTAACACAAATATCTAGCGAATCCATTTGGTTTCATTCAATTTGGTTGAATATTTAATAGTTTATTGAGTTATGAAGTGACATTAATTATAATTTGGACATAGGTTCACTTTGATCGGTCTAACTCTGTCTCTATATATCAAAATTAATTTATTCTTTTTTTGATAGAAAGGTAACATAAATACCTATTTCCTAGATATTTTTCATAATTTTTTTCCCCTAATTTACTATTTTTCCAGAAGCGTTGAACAGAGAAGTCGCTAAATAATCAGACAACCTCTATTTAGTAAAACTTAAAAAGAAAATTCTTAATAAACTCAATATATATATATATAACTCATAATCATTTGCAAGCTTTCTCAGAGTACTATCATCCTGTATTTGGGTTTTTCAAATGAATTTATTTGATCCCACCAAAAGTTAATGTCAAAGGGATTTTTTGTCAGTATTTTGATGGGTTCAAAGGAGACTCGATTGTAGGTTTGAGTGAGGAGTAGAGGGATTATACCAAAGGGATTTTGATCCAAGAGGCTTTTATCTAGCCATTTTGAATTTACTCCTTCAAATGGGACCTCTCAAGGCTTAAATCATCATATTTTCTTAAAAATGTGCAATTTCAGCAAAAATCAGGATGTTCAAAAAAGTGGGACACAATATTGTGGGATGACCCATATACATATATTCCCCATGGTTTTATGAAAGTGGTCTTATTTTTCTCTAATTCCTTCACTTTCACCTAGTTGTATCCTGAGAACCCATCCATCATGGATAATAACTCATTTCCTATTACTTTCTGTAATAATACCTCCATGTTTGGTAAGGCATAATTGTCTTTTAAAGAGGACACATTACAATTTTTGAAATCTACACAAAGCCTTATGTCACCATTCTTCTTTCTGACTTGAACCAAATTAGACACCCAAATTGAGTGTCTGATAGGTATGATGATCCCTGCATCTCTCAACTCAATTAATTCCTCTTTCATTTTTTGGGATAAAGTGGGATTTATTGGCCTTTGTCTTTGCCTAAATGGTTTTGCATCTGATTGAAGTGGAATTTCATGTTGGAACAAATCTTCTCTATAAGCCTTAAGGTCATCATAGGACCATGCAAACATGTGATTATAGTTCCTTAATAATGCTTATTTATGATGTAATCTCAGTAGTGATATTTTTCCCAATATATACCTCCTTTGGAGCATGCTCAGTTCCTAAGTTAATTTTCTCAACATCATAATTCTTTACAGGGGCTGATTTCATCTATGTTCTATTATTGTTATCAAAAATCCTTTCTAGTGCTACTAACCCTTTTGGGATTTTATTTGTCTTCAACTGGACAATCCCTTTACCAAACAAGGTTTCTTTCCCCTCTTTCTTTTCTACATAATCATTCAAATCAATCTATTGAGATTCATATTGATCCTCACAAGCAAGGAATTTCATTATATCATAGTCATCCTCAAACACTTGTTTGTTATGAACATTGTCTAAGATTGATGGCATTGTCTTGATCTCTACTTGTGTTATTTCATCAAAAGGTATATCATTATGCTTAATATCCAAATTTGCAAAAAAATCTGCTAAGTTATTATTTGATCTGTCTATCCAATTTATTGAGAAAGCATCAAGTGTCTCAATTAAATCCCAAGCTTCATTCCTGTCGTGTCTCAATTTTGTGCTTTTAGTAGCAAATTTATTCCTTATTTGAGAAATAATAAATTCATAATCACCACATACAGTAAGCACCTTGATCCCATATCTGATAGCTATTTTTTGACCCAATAAAAGAACTTCATATTCGGCTACATTATTTGTACATTCAAATGTCAAAAGAAATGAATATTTGAAAACTTTACCATTAGGATATATGAATACAACCCCAGCACCATTCCCTTCCTTACTACAAGCACCATCAAAATACATTTTCCAAAGTATACCTTGTTCTTCCTTAGCATGAATCTTTATTGGTTCATTATTTTGCATTATGATTTTAGTGAGACGTACCTGAAAGCTATTCGTGTTGGTATGAACAAAGCAAGTTATATGATCATGGTCTACTTCTTCAATAATATATGAGGATCTTGGCCCCATATCTATTATGACTTCTTTACCATTGACAAGGATAGTAGCATATGACAGATCCAACTAAACATGACCCCCAACTAGATTTGACCATTGCCTTGAAATAAGCATTCCATAATTGGGAGGAACATCCACTACCACAATATCAGTTTTATATGACACATCTAAACATGCAAGAATTTTTAATTCCACATTCTTCATGATCCCTACCATAGGTACTGATCTATTGTCCATGGCATAACATTTTCCATAGGTTGTGTCCACTCTCATCCCAAGTTCCTTCATGACTCCAACTGGCATAATATTTATTGCAGTATCTGAATCAATCATGCAATTTTTTTATCAATTTATTGTTAATCAGCAGAGTCATATAAAAAGGATCAGCTTGAGAAGGATTTTTAGTCACAGATTTCCCTAGATAAATAGAAGGTTTTTCTTCAATTCTTTCTTTTTGTTTTGATGCAACCTATACTTTGGATTTATCTCCAACAATATCTGATAACAATTTGATTGCTTATCCTTATACTCTCGAAACTTCATCATTTCTAATAGAGGAACAGACACTTTCATTTGAGACAATGTTTTTGTATTGTCAAACTCAGATGTATTTACACTTGCAACTGGTTTGTTAACATCAGACTTTTCATTTGCTGGTTTGACAAGTTTAGGAGTGTCTATTTTCTGTTTCACTATGGAATTCTCATTTTTCTTCTCAGCACATTTTTGTTTTTTATTATTATCTTTTATGAACATTCCTATAGATTTCCCATCATTAGAATTTATAGTCATGTTTCGTAACTAATAATTACTTCGGGCTTGTGCTATGGCAGCAATAGTATAATCTTTTTTTTCTTCCTCAGTGAGTTTTCTTAGAGAAGGTGTATCATTTTCATCATCTGAAAAAACTTGTTGCACACTATGTTGTTGTCTATACCTTTGTGTATTTATATCAACTTCGTACCCTTCCTCTGATGATTCATAATCATTAACACCAAATAGTGGCTCTATGGACATTGCATTTATAGTCTACTCTTGATCACAATCGTTTCCTTCACCAATTTCTTCTTGTAAACATTGTGCTATGACACACTTCTGTGGTGAATAAGGCATATTGCAAGCTTCACACCAAGGATTTCCATTGACCATATAGTTACCTCTACTTAATGGATCAGGAGGATCTCTATTTTAATTTTGCTTGGGATGTTCAAGTATGCCATCTTTCCAGTTTGTATTGTATGGAATTTCATGCAACCTTGGCCTATCATTTCTGTATATTTGCTACTTGTCTCCTCTATTTTAATGTAATTGTAGATCCTTGATCATATTCATGATCTTGTCAAATTTTCTTTCTTCTTTATTCTATTCAAGGGCATTAGGATTATATAATTTAGAGTCTTCTCTCTTCCTAACTCTCCATGTAGCCTTTATGTTGTTTTCAATGGTGACTACTATTTTGTGATCTTCTTGCAGGGTATCAGGGTTGTGTGACCTAATCTCATAATTATTTTTACTATCAAATTCGCTCATGTAAAATCTAATGAGGAAAGAATCAACTGGTCTCATATTCTTAGGAATCATATTCAATAATTTATTGAATTCTACAACTAATCCATTATAATTTTTTATGATGCTTGTAAGCTCATGAGATGCAAATGAAGGGTCATTATGATCACCAAATTCCTCCAAAAACTGTGTTGCAAAATCAGGCCAACTTGCAATTGAGTTGTCTAGTAGTCCTCTATACCAATCAGCAGCATCATCAGTCAGGGATTGTACAAATAATTTTAGGTACACATCCTCATATTGAACCCCATAGTATTGTATTGCATCTTGGAATATTTTTACATGTTGTTCACCTGACTCAGTATTATTTCAACTAAATTTTGGGATGACAATTCTCCATTTAGTCTGTATATCATTTTGATACCCGACTATTCCAGTGAAATCCAACTGCTTATATCTTTCAAATACCAAAGGCCTTCTCATACCTCCATTATTTCCACCTTGATTGTGTTAGAGTAATAAGTTAATTCACTTATTAATTAAATCATTTTGAATTAATTATTATGTCACTTATTATCTCTAGTTTACTTAAGCTAAATTTTAGGCATGTAATAATTAATTTTTTTATTAATTATTATCATGCAACCTAGGTTTCTCCCTTTTAGGGTTTTGATCACTTTATAAGGTTTGATCTCTTTGTAATTATTCTCACTCAGTGAATTATCTAAAGATGTTATTGTATTGAGGTTTTTATTTCAATTGTTTGCGCAATATGTTTCCTCTTTCATCGATCTGTTATTTATGGCCTCCGTAGCTTTTGCTTCTCTCTTTCTGTGACAAGTTTGCGTGCAAGTTATTCTTGGGAGCTATAGGGTTGAGTTTTCATCAACTCCAATATGGTATCAGAGCTCTAGATCTTCATGCACATGTTCTCTTCATGAAATATTTGGCCTTGTTCTTCAAATCTATGTTTTTACGAGGTTTTATGTTTCATATTTTTGTGGATTTATAGGGGAATTTTTTTTTGAGGCACTTTGGGCATAAATTGACCTCACAATTGCATCCAAAAGGCCTAAAAACCCCTATTTCTATATAAGGCATGTCCAATTTGGACACAATTGCAATCTTAGGCACACAAAAAATGCATGTACATCCCTATCTAGGCACGCAAATCAAGGAGGTGGAAATAAATCGAGAAAAAAATTCACAATTTTTTTATTCTTGGTACCTCCACCAATTTTGCCCAAAATTTTGGCAGTCCTTCCATATTTAGCGACATCACCAGATTTAGTCAAACTTCACCAACTTTAGCCGAGATTTCTTAGAGTTCTTACTTTGGAGCCCTCTTCTGTTTTTTGCTTGTATCTTGAGAAAACTGAGGCATTTTTGGGGAAATGAGGTATTGTCAGAAAGATGGTTCTGAGCTCAATCTAGTTTTGTAGGTTTGCTTTTATGATTTTGCCATTTTGCAGGGTTTTTTGCCAGTGAAAGTTAAGGTTCCTTTTTGCACTCCATAAGTCATATCTTGCTCATCTGGACTCTATTTTCTAACTTTCGCATATCGTTGGAAAGCTAGTTATGTTCTCCTTCTTCTTGTATGGGTCTCATCTACAGAATCTACTCTAAGTATATTTTATTCATTTTTTTATTTTTTTTGTAATCTAGTGAATATCTTAGATGTTTCAAGTCTTGGGATCATTTTTCTTGTATGGGATGACTCCCTTTAAGATGTTACTTATGTTCCTATAGATTTCTTTCATTCCTGAGCATTGTAGATATCTATTTCTATAGCATTTCTTTTTTACAAACGCGCTAAGATAAAGTGTCATTTGTTGCATACTTGGGATTTTTCACATTTTGTGCATGTTTGTACTTACACTACATTATAAAGTGTCATGGGGGGTTTGATCTACCTTTTTCAAGTGAGTGTTTCTTCCACAACATTAGTCTCATGATGTGTGTCAAGAGATTGATCATCCACGACACCATCCTTTATATGTGTTTCTAATTTCTTTGACATGAAGTTGTTCTTGGCAGTCTAGTTTAGTGTACATGTCATGCCTCTCCCTACTCAGCATTATGGGGGATATCTCTTGTTGGTTCTAAGGCTTCCTTGGTTTGATGGAGTGAGCTATGTATTCAATATTTGTTCCTATGTACTAGGTGGATGCAGTGGCAAGGTACCTATGCATTTCGGTGAGATGGATCATTTACCATGTGGACACTCTTTTATTCCTATTTTGGAGGCATCCTTCCATCTTTTGATTAGCATAGGATAAGTCACAAAAGTGTGATGCAGGAGCATGAAAGGATGCATTCCAAAGGAGTAGACATGTCAAGAGGCTTCATAGCACCGTGTTTTACTCTTTCTTTCTTTTTCTTTTTTTAGATCAAGACCAGAGGGGAAAATGATAGCGATAGGTGAAAATGAATGGAGGAAGATAGATATGATGGCTAAACATGAAAGGAATGAAAGCAAGATCATCGTAAGATATCTCACAAGATAGCCCAAATGTTCATATATAGATCAACATTGTCAAGATCAAAGGGAGAATACGGAATGGATGAAAGATGTAGAAGAACTACGCATGACGCCTGATTGCCAGGTTTTCATCATGGTACTTATCCAAGGTGCCACAAGGGAGTGGTTTTCACCATAGGACAAATTTATTTCTCTTTAATATTTTTTTTTCTCTTTTTATATATATATATATATATTTTCTCTTTTTTTGATTTTTTTTTGAGTTTTTTTGGAAGAAGGCAAGCTTTTTAGATAATGTTCCTTGAAAGGATAAACCATGATATGTCAAGGATTCAAAATGATATGCTCAAAGATGCTAATAGGGAAAGGAAGATGAAAGAAAAAAATGGAGGATAAGGTTTTATGCAAAGCGAGTGAGGTTGGAAGATAGGAGGAATAGGAAAATGAGAAAAAATAGTAGAAGGTAGAAGGATAGTGAATGGAAGGATTGTGAAAGGGTAGACAGAAAGGAAGGCAAGATCAACATCAACACACACCTT
>MU227266.1:2565-40733 GCA_018584345.1 Thuja plicata | reverse complement strand
TGATTATGATTTGATCAAGGAAATTGATATAATTGATATTGTTGATATTTGAAAATATTGATTCAGAGATTTGATAAATTGAGAAATGGGGCCCAAAGTCTAGGCGACCATTTTAGGGTGCATACATGCACAATATGTTTCCTCTTTCATCGATCTATTATTTTTGGCCTCCATAGCTTTTGTTTCTCTCTTTCTGTGACAGGTTTTCATGCAGGTGATTCTTGGGAGTTGTAGGGTTAAATTTTCATCAACTCTAATAGATTGTTCAATCTAAAACCATTGTTATGTTGGTTTAAGCCCCTTTGGTTGTAGCATCCACCATTATTATTATATTGTCTTCCATTTTTATCATCATTGTTATTACTGTTGTTGCATGGCCCCCATAGTTATTTTGTCCACCACCATTATTATAGTGTCTTCATTGTCTCTATTCTGGTTGATAATTTCCTCCTCTAATTCTTCCATTTTCTTTGTTATTAGGTTCAAATAGAGGATTCAAGCGATCAGTTCTAAAATTTTGTTCTCCTTCCTTCCTATGTGGTGGATTATACTTAGGGATCTTGTCATGCCTTCTTTGATCTCCTTTACTTGTACTTGGTGAGTTAATGTCTATCTGGAGATTGATTCCTTGCTTATCCAAGGTGCGTTGTGGAATTTTTTTAAAAATACATGTACTATCTCATCAATGTTGGGTACATCTTTTATGTTGAAAAGAGCAGCCAAGATTCCTTCCACTCTTTGAGTTGTTTCTTCTTGATCCATTTTAGGCTCTTCGTTCTTATTTTCTTCTAAATGCTGAGGAGTATGGCATTCGGAGGATCCATCGAAATTTCTTATTTTACTAAGATCCCATGGATTTCTTTCCCAATCATCATGATTTCTATTATATCTTGTCAAATTCATATCATCTTCATAGTCTGGTTCATTTGCGATGAGTATTCCATTTTCATCATAAGTTTCATTTTTCCTGGCAGGGAAACTTTTAAAACCACCAATTGTCATTTTGGGAATGTGTTTTTTATTTGTATTCAGCTTATTTATTTTCTTTGGGCTCAATTCAATGTGGTTTTTTTGTCCTTTTAGTAATGACCTCCTGTCCCACATAATCCTTAGAAGCAAATGTATTGAATCTTTACTTTTCTATACATAAGTTACACCCTCACCCATATATTATATCTAGTTTTGGTAGAGTCGCCACCTCTCTCAAGAGGAAAACATGATAATGGTTTTCTGAGTTCTTCCTTCTAGTAGAGTACCTTTCAAAGATCTAAGAGAAATGTTTTACAAATACTCCCCAGCGGAGTCACCAATCTGTTGTGCAAATCGGATGGGGAAAGCTAAACAATCCAATCTTTAACAAATTAACACTAGAGATTCTAGGTAAACTTAAATAATATTTTTACAAACAACTCCCCAATAGAGTCGTCAATCTATTGGCTCCCAAATCAACAGATTGGAAAATTCTATGACCTTTCCAAACTCAATGCTCAAATCTTCCACAAGATTTGGCCAACTAACAAGAATGATCAATTATGATCTTCTTCCCCTACTCTTTTGGTTATGAAAAACCAAGGTGGGTGGGTCTATACCTTAACACTATCTATTGGTTAAGGATTTTTATATAAGATAGATTTAAATCTTTAAATGATCTCTCAAGGTGGCAATAGATTCTTGAGAAGAATGAGATTTTGAGATTCACAATTACTTGTTGGAAACACTGGGGGGGGTGAATCAGTGTTTAACTAACTATTCTATTTCATAAACTTTAAACATAAATCAATTATATATCACTTGAAGCTTAACACAAGATCACATAACACATAATATGATTACAGGGAAACCTTGATTAGAGGAAAACCCTGGTGGGAATTAGTACCCACAAATATTGCACTAGTATAATGAACCTGTTAAAGTTCCTTTGCCCTATTAGGAGCAGTCTTTACAATGCAATTGCAATGACTTAGTTAAAGGCCTGACCCTGTTAGGAGTCTTTTACAAACAACCATGTTAGGGGTGAGGACTCATTGTCCAAGAGCTCACTGCTCAATGAGAAAAGAAGGCTACAACCTCCTGAGAATAGATATGTACTATATCCAAAATGAACTGTTGTATATGACACAGATGTCTGATCAACTTTGGTTATGCGCTTATGCTCTTATCTTCTTTATGGGCTCTATCTCATACTGACATCTTTACACTGCTCTGCTCTGCATATTTCTTCGGTACTTCAACTATATCTTTTCATTGCATATATGTGTGTGTGTGTGTGTTTATGCCTAAATAGACGCGACTATAAACAAGACCTTAGTCGGCCCAAAAACAACATACACAATGCTTCCAAACAAATTGGCTTAAGCGTGTTTACAATAATGTTTAATACATGGTTACAAACTTACTACAATAGGTGCTTAGCCTTTACATAACAAAAGATTATACGCTAATCAAAAACCTAAGTCGGCTCCATACTCTGTATTCTGAACTGCTAGTGTACTTGTTCTTTCTGTAACTTATCCGTACTATGTGTGTATAGGGTAAGCATAAAAACATATCATAGAGCTTATATTTGAAGGCGCTTAGTCTGAATCGGCCGTACGCACGTGTGTTGGTGCTCTAATCATCTGTGTATCTCTGTTCTGTATTGTCTTCTTTACTTAGTCAATTTTCACTACTAAGTTTGCTGTCAAAACTTCATATGACTTTGTTGCCATAATGACAACACAAAATAAGTCATATACTCCCTGGGAGTCAACTTGCCAACATTACTTGGGTTCTTTCAATACTTGAATTGCTTATGATTGTATTTATAAGTGCTTCAATGTGTTGTGTATATTATAAATGAGATATGAATGCAAATGTTAACCAATCTTCAAGATTTAATATAAGACCAGTGCCTTCCTTCTCTTTAGCGGTGAAATTGTATCTTCTTTTTTATTCGGTGTATAACTTTGTGAGACAATTTTATAAATTCATTAATTAAATGAATATGTCACCTGATTAACCCCTATGTGCTCAATGTATGTTCATATGTCACAATTAGTCTTATTGAATTTAACTTTTGTTAGAAAAAGGCCAACAAGACAGAACTAATATGACAACTATATCAATTATTATAATCAAATTACAACATAATCAAATTAAATATCCCACAAGATGGCTTAATCAGTTTCTATTTCCTTAGAAATAGAAATCACAAAGAAGTAAACAAATAGAAATAACAAGTTCACAGCTTTGAGAGGCGAAGTAGTAATTTGTATTAAATCTGAAAGATCACAACTGTGCATTCTAATGTTTTTCCCTGGTAAAAAAGATAAAAGTTTGTGATCCCTAAACTACAAAATGATACTCTTTATATAGGAGAGGATTCTAAATGAGTGAAAAGACATGCCTTTTCCCCAAAAGGTACATAAACAGTTTTGATAAACTAAAAGAAACTAAATAACTAATCAAACTTGATAAAAACATGAAACATTTGTTAAGCATCTCCAAGCAAAGTTCCACAATTTTGGATGTGTTCGAGATATTCCTTGGAGGCACAAGTGTCTGCATCATGAATGGTGTCCCATGAAGCATAATCCAACTCAATCAGATGCTCCATTTGTGCATAGGTCCCATCCAATTCTGGTCTATTTGTATATGAAGCATCCAGGGCAGTTGCAAGAATGGCCCTAGACTCTTCTAACCATTGAACCATGTCTTTCAAGTCTCCATTCTGATCTGCCAACTTTGAAAGTCCTTTTCTGATTGGTACCTTAAACTCACCATGTTCTGACTCCAGAGCCTCTGTAAACTTAGCATGTTCAGCAATTGCTTTATTCATTAAGGAAAATGATTTAGTATCTTCCCCATTCATGTTCATATTGTGCAATTTGACATCCAACCAATTCCTGATTCTGCTGCGTACAATCATGTTCTCCATATTCTTCCTATAAATTGTCCAAAACTTTTCCAAAGTATCTTTTAACTTATCAAATCTATTTTGAAACATAATAGAAGTAGTATCTATTCAGAAACTTTTTTTTTTAAGTCATCTATTGATATTTCTTCTGCAAGTTTTCATACTTGGCCTTCAATTGTATGTCCTTTGGCACAGCAATTATGGGAACAGAGTAACTACTCCTTCACTCTGCAAATTATTTTACCAATTCTCTTTGGCTTTGACAATCATTTATGGCTTGAAGAATGTATTGAATTGGTTAAATTGTGAAGCAACCAAATGATAAAGATTCCTCGTGTAAGTCCTTTAATTCACCCGATTTGTGTATCTAATGGTGTCCTTTGGCTGTTTTTGAAAATTGAAAAACTGGTAAGACAACCGTTGAGATCGGCATAGGTCACTCTGATCATAATTAATTTTGCGCACCATCAGCAAAGCTCCTTATCAGTATTCATTTTCATCGGCATTGTTCATACCGATCCTTCCATCGGGTATCGGCGTGACTTTATATTTGTTACTCCGCAGTGAAATGCTATGCCGATAAAGTCATCGACGTAACTCTTCTCGATGTCCTTTCATAGTTCCTTCAGTTTTTAATCATCGGCATGTGCTCCTCCGATGATTTCATCGGGTATCGGTACAATATTTCAATAGTACTTCTGATAGTATATTGATGTTCTTTCCATCACTGTAACTTTATCCAATGTATTATTTATGTGCTGTCGATATATAGACTTCATTCTTCTTCTATTAATCATTCCTTCGGTAAGATTGCTCCCAATCTGATGGTTTCCTTTGTAACTACTCCCGATATCTCCTGGTTTCCTTCTATTCCCTCTGATCTGCCATCGGGGTGACTTATGCCGATATTACTCATCGGTATAACCTTATTCTATTGGGCTAAATTCTGAAATCTCATGTTGCTTTGAATCCCTACGTTGATCATTCCTTAATATTTATTTATTATCGGTCTAACATCCCTGAAGTCTGGCCGACATTTCACTTTAAGACCTATGTACAAATGAAACAAATGATAGAAGTTGGTTCTTGAGATTATCCTGCACACGACAAAACCAGAAGTAACCCTTCTAATGATTTAAGCATAAAAGGATACTTAAAACATGAATAAATTCAAATGAAATCCTGAATGAGTTAGAAGAACTCCCTGTATCTGCATGAGGATCCCAAAACACCTAGGTGGTGAACAATGCAAGGCAAAATTGGAGGCTTCATGCTGTGAGATGAAATCAACATAATGTGTGAAATTAGGGGTGCCAACAGCTTCCTTTGGAACAATGGAGAGATATGATAGCACAAGAGCTCCCTCAAGCCTTAGAAGAGATCAACGATGAAGTGCACATAGTGGACAGGATGAAGTCTATCACAACTATACAAGATGGAATACGTCATGATGAACTTCATCGCCAACATAGATACTAACAAGGATCATAATTATTTTAAGCACTTAGGAGGTGTTAAATTGTTTCTATTTAGGAGTTGAAAGTTGTTATTGTTAAACAAACATTATGGTTTTGATGTGTCTTTTTATCAAAAAAGCATGCAGTTTCAAGTATATAGTTGTTCTTCCTTATAAAAGGAAGTGTTTATATTTTGAAGAAGATGTCATCAGATAGGGAAAAAAATACAATATCTTGTAAATCTTTGTAATAGCCATCATACTTTCTAAGTTTATATAAAGGCCTTTTATTAGTGTGCAGTATATGCTTCAAATTCTAGTTCACTTCTATGGTTAAAGTAGCTATAATTATTTCAACTTCCTTGTGTTCAGTTCTTTGTTTTATTTACATTAATTTATTCATCAAGGGTGAATCAAGTTAATAAAGAACTTTATTTTCTCTGTGTGGTTTATTGGATGATTCTTTCAAGGAAAGATATAGTCATTTGAGTAAATCACATAAATAGTTGCAAAGTGTTTGAATAACAGGAAAGAAATAATTGACATATTCATATAAGACGTGAATTTAAAGATTGTCTGGCATAGTGATACATATAACCGGCATAAGCATCATTTGACTCCATACCCAATAGAAAGAAGGCGTTGATCTCATCTAAATACCTTACAATTTATTTTTATAGTTTTACTTTAGGTTAGGAATCTCATAGATTACTTAGAATGCCAAAATTGTATCTATATAATACAACCAATCTACTATAATCCAATCAAGGTAGACCCACCTAGGCATTACAAATCCTGAAGTGCACGGAACGACAATCATATTAGATTCATTTTGTTCATTAGCTAAGACTGGTTGTTGAACTTTATCATAAAATTTGGCCTATTCTTATAGTCCAACAAAACCTGCAGTTTTGAGATCCAGCACTCACCACATATTTCCCACCTACCAAATATTGTCTAAACATTTCCAAAGCATGCATGTTTGCAAGCATCTTCTTATCATATGTGGAATATAATCACTCATTATCTCTTAAGTGTCTTTCTCTTGTAGGGATTGGGATGTTTGTTCAACTAGAATACCACCCCAATTCTCTCACTTGATGCATCTCACTCTAACACAAATGGCTGAGAGAAATTAGGAAGAGCTAGTACAAGACAAGTGCTCGTAACCTCATTAAGCCTATCAAATGTGTTTTGTGCATCGTCTGACCAACTGAATGCACCCTTCCATATGAGATTTGTTGGTGGAGCTGCAAGCTGTGAAAATCCCTTAACAAATCTCTTGTAATAAGAACAAAGTCAACCAAATCCCCTCAAGTCTAAACCATTCCTAGGTGGTGGCCAATCAATAATTGTTTGGTGGAAAAGTTCTCAATCAAACTGTTTTGGTCTATCCTCACCACATATTTCCCACCTACCAAATAGTTTCTTAACTTTTCCAACACATGCATGATGAAAAGCATCTCCTTATCATAGGTGGAATATAATCACTCATTATCTCTTAGCGTCCTTCTCTTGTAGCCAATGGGATCTTTTTTCTGCCTAAGTACCGTCGCAATTCCTTCACATGATGCATCACACTCTAACACTAACTGCTGAGACAAATCAGGAATAGCTATTATAGGACAAGTGCTCATAATCTCCTTAAGCCTATAAAATGTGCCCTATGCATCGTCTAAACATCTGAATGCAACCTTCTGTGTGAGATTTGTAAGTGGAGTTGCAAGATGTGTGAGAATCTCATCTGTAATAGGAATAAAGTCTAAGAAATCCCCTCAAGTTTAAAACATTCCTAGGTGGTGGTCATTCAATAATTGCTTGTATTTTCTCCTGACACGCCTTAACACCATTAGCCCCTGTCACGTGCCCCAAATATAAGATCTCTATCAATCCAAACTCACACTTGGATGCCTTAGCGAACAATGATTGTACCTCCATGATACTCAAAATCTCATCAAGATGGTGAAGGTGTTCCTCCCATTATGTATTGTATATCAAAATATCATCGAAGAACGCCAATACAAATTTTTGCAATTGCTTATTAAAAATATGATTCATACATTACTAAAATGTAGCAAGTGCATTAGTGAGACCAAAAGGCATCACTAGGAACTCACAGTACTTGTAGTCACATCTTAATGTTGTCTTGTCTATATCATCCTCATGGACACAAATTTGGTGGTATCATGATCAAAGATCAATCTTCAAAAATTAGATGGCTCCATGTTGCTCATCGAGTAACTCATCAAGTGAAGAATAGGATACTTGTTCTTCATGGTCATTTTGTTCAATTCACGTTAATCAATACACATTTGTAATGTACCATCATTCTTCTTCACTAGGATCACTGAAGAGGCAAATGGAGTGGAGCTCAACCTAATATGTCCCATGGCAAGTAACTCCTCAATTGTCTTTTCAATCTCTTCCTTAAAATGCCTCTCATGATGATATGGTGTAGCGATGACGTGCTTGGCAACCTTGTCCAACTCTATAACATGCTCAAACCTATGGTGGGGTGGTCTACTTTGAGTGGAATGTCTCAAAAAACTTCACTGTGCTAGTCAAGTAGTGACTGAATGTCTACGTGATTCCATTGACCTCCTCTTGATGTCGATTTCGAAGACACAAAATACTAAGTTTCCCATGCTATATCATCATGTTTAAGAATGGCATCCATCTTGTGTATTGATACTATTATAGGCCCGCCATCTGATAAGGTTGTCAACTCTATCTTCTGCCCATCATCTATCAACTCTAACTATATCTTGTTGTGGTCTAGCGTGTACCTGCTAATAGACTGTAACCATTGCATGTCTATGATCACATCAAGCCCTTCTAGCTTGATCACATAGAAATCATCAATCAAATTAAAATCACCCATATGAATGTTATGCTGAGGAACTTTGCCCGTGCAACTAAAGGTATCACCGTTTGCAACTCTCACACCAAAACCTGAGAAATCCTCTAACTGTAATCCTCGCTTCACAACTGATCGTTCATCAATAAAGTTGTGTGTAGCACTAGTATCTAGAATAAAAATCACTTTCTAGCCCTTAAGTGCAACCTTTAATCGGAATTGATGACAACTAGGCACTCTTGAAAGTGTAGTAATAGAAACATTAAGTTGATCAGCTACCATACCCTCATTCTTTTCTACTGGCAGCTACTCATGACTCTCATCATTATTGTTGTCCTCTAATTTTTTGTCATTGATTTTATCCTCCTCAAAATTTAAAATGATCGTGACCTCAATGTAATAAATGTTAGAGTAATAAGTTATTTCACTTGTGAATTAGATCATTTTGATTTAATTATTAAGTCACTTATTATCTCTAGTTTACTTCAGCTAAACTTTAGGCATACAATAATTAATTCTTTTATTAAAATTATTATCATGCAACTTAGGTTTTTCCCTTTTGGGGTTTTGATCGCCTTTATAAGGTTTGATCTCTTTGTAATTATTAATTATCTAATGATGCTATTGTATTGAGGGTTTTCTCTCCATTGTTTGCACAATATGTTTCCTCTTTCATCGATCTGTTATTTCTGGCCTCCATAGCTTTTGCTTCTCTCTTTCTGTGACAGGTTTGCATGCAAGTGATTCTTGGGAGCTGTAGGGTTAAGTTTTCATCAATTCCAATAATAAATTTTGTCTTTTCCAAGGCGCCTATGCTCGGGTGTCGAAGGCTTTTGCATGTGAAACACAATTTCCTCCTCAACTCATTCCTTGTCTCAAAGTCTATCTTGGGTGGCATGTTCTTGGTTTGATTATAAGATTTCTGACTTGATTTTGAACTTTTGAAACTCCTTTTAGGTGGCTAATATGAAGTAGATGAGGTATATATGTCCAATGTTGTTTTGATGGCATCTTAAAGTGAGCTATGTTTGAATACTTTCGCAATTCCCTTAATCTTATTGCTCAATCCTTCAATAAATAGCATAATCTTTATTTTTTCAATCATATCCGGGACCATAACAACAATCTTTTGAAACTCGTTAATGTAAGAATCTTAGGACCCACCTTGCTTCAACTGAGCCAATTCTTTGTAGTACATTTCAACATCCTTACAGTCAAAGCATGCAATCAATTTGGTGTTAAACTCCACGTAGTCATGATGTCACCAATCATAGGCTACACCCTCTAAATGCATGGTTGTGAATTTAACTATCCCAACTTTCTTCATTGGTTTGAGACTCAAAAAGGTATCTAACTTATGAATCCATGCTCTAGCACTTGTTTTTCACTCCTATCAAATGTGGGAAGAGTCAATTTGTCGGTAGCTTGCTTGAGACCTTTGTTTTGATGTATTGGCCTTCTATCCTACCTTTCTTTCGTACTTTCTCATTTTTGTCCCATATATCATCAAATCTACCCAAACATGTTGTGGAAGAAGAATCCACTCATCATGCATAGTCATCACATTGTTCGGGAATGTTGTGTCTCTATCAATGTTGTCTACCTCTTCCTCTTCATTTCCAACTAGGAAAGTTGGCATCAAAGGTCTATCAGTAGTGCATGTAGGAATTTTCTCTCCATGTGGGGAACCAACCATACTGTCACCATCTGCTTGACTATGTTGTTGTCTTCTTGGTCCAGCACTCATCTATTGAATGACAATTGTGAGTTGTTGTAATACATTGGCTACATGTTCTTGCCATGCTTGAATACCTCTTATAATATCTCCCACTTTCCTACCCTCATCATCTCATGGTATGTTGTTACCTCTTCTATCACCCATAACTTTAGCCTTCTTTGCACTGGTAGAAGATGAATCTTGATAAATACTCAACAATCTGAACATTATCTCCTATTTAGGCACTTGAGGAGGTTGCCAAACCTTCTTCAATTCCCTCTGCTAGTACCTCCTTTCCCTATTACTTGGTTGCATGAACAAACTGAAATAAACCCAAAGGATGACAGGATCTTGGCTCTGATACCACTGTAAGATCTCTTGCTAATACTAACTCCAAAATTTCATCACAATTCACAAGTTCGTAAATTTGACATGTGGCCAAATGCTTGGATGAACATGACATTCCAAAATTATTACTTATTTCTTAAAGTAATTATGTCAAACACTTTGCATACATCCTTTAGTTCATAGGTAAATCTTTGTTCTCTGTTGAAGCTTATGGCTTGTTGTCAAAGGAAAAATATTACAATGATTCCTTGACATTCCACCAGTGAATACATTCAGATTTCTAACTAGATTTGCTTTGGATTTGCATATATTTGGTTTTACAAATACAACATCTAAAATTGTAATAAATCGCAAAGGAACCAAGCATTATAGCAAATGATTCACTGTTACAATCTTTTAGTTATAATCCCAATCGTTGTACGTTGTAATAGCTCTCGCACATACCTGATAAAGTCACTTCCTTCAGGTGTGTTTGGCTCTGTCACAGATAAGAATCTAGATTGTGCAAATGACTCACATCACTACTCATCAACAACAATATATAAGTTAGTTTCTCTAGTGAGTCTCGTCACCACTTGCTATTCCTATTTCCTTATCTCCTCTGTTGAGTTTGTGTATGTCTTTAGCGTAGCTATACTTGATTATAAACAGCGGCTCTCTGAACTACAATAGTGTTATCTCCTAATATCCCTAAGGCATGTTTGGTTGTTGGAATTAGAAAATTCAAAAACCGGATTTTCCAAATTCCATGTTTGTTTTTTAAAAAATGAAAATGGAATAGGGTTTTGCATATTCTAATTTTAAGTCGAAATGAGCATAAAGATCTTCCACCTCAAAAGGTGGAATTGGAAAACCAATTCCAATTCCACTTTTTAATAAATCAAATTTCATAAAAAAATTTAGGTGCACAAATTATCTATTGATCTTTTGCCTCTCTCGTCCACATATCTTCGTGTTCAGGTTTGTGTTCTCAACCTCTCAACGCCAATTGGGGAAAGGAGTACCAAAACAATTTTTGCGGTTTACATGCTTCCAAGGACAAAACATTTTTTTTTACTGTCGTCATTTTGAACAAGAATCGATGTCCATGTCGGGATCTTCCGCACCTCTATAATTGGGCATTATTATAAACTATATTTTCAGTAAGTGGAATCACTACCGTTTTATCAAGTATTATTATATAGGATTCAATGGCTTATACGCACACTACACTAAAATCCCCCCATGATCTCTGGCTCTGAAGTTTGAATGTGGGGAGGAAATAGGAAAGTCACAAAGGGCTCAACATTTGTCGCAAGAATTAATACTCACATCAATATACCCACCACAACCATTTAATACCAATCGAGGTTTTATTGATTTGTCTCTTCATTCCGCGCCCTGTATTAATTCTGGGCAAATCTACTATAGAGCCATGTAGTATTTCAGGCCCTTGCAGTGCCCTTGTGGGCTATGTTCTCCCTAAAGATTTGAAGGTGTCTGAACTGGCCACGCAGTTCTAGGTGGACTCATTTTCCTTGTTGGGTGCCATTGGATTTAATCCTTCCACTTCGGGTGCTCAAATTCAAATACTCCCAGCCAAATCAATGATTAAAGTGTCCATTACATGCACCTGTGTTATCCGAAAGTTTGTCCTTATTCAGGTGAACCAAACGCAAAAAATGTATTTTCTCACTCATCTTTCAGGTGAACCAAATGGTTCCAACCATATTCCAAAAACCATTTTCCAGATTTAAAACTTCCTGAATTGGCAAATTTCAATATTACCGAATTCCACCATTCTGTAATTGCAACAACCAAACGGACCCAAAGTGCATATGTATCTAGCTCGATAATAACGAGGACCATGTTGTATACTTCAAATCACACCACGCCTATCTCCATATGTCACCACCTTTTCATCCACTAACCAAACCCGTGCAAATGAAAGTTTGTGATGTTCCTCAGGTAAGGCTCCTTTATCCATGATGATGGAAAATACATCTACGAATGATATTCTGCTAAATGAGTGTCTCAAACACTCACTGCAAATATGGTAATCCTTGCATACATTTTCATGGGCATTCCATCAATCCTAGTGAAGGTTGTGAACATTCCTAATAAACTCAATGTGAAATCGTCCCAGCTATATCAATTTGCAATCACCTCTGATTAATCACATTTTATTTCAAAGTCGTTGCAAATAGGCCTAATGGTGAACTCTGTATTGAATCAACCTCACGAGAAAGGATTGGATTTTTGTCCAACCCTTGAATTCCCAAGGGTTTTCTTCCTCAGAAATAGTCACTTGTCACAACAGAAACTATGGAGAAGTAACATAAATTAGATAATCTCATAATATGTCTTGGTGAATAAAGAGATTCCTTTATAAAGCCTTCGAATTGTCAATGAGCCTCCACACTCAATGTGGGATTGAAATTCACTTTAATTATATTTTCAACTTATAAAGTCACTTTATTTTAATAATATTTTTTATTAAGGTAAAAACAGGTTTTGAAAGGGCCCCGAAACCCTGTACACAGAAGGAACTTAAGATAGAGCAATAAGAGTTCCCATAACACAACAGACCAGCTTGAACAAAAGGCCTCAGAGAAACACACTCACCGAAAACTCAGAAAAACCACTCCCAAGTCACAACAAGAAATGAATCATTAGAGATCAACAGCGAGATGAGAGAGAACTATCCTTTCGTCCCCTTCTTATGGGACCGAAGACTTTATTTTAATAATGTTATTTTATAACATTAAGTAGCTTTAATAATATTAAGCCCCATAAATGAATATTCCATTCTCTTTATTTTTTCACCAAAATTAAAGACATGACCAGCATATCATCCCTTATGTCTTCTAATTAGCCTTTCGAAATGTGGGAAAATAGGCTAATCAACTCTCATGTAACCATTGAAGAGAAGGGAACGTTACATTTAAGTTACTTACAACCTACTTTTTTCGTGGTTGTTGGATGGGTTTGCTTTAAAACATTTATTTTAGAATATTTAATTATTAATCTCAAACCCCTACAATTTATTCATTGTAACCTTTTAAAAATAAAAAATACCTTGGGCATACAACATAGAAAATGAGAGTTAACACTATACCTATGATGCATAAATATCATTTTGTGTGTTATTGTTGTGTATGTAATTTCATGAATTGAATTGAAAGTAGATTATACTAAGTCAAGCTATGTTGATTTTTATTGAAGTTATTATTCCTTAGAATTCTAAATTTTGTTCAAACTAAATAACATGCCTTTGTTTTAGCAAACTTGGGAAGTGTCATTTGTGTGTCTTAGACTAGTTTTCATCCTTAATATATAAATATATTGTTCCAAGGCATGTCTTTTAATATTTAAGTGTGTATTTGAGGCAAAACATAGTCATGTGATCATTTTTATTCATGTTGTACCCCCTAGTCATGTGATCATTTTTATTTATGCATCACCCCTTCCCCATGTGGATATTTGTATGTTTTGTCTATAGTTTTGGTCCCAAGTCAATCTAGCTTAAGTTTATATTTTGTGTTGTCTTGCAAAAGAAAAATTAACATGTTAACATAGCTCAACCATTTACAAGACAATGATATATTTCTTGCGTGTGCTTAACCCTGATCAGTTTGCTAATATTTGTGGACACATCACTAAGGAAACCTCAAGTGTTATTACAATACAATGGATATAAAATCATGTACCAAACAAAATCAGCTATAATGGGCAAAAAAAATCTTGCATGACCCCCCATACCCTAGTTAGCATGTAGCGTTGAACCCCACTAGCTATGCCAAGGTCTACATAAAGTGTTTAAAACATGCAAAGTATACAACACATATCCAACATTCTTGTTATTTCTAACTCCTCAAGTTGAGAGTTCTGATCCAGATTTGGTTGCAATTTGGTCAACACCACACTAGATTACAAAAAATTAATGTGTTATATAAATAACTACCCAAAACAAAGGAAATGAACCCAACAAACAAAGATGATACTGCACTGTAAGCAAAAGCATTATTGCAAATGAGATTAATTTACAGGAGGGTAGCAATCTTTAAGAAGATGTGATGCTACAACACTTAAAACTTTTTAATTTGTGATGACAATTCTTAAGAATAGCTATTTTGATCAGAAAATAGAACTTCAAAAAGGATAGGAAAGCAATTCGCTCTAGAATCTAAAAATATATGCGAAAATTGTTACCCCGAGGTGATAGGATTTGTTATAAAATTAAAGTCATCAATATATAATACTTTGGTTTTCCAATAAAAATGGATGTTGCTAAATTTGTATATGGTGCATCTTTTGGGCCTTTTCGAGTGGCTTTCACAGAATCAAACTTTGCCAAACGATGTTTGATCCCTTTCAGTTTATCCTAAATGTTCTAAGCTTTCCAACACATAAAATGGTTTTTGGTTTCTATAAGTGGTGAAGAAGGTGAGTCCAAGGCAAGTTAACTTACTCTTTTGATGGTGATCTATTAGATTTTTCTACCAAACTGACATCTGTGTCAAGCTCAATGGTGGAAGACTCAAAAATGGACAATGATGGGGCAATGAGAAACAGTCCATTGTAAACTTGATCTCACATTTTCCCACTCATTTTCCAACTATGTATAGGACAATATTTCCAATGGAGTATTATTTTTCTAATAGAAAAATGAACAACTACAGTATTAATCCAGAAGTATGAAAGAGATGTTGATTTCCTCAACAAGAGGTAAAATTGCAAGCATAACACATCATTTCAATCAGCAAATGATAACTCTAGAAAAGTGACATCTCTCTTGTATAGAATGTTGTAAGATATTATAGAACAATGTGACAACGATGAGACAAATAAAACTCAGAAATTAGAATGTTAGTGTACTATATTCCAGTGCCAAGGAATCGTTGAAAAGGGACAATCAATAAATTAAAAATTGACATGCTACAATAATGCAACAATAAAATAGGGTTCACCACTTAGTGTGTTGGTTAAGTGGTGTTGTTGTTGTCCCCATCCAGATGCAAATCTCAACTTTGTAATAAGGGCATGAGGTCCCCCATTTTTCGCCGCACTAGTTCATAGCTCTAGGTTAAAAGTGTTTCATGTGGAGCTAGAGGGCATGTCGTGCCAGTGTCACCGGTCACATTAAAAAGTTTACCAGACAGTTTTTTCAAAAAAAATTGCAACAATAAAATATAGTATGCATAAGAAACTATAGAACTTATCAATAGATCTACAAATCAAATGGACAAGGCTTAAAGCCACACAATTCCTTCTCCTTCATTGCACTAGGTTAGGCCTTTCATTAGTAGCTGAAAAACACCCCTTTGATTTTGTGGATGGCATCATCTTTGGAGCCATTTTTTTGTATATAACCTGAACTTGGAAGATTTCAATTCATTTGCTCAGCTTAAAGGGTATGCTGCAATTTGTGATTTTAGAAACAATTTATATATTTGTGCCAAATTATTAAAATACATAAGGCTTCCTACATTCATGAAGACCTTACAGTTACTATAGACATGGTAGGCAATATGGTTTCCATTTGTCTTGTCAGTCATTTATTGAGCGCTTATACCCTCCTTGAGCTCCAAAGATTCTTCTTTACAAAAATTACAAAAAGAGGTGAAAGAAACCTTGGTGCTCATGTTACCAATAAACGGTGACAAATAATAGGTAACTAGGCTCTCATATAAATTAGCGGATTAGCTGTTTGATGCCTTATTCGGCTTAGTAGCCCCTTTTACATATGTGAAGTGTAACACCTTGAAGGGTATGGAAGCACAAACATAGCATTTATCTACGCAATAGCTTGCAACTTAACTAATTCCCTTTTTCTCTTTATTTAGAGAAACTTAGTCCTTGCCCTGGTGGTTTTTTGTTCTCTGCTTCTTGTTTGGTTCCTTGTTCATTTTGTTGTTCCCCTGACCACTGTTTGGTGGTCCGCTGGTTTCTTGCTTTTTGGCTGTTTGTTTCCTGTCCCATAGACACTTGTTGGTCTTCCATTGGACATTAATAAATTTATCTCGTCTTATCTTATCTCTATATAATTGAAGCATGACACACTAAATGATATACCAGCACAACGTGAAATAACAAATATGAGCTTACGTAAATAATAGCTGGTAAATTGTATATCGAACTAGGCTCGTGTTTAAAGCGGACTTCTAGCCATTGTTAAGATATTTTTCTATTCTTAAAGGCCTATAATATATTTATATATTGAAATGGCATCTGAATTGCTCTGAATTGAGACCTCTGTTGTTTGAATATTTTCATTTTGAATGGTTCCTACCCATTATTATGCATTTACCAAAATCCTAAAATACTTTTGAAAATCATAATTTCATGAAGATTCAAATAGGGCTGATTTTATTTAATACGTTTGCTGTTCATATTTTGCTGAACTCGAAATTTACTAGCATGTAATACATGCTAAAAATTTAGGAAGCATGGAATAAATTATCTTTCGACTATTGCTATGTATAGTTTTTTGGTAATTTGAGTATCAGTGCTCCTATTTGGGTGGTCTGTTGTGTCAGTTGCTGACTGTGTACGCATAGAATGTCTTTTACAGGTTCTATTTCCAATTGCTTTTGGCACAGAGGAAATGGACGCTGTCATTTTGATTAACGTTCTAAGACGAGCGGGCTCTGATGTGACTGGCATCATAAGGAGAGTGAAGCTTGCACATAAGAAATGTTTGATCTCGTTGTTTTAACAGTATGCTTGCTGTTCATTTCTTCCATACATCTTTTATGTAAGATTTAACTTATGTACATGAATATAGGGCTAAATTCGTGCTTTGTGAAACCATAATATCTGATGCATGTTTAATACGCTCATTATATTATATCATATCATTTTTTACTTTATAGCATGATCTTTAAAAAGTCTTTTTCTAAAGAAACGGGTTAATTAGATATCTTCATAAGTAGGAGATATTTTTCCACAGCAACGGGTTAATTAGATATCTTCAGCTTACACATTTTGTGATAAGCACACTATCTGACAAATCTTCCAATGGCTCACTGCACTGTATAGCATATTCTTCTTTGTAAAATAACCTTTAAAAATTCACTCACAGCAACAGGTTAATTGGATATCTTCAGCTATTAATCAATTATTATTTGGTAGAGTAATTTTCATATAGTTGAAATGTCCCTTTTAAGAATTTGAGTTGATTGTCAAAATGGACTAGATAAGAAATTATTGAGCTGTCTGAAATGTTAAACTTTTCAGGGAGGGATGCCATGTTCTTCAAGATTTAGAGACTGAGATTTTAGAAAACATTACTAAAAGACAGGCAGCAGATGGTCGACTTTATGGTGCCATATGTGCAGCACCAGCCGTTGCCCTTGTGAGATCAGCTCTATTGAAGGGAGTGCGGTTAAGATTGTGCAACTCTATTAGTTTTAACTTTTTCCTAGGATCATAAAACTTAATTAGTATTTTCAAAAAGTCATCTTTTACCCTACAATTTGTAAAGGGAACACAAACTCAACCGTGCTTGTTTGGATTGTTTATTATTGCTTTACGAATTGGAATGAACTTAGTTGTATTTTCTTATTGCTATCACGCCAGTTGGTTCTCTGGTGTCTGTAAATATTGAACAACGGAACAAGCTTTTGAAGCTTAAAAAGTGCATCCATTTTTTTGAATAAAATGTTAGAACTTCACAATTTTGACTGATTTCACAACTGCAAGGCAACTTGCCACCCATCATTCATCGACAAAATATCTTCATCACTAACAGTTGGATCACAGGTTCAGAAAGATGGACTAGTAACTACAAGTCGTGGTCCAGGCACAGCAATTGAGTTCGCTCTGTCATTTATTGAACTATATGGAAAGGAAAAATCTGAGGAAGTTGCAAAGTCTATGGTAAGTTAATCCTGTTTTATTGTTACCTTTCCAGTATTCTCTTTGGCCAATTACACTGATTAGTACCTAAGGATATGCTATTTCTTGGCTAGTTGATAATGCAATTATGAATTTTGTTATTTTGGAAATGATAGTTATTGCCTTGGCAATGCTGAAAAATATATCAATATTCATTGCATATTGACAGAATAGAAAATGGAAAATATCAGAGTCTGAATTTGTTGTGTTAGGGGTCCTATGTATTGCCCTAGCATGATATTTTAAACTTTGTAACAGGTTCCCAACTTCGTGAATTTTTTTCCATCAATTTGAGGAATAGATGACAATTGAGACTTGGAGAATGCAAAAATTTCAATACTAAGAGTCATTTGGCATTCAAAAAACAATTCCATCACTTAAAGACTTGTTAGAGAAAAATGTTTCCAAAAACTGTAATCATTATTAGATGGAAACATAGTAGACTGAGATCTGAAGAGACACATTGCACAAATTGTAGGGGAGACAGGAATCCAAGAACATTTGCTTTAAGTTGAAGCAAAAGCTATCATTTGGAAAGTTGACGGTGATTACCTTCAAGTTCAATTTGTTGAGTGTATTATGGTTTCATCTGATTCAAGGTAGCTTCCACTGATGTTTGACATATATCCGAAGCACATTCTATGCTTGCTGCAATAATTCTTAAAGAGACAAGTGTTAATTTCATGGACCAGCTAAGACTTAAGCCCAGGACCTCATGTTTGCTACCATGGTGCTGACCAACAAGCTACCTGTCCTCTCTGTGATCTATGGATTGTTTCAGGCACCCCTCTTTCCCCTCTCCATCCCTCTACCGTGAACACCTCAGACCACACTTCTGTACTTGAGGCTCATATTTTGGCTTCAATACTATACGCTATTTCAATAGATCAGCTAGGATTTAAACCTAGGATCTTCCGCTTTGTGCTGGGGTGCTCCACCAGTGAGCTATGCATTATCTTCTTGGCTCAGGAGATGGATAGCTTGCAACAATTATATCAAATTTCAGTTGAACACTTCAAAAGAGAATTTATGAAAGGAGATTAAAAATATAGCAATAAATATAACCACCTATGAAGCGGACTCGAATTTATTTAAGAACTTAAGAGGTAGGAAGTCAGGAGAAACAATAAACCTATGCCTGAATAGAAGGCCCAAGTGGAGCAAACAAAAGAATCTGCTACCAAGATCAAGATTGGTCAGCATATTTATTGGGGGTAAGGATGTAAAAACTAATTGCATTTGTTCACAATGGCAAGTATCTCTAGATAGCATACCAAAAGCTTGATTGTAGGTCTCCAAACATGGATAAAGAGGATATTGTTGAACTCATCTGCTGTAATGCCTTGCCAAGGACCCTTGGGACCTTAGCTTGGAAAACACATTTTTTTATTTCTAACACTAGTACTACACAACGACATGATAGTGTCACATTGCACAAGGACACATAGAACAAGACATCACCATTGCTTCAGTAATATGGCACAAGCGAAAGACATACAACACTAATCCAACGTGCAAATCCCCAAGAGGGCTATCACCCAACAAGGGGCCTCTAACACATGGGTTAGACCCCTACAAGACTAGGCAAACATAGGAGATACAGGACCCTTGAAATATCCCAAAATAGGATATTGTCTCAAAGTTTACAAATCTGATTTGGGTTTTCGATTCTTGACATGTTTTGCTTCATTTGATTGCAAAATAACAACATGCAAACATGCAAAGGAAACGATATAGATTTCCAAGAAAATAAGCGATTTCAAAGACAAATCTATTAAAAATGATTCTGATATAAAGCACGCATGGCTGTTGCATCAAATATATTGCTGTTACAATGCTAGAACGTACATAAAATTTACATGCAACATGCCCACATGATTCCACTACAATATCATCAAAGCCCCTGTGAGATATGATCATTTGTAGTCTACGGAAGAAGATTGAATGACATGCAAGAAGAGAGACCTATGCAATGTGAAGTTGCTGCTGTAGAGGTGTGCCAATACCAACATGCTAGGAGGAATCAAGATCAACCAAGCCCACAAATAACTGCAATATGAAGAATGATTGCTATCCAAAATGATTTACTAATCTTTAGTAGATCAAAGGAGGAGCACCTGAAACATTTGGACATGGTTTTGAAGAAGATTCATAAGGAGAAGTTGATCAATATTGAAAAATGTATATTCATGCAAGAAGAAATAATCTACTTGGGTTTTGGGATCCCACATGGTGAGTTGAAGATGGATCGGGAGAAGGTAAGCGCTATTCTTTCTTGGCCTACTCCTAGGACTATGGGAGATGACAGAAGTTTCCATGGGTTGTCTACATTCTATAGAAAATTTATAAAAGGATTCAGTCACATTTGTGCCCCAATGCTTGAGACCATAAAAGGACAACAGAAATGTAATTTTTTTTGGACAAATGAAGCAGATGAATCCTTTGAGACTTTGAAGAAGAAGGTGACTCAACAACCAGTCCTTGCTCTACCAGACTTCAACAAGATTTTCCAAGTGGAGTGTGATGCAAGTCACATGGCTATAGGAGTTGTTCTCAGTCAAGAAGGTAAGCCCGTAGCATTTTTTAGTGAAAATTTGAAAGAAGCAAAAAGAAAGTACTCATGATCTAGAAATGTATGCTCTAGTTCAGTCTTTGAAAAAATGGAGTCACTACTTAATGCCAAAGGAATTTATTGTATTTACTGATAACAAAGCACTAAGTTTCATAAATAGCCAAGAAAAACTTAACCACAGGCATATGAAGTGGGTGGAGACATTGCAGTCCTACACCTTTGCTCTAAAACACAAGAAGGGAGCAAAGAACAAGGTGGTTGATGCCTTGGGTTTTAACTATAACACAAATCAAATTGGAAAGTGTAGGGGTTGAAGCTCTGAAAAATATGTACAAGTCTGATGAGGATTTTCGTGAGATCTATCAGGTATGCACTTCTTTTGATGACAGGTATCATATTGAGTTTTCTGAATATCTGATACAAGATGGTTTGCTCTTTAAAGGGGTTTGCTCTTTAAAGGGGGTCAGTTATGTATCCCCAAATGCTCCATGAGGGTGAACATAATCAAGGAGAAACATTGTGGATCCATGGAAGGACATTTTGGTCTTGACAAGACCCTAGAGTTGGTAAAAAGAAATTACTTTTGGCCCAAGATGCAAGTGGACATCAGGAAGTTTGTAGAGACATGTGTGATTTGTCAAAAGGCCAAGGGGAGATCTATCAATGCAGGACTCTACCAACCCCTCCCCATTCCATCAAGACCATGGGAGAGTATCGGTATGGACTTTGTGTTAGGATTACCTAGAACCAAGAAAGGGTATGATAGTGTTTATGTGGTAGTTAATAGATTCAGTAAAATGGTTCATTTCTTGCCATGTACAAGTACCTATGATGCTTCTTATGTTGTTGATCTCTTTTTCAAGGAAATTGTAAGGATCCATGGGTTGCCATTAAATATAGTGTCAAATAGGGATGTCAAGTTCATAGGGCACTTTTGGAGGACATTATGGAGGAAATTGGGTACCAACTTGGCTTTCTCATCTGCATACCATCCACAAACAGATGGTCAAACTGAAGTGGTCAACAGATCCTTAGGGAATTTGTTGAGATGTCTCACTAGACAACATGGAGAAAAGTGGGATATAGTGTTGCCACAAGTAAAATATTCCTACAATGATACAGTAAACAGGGGCACTAGTCGTTCACCATTCCAAATAGTGTATGGTTTACACCCAAGAGGTGTCATGGAGTTGAGAGAACTAAAATAGGGAGAGCCAATCAAAGTTGAGGGTGAAGCATTTGTCATTGCCATCAAGGAGGTGCAGGAACAAGTGAGAGCTCAATTACAACAATCTGCTGACAAATACAAGCGGTATGCTGACAAAAGAAGAAGGGTTGTTCAGTTTACTGTGGGAGACATGGTATGGGTAAACTTGAAGAAAGAAAGGCTCCCAAAGGGGAATACACAAAGCTCATGCAAAGGAAGGTAGGACCTTGTCAGATCCTTGAGAAGTGTGGGCAGAATGCATACAAACTACAACTCCCTCCTGATCTTGGTCTATCCCCTATATTTAATGTTTGTGATCTAACTCTTTTCAAGAATGATATAAATACAGATGACAGTCCTATACAGGAAGCTCTTGAAGATGATGATATTCCAGAGCATGATCCACCAATCCTAGACAAGATTTCAGACACTAGGATAGCAAAGAAGACAAGGAATAGAGAGTACAAGGAGTATTTGGTCCACTGAAAAGACAAACTTGATTCTGAGGCAATATGGATGTCTGGACAACAAATTTTGAACCATGGTGCAAACTTAAATCAACTCATCTCAAGTGGGCTTCAGATCTTGTCTCTAGGGGAGTATGGTGCAGGGGCACTCACCTCTGATCAGGACAATGAAGGGTGATGTTGAGACATTGGAGATGTCTTCATTCTTTTCTTTTAAATTTCATTTTGAAAAGGTTTGTAATAAGATTCCCCATTTGTGGAACTCTATGTCATGAATTGGTGCACTATAAGCCATCATGAACATAAGAGCCAAGGGGGCTATACGATTGAGTCCTTAGGATTTTTCGGTCCTCTAGGAGTCATGTTCATGTTTTTAATAATGTAAAGCCACTCCTATTTCAAGAAGGGTCAAGTTGTTTAGGTATTGCAACTTTTCTTGCAATTGTGCAAAAGTTGTCAAAAATGCAATTTTGCATTTTGACAACATTTTCTTGCAAAAGTGCAACTTCCTCTCCAACGGCATATAAACTTGAAATCAACTTGAAGCATATAAACTTGAAATCAACCATTTCCAATGGTTGGGGACAATACTATACGAAATTTTGAAAGTTCTATGCAAATAACTGAATCAGATTTCCTGCGATTTCGTGATTTCTCAATGTGTACGGATGCATATTGATCTCTGAGGGATTTGGGAAGTTTCTGCAATCGGTTTTCTTTCATTTTGTGCTGGTGTGAAGTGTTGAAGCCATCGAGATCAAGAGTTGTGTAAGTTTCATACTCCCTAGACTGTGTTTCTAAGAGAAACCCTCTGAGATCAGAGTTTGGCCCAAAAATGGCTCTAACTTGCAATTCCACCATCAAAATTTGATGTGGCTTTGTGGAATGCAAGTAGGGCCAATGTATTTTATGATTCTAGAAGCTAGGGGTGTGGAAGTGCAGGGATCATTAGGAAATTTGATGCCCTAGGTAGACATTTTGGGAGTTGGGTAAGGAACCAGAGGACCTCTCCCTTTGGATTTAATCATGTTTTGGATGTATCTTGAAAGATCTGTCTTTGGATTGGAGGAGCAGATAGGGGAGAAGGTAGTCCCTTTGTAAACCAAGACCTAATAGCCCTATTAGGTCTCTGGTCTTTGGCTTGTTTGAAACCCTGTCTTAGAAGATCAGAAGGATCCCCTCCAAGAGGTTGTTCAACTCAATAATGGGTGGCAGAATATTATACTTGTTTAGTGGATCCTTTGGAGGATTTGGAAGTTAAGTCCCAAAAACCAGTGGGATAGGGCTACTAGACTAGAGAGGGCTCATTGAAGCAACTACTCCAAATCTTTTGACAAGACCCTTTCCAATGCATGTTTTGTGTGGTTTAGGTCATTTGGAGATGGAATCCATGGGGAAGTGATCCATTTTGGTAGTACCCTTGAAGGTGGTTTGGAGCCAATTCAAGCCTTGGAGCTTTTGTGCAAAGGAGGATAGAGTGGAGATATCATCTAAGAGAGATGAATTGTTTCATGGAGATCTTTGTGTGGATGGACCTTAGTATGTAGAGCTCTGTCTTATGAACACCATCTTTGGAAGGTTGTAGGGTGTTTAGGGATATCAGAACCTAGGTATGAAGGGCTCTGCATCAAAACCCAAAACCCATTTCAAAATTTTGCCGTACCAGTGAACCGGTTCTTCTAACCCGAACCCAAACCAGTAACTTAGGCATAAAAGAACTATGAATTGCTATACAAGCTGCTGGAAAAATTGTGATAAAGGTGATAACAAGGACTCCCAGAATAAGAACAGAAGAAAATGAAAATTTTGAACTTGTATTTTCAATTAAGAGTGAAAATGATGAAGTTGAGATAAACTTGGTCAGTGCAAGCAAATAGTTATTCAAAATAGGGAGAACAGCAGTCGTACAACAAAGATGCACATATGATTATATATATTTTGTTAGAGTTTCATCAACTCTTTTTTTGTTCATGAATCATTTTCTGAAGGTAATGCTTAACAGAATTTTATTTATTCTGTAGACAGCTATTCTTCAGATCTCATGATGTATTTGATTTCCACTCAGTTTTTCTTTTGTTTATGTGTGCAGGTGATGCGCACCAGAGATAGCAGTGAAGTGGCCAAACAGGAATACAATCCAGTGGAGTGGTCATTTGCGAAAACTCCTGTGGTAAGGGTGGACTGATTATATATATTTTGTTAAAGTATATTTCATCAACTCTTTCTTTGTTTATGAATCATTTTCTGAAGGTAATGCTTAGCAGAATTTTATTTATTCTGGAATCTGTATACAGCTATTGTTCAGATCTCATGATGTATTTGTTTTCCACTCAGTTTTTCTTTTGTTTATGTGTGCAGGTGATGTGCACCAGAGATGGCAGTGGAGTGGCCAAACAGGAATACAATCCAGTGGAGTGGTCATTTGTGAAAACTCCTGTGGTAAGGGTGGACTGTTATAATTATTTTTTATATTTACGAAAAATTATTCTAGCTTCAATTTACTCACAAACATTTTTACCTGAGTGTTCAAGATTCAATACCTTCCAGGCCCAAACCATTCAAACAGAAAAATTTCAAGGTTAGATATAATACAAGTAACTTGCTTAAAATTTTGGATGATCCAAAATATACGATTGAAGGGGTTTTCATAAATGTTGGCCCTATTTTATTGACCTTAGATGTCTTGATTTTGTTAACATTTCTTTGGTTAAATGCTTAAGCAAGGTAAAATAAATATTGTAGTGGATCCCTGGTTTCCAAGAAATTGAGAAATGTCTTGGAATGCTTGTGATGGCTTGGTTTAGTTTCTTACCCTTTCTTTGGAGGAGCGTCTAAAGTATGCGGTAGTAGAAGATAGCTGCACCTGTAGTAGGCTTAGCTTGAATGGGTAAGTTGTTGGCCTACCTGTTTGTGTAAGGTCAAATTAGGTATTTCAAGTAGGAGGAAAGTTGTGTAGTAAGAAGCAGTCATTCTTCAGAGTGACTGCTCTTGTTGCCTGCACATTGTTGCCATTAGTACAGTTATACTTTTGTAAGTGTGAGATTTATTTCAAATTATTTGATTTAGTTCCCCTTTGGGAGAAGGTAAACAAAGAAGTTCAATCAATGACTACGACTAGGAGTAAGTGCACGTTGTGCCTGCTGGCTGTCTGTGTGTGTTAGTTGTAAGGTGATGTCCTTTCTGAAGTATGTAAGTAGTATGTTATCTGTGGTATTGAAGAAGTGGGGGTAACTACACTTGTCTGCATTGTTGGCTAAAAGGGTGCCTGGAGTTTGCAGATTAGTGGCATGGAGAGACAGTTCACTGCACTTTTTGTGGGAGGTTGTTGGACTCCCATCTTTGTATTGGAAAGAAATAGAGAGTTGTTCTCTGCTAGCAAATGGTAATGGGCTGTTGTTCTATACTAGAAAATAGTGGAAAAGGAGTGGGTTAGTTTGTCCTTACTGGTCAGCTTCTGGGGGTTAGGTGAAAGCAATGTGCTAATGATAACCTCACAACTAGACAACCTACATGCAGCAAAGTGCTAATGATAGCACAAGTAAACATACATCGCACAAAACTCACAACCATGCAACAAACTGTTGACATTAATTAATTAATCTAATGATTAAGCAAGCAATATCTTGGTGCTTAGAAAGGAATTGCTTTTTAGTGCTATAAACTAAAGAGATTAGTGTGTGAATGAATTATAATAAATAAGTAGAAACATCATAATAGCAAAGCACAACTCAAGAAGTTACTCCAGAGAACCCAATATGAGAGGTATTTCTACAGGAGCAAGGCATTTTACCTTAACAATTTCAAGGTTGATGCCTTTGCGAGGCTTTCAATACTTATAAAGCATCCTAGATTTGTACAAGACTTGCAGGATTACATCTTCAGCTGCACAAAACCCCATAGCATATTCTACATCTAGAATTGGAGAATGAAGAAAAAGAGGTGGGCACAAATGAATCGCTGCAGGCTTTTTAATAAATTTTGGACGAGAATAGAATTGGAAAAGAAACCCTTAAGACTCAAAAATAGAAGAGATGCCATTTCCAACTATTCCCCTTCTCCTTTGATCGCCATAGACAAACATCTAATTGAAAACCAGCATAGCAATTTCAAGAAGTCTAAAGCCAAACAAAGAAACCTGGATAGTTTATCACTATCAAACTAGATGAGAATATGAATCGCACATTTTATTGCAGGAGCTCAAGTTTCAACTATAGCAGTACCAGAATGCTATGACAACTCCAAAAAATAGCTTGATAGGACAAAAGCATGTATATCAACAGTTATGATGATATAAGCATTAGTATCAACTCAAAACATCCTACCAACAAGCAGTCTCTAAAAAGGGAGTTGATTATCACTCTCAACTGTTCATAATAATGACAATAGCACTGAGAAATCTCTGCACCATGCTAAACAAGGAAGAAACTACATAGCCCAAAATCAACTTGCCAAGGGAAATACAAAAGCATTTACAATTTGCAGTTGCCGTGCTATTATGTCCACACTTCAACAGAACGCCAAGCTAACCTGGAAAATTTACAAGGATATGATGAGGCATTGCAACAGCTGATATATATCAAGACAAAAAAATATTCCTTGATTGTCAGAAATAGAAAGACAGAGAGGAGACTGAAGAGAATCCTAAACATCAGTGTGAAGTCAACAATTCCATAAATAGGCATACCATTAGTCAAAAAGGACAAAAAAGAACAACACTAAATATTTGTTAAAACATGAGCAAAATGCATGATTAACAAATTCCTGACTCACAGTGACTAGACATCCAATTAATCATCTATTTTACTGACTATTCAATATGCATCAGATCCCCGTTAGAAATGATATAACGCTGAAACTAGACCACCTCTGAAGTTGAATAATAGCTTGGAAAACTATTTAGCATCGCAAAGAAAGCCTTGGAAAATAAACAATCAATAAGGACCATGGCACCATCTATTCTCAAACCTGTCAGTTTAAGTAATGAGAACCACAAATGAAATAGCAACAATTGAATCAGTAAAATTGAAGTGTTTGTGAATTGTAACACAAGATCATCCCTGTTAGGAATGATCTATAACGTTGAAAAGGTCGAAGCCAGACCACCTCTGAAGTAGAATAGTAGCTCTCAAAAATTATTGGCATTACAAAGAAAACCTTAGAAAATGGACAATCGATAAGGATCATGGCACCACCTTTTCCCACCGCTCAAGCCTGTTACTAAAAGAAAGGAAAACTGGAAATAAAATAACTGTGCTAATTATAATATGTTATTGTATGGGAAGAGAATTGAATCAATAAAATTGGAATTTTCAGAACATAAGGTATGAGATGCCAACAAACCTCTTTTCCCTAGATATAATTACAATGTCAACTGCTAATTGAACAGATTTTCTGCTGGTCAACTTTCCATCAGTTAAAGTTAAGCCACATAGAATCAGATTATCTTATTTCTTATATCTTCTAATTTCTTCAATATTTCTCCAGGTGTTCGATCAAGCTCATCTGCAATTTTGCGCTGTAAATCAGGAGCTAGAGTGGGAAACTGCTCACAAAGATCGCCATCAATAACATCCTGCACAATGAATTCCTCATCTTAGTATCCAGATACATACACGTGTACTCATTCAAATATCTGTTAAAAAAGCAGATTCACCACTTGAATTTCAGAGACATCAATCTTACCTTTACAGGAAAATAAGCTGATCTATATGCCATATGATCTCGACCGCATAAAGGAGGATGTTCCTGCCTCAAGTGCATCTCTAAGTGTGAGAAGAAATCAACATCTTCTCTTGAGGTGAATGGTAGAAGAGCCCCAATGCTTCCCATCACAGTGCCATAGATTAGACATTCACCTCCTCCAGGTATAAGAGATGCTTTCTGTAGACTTGTCACTACATCACCAACATGAAATTGTATTATTTCTTCTACTTTGTTTGGTGCTCCATTCAGCTTACCCTGTTCCCACTTGATTTTTCCACCAGTTGGATCATCTTCAATCTCTTCTGATACATCTTGTGCTAAACGAACAAGGTAAACATTTCCAAACTTATCTGCGCCTGCCATTGTATCGAAGTCTATGTGCAAAGAAGATGTTAACCAACGAGGAACACAATCATCTGCAAATATGTAAAGCTGATTCTCATCTCGTCGATACTTTGTGTAATGAAATGACTGCAAATACCCAGTTAAAATCAATCAATAGATTCACTAGAACACACAAATGTTATAGATTGCACTACAGTTACCTAAGAGCACATTTTCAACAACAACAAAACTATTTTATATAATTAATAAATATATTCTAAACGGTCATTCAGGCAAGACATTTATATTCCTTAGAGTAAGTCTCCTTCCAAACTTCAAATCGTTCATAATTACGCTTTAATTTTGCCATGTAGCATATAGATACTTTTATTAATTTCAAGTGAGTCTCAGGGCTCTACTAGATGCTTGCAACTAAAGTGAATTGAATGCTACCTAAAAACAAAACTTTATAGTGATGAAAGACCCTCTGCATAATGGTTCGGATTGAAATTTGATACATTTTTTTTCTATTGAGAATAACAGGTAGAAATTTGATACATTTCAAAACCAACACTTGGTTATTGATGTCGCAAAATAATCAGATACATGTATATATAAACACAATTACAGTTACATGAAAGGGTTTCTTTGGCCTTAAGTTTTGCTTTAATTTTTTTTTTGTGAAATTTAGGATCAGGGAATAGCACTTTCAATTACATTGTATCTTTTTTCAGAGTTTATCAAGTTTAATTTTTGACGCATTATATGAATTTATACACAAAATTACAGCTACATGAAAGGGTTTCTTTGGCCTTAAGTTTTGCTTTTATTTTAATTTATTTTTGCGAAATTTAGGATCAGGGAATTACTGTGTGATGCCTTGCTGACTGTATATGGGAGTCATGATCTTGATAGAGCAAGCCTCTATTTCACTTGATATATTTATTTGACAAATTGGAACAAATTCAAATGTACAGTTTCTATAAGAGTTAAAACACGGGAACAAATAAATTTCAAATAATTTAAAATCCATCAACTAATCAAATCCCAGCAGCAATATTCCGATGGCATTTAAAAATTCAAGAAAATGTGAGTCGCAGTCCATCTTGCCTATATTAAAGAAATTATCAAAGCAATGCCTATATTCTTGAGGTAAATATCAGTCATGATCCTGACAGAGCAGGCCTCTATTTGAATTGATATATTTATTTGACAAACTGGAAAGTGGGCCTCTATTTGACTGTTTCATATGATGTGCCATCGAAAGCCAGCGTCTATCCAGCCATAACAAACTTAAGTCTTACCAAGGAGAGTTAAAGAAAAAAAACTAAGTCCATCCTTGGTAAGATTTAAGTTTCTGATGGCTGAATAGACATTTCCCCATCAAAATGTACCAATATGAGTCAGCTCATCTCTAAAATTGATGAAGCTTTAAAAAAAATGGCCAATTATCCCTTATTGGGTAAAGGCACGTCAAGAGATGGTCCACTGTGAATTGGAAAAGAGTAGGACAAGAGATGACCTTCCGCGTGCGTTGGAAGCATTTGTACCCACCTACCATGAAAGACCTAGAAAAAAATATGTTTGCTATGGGTTCTGATCACAGTTTGGTCTCTGGTTCATTACGAGGTGGTTAATTTGACAGATATCCAACCAGAATATACGCATAAAGGGCAATGACAAGGAGACTTTAAAAAAAACTGGAATTTCAGAGCTAAACATTCTAATCAAGATATTTGGATGTTGTAATAGAAAATGAATAAAATACATTTTCGATTCATTTTGTCCAAAAAACTAAAACCTACTGAAACCCTAGATTCGATATTTGGATATTGTAATAGAAAATGAATAAAATACATTTTCCATTCAATTTGCCCTGAAAACCATAACCTGCTAAAACCCTAGATTCAAACACAGAAACGAAAATGATTAAAATACATTTTCTATTCATTTTGTCCAAAAAACTATAACCTACCCTAGATTCGATATTTGGATATTGTAATAGAAAATGAATAAAATACATTTTCCATTCAATTTGCCTGAAAACCATAACCTGCTAAAACCCTTGATTCAAACACAGAAACTTGCCAAAGTAAAGAGCTGCAGAACTTTCGCCTTTTGCAGACAGGGGTGTCCCTACTCACATCTAACTTGATTTCTCTGGAAAAATTTAAAACTAAATAAAACAGAATCAAAATTTGACAGATATCCAGCCAGATTATAGGCATAAAGGGCAATGACAGAGAGAGTGCACTATTTCGGATCTGAATGACGAGGAGACTTCAAAAAACTGGAATTTTGGAACTAACAGTCTTATCAATTATATTTGGATATTCTAACAGACAATGAATAAATAGCATTTTCCATTCAATGTGTCCAGAAAAACAATACTAAAACCTCAGACTCAAACATAGAAACTTGCAGAACTTATGCCTTTTGCAGGCAGGGGTGTCCCTAATCACATGTAACTGGATTTCTCTAAAGAACAATTAAAAATTAAATCAAGCATCTTAGTACTTATTACGTGACCTGCATAAAGGGCAATGAAAGAGAATGCACTATTTCGGATCTGAATGACAAGGAGAAAACTGGAATTTTAGAGCTAAACAGTCTTGCCAATCATATTTGGATATTCTAAAAGAAAATGAATAAAATGCATTTTCCATTCAATGTGTCCAGAAAACAATAATAAAACCCCAGATTCAAACATAGCAACTTGCAGAACTTACGCCTTTTGCAGGAAGAAGTGTCCCTAAGGATTTGTCTAATGAGAATTAAAAATTAAATCGAGCATCTTAGTACTTACAATATTACGTGACCTTATAGAAACAATTCTAATCCCTATGAAAGAAAGAGGCAAACACAACCTAATTCTACACCTTCAAAATGTATTAACCAGACATTAAACATAACCACAAAAACAGGTCATTGTAAGTCCAAACTTAAACTATGCAAACAGAAATATTCCATACAAACCCATATGAAATTCAATCCACATAACCATAAGCATGCATCAATGATGCATTAAAAAAACTGGATATTTGAAAACTTTAATCCAGATGCCAAATTTACAGTGTTAGTAGATTGTAAATACAATTTCTTGATAAAATTTTAAATGAGAAATGATCTCAGAATCTCAGAAATATGATGTAGAAGGACATTTTCCTTCATATTAACCATAGATATGAATATACTTATAGCTAAATCTTGAAGTACACATGATAAAACTGTTTACAAAAAGATAACATCATGTGTCTAAAAATGAAATATTTATCTAATTTTGACCAGGTAGTAGTTATATCTGAAATGGAAGAATCGTGCTATTATTCAGTGAACCCAGATGCATGAAATTCAACATATGTACAAATAGTTGTCTGCTAAGTATGAGAAAAGCAGTCACTAAAATGAAGGATCTCAAGGCTGCCAACAGCACGTTAAAAAATCAACGTCCAAAAATAATAAAAGATTTTTTTTTCTTCAACTGCATAACGAAAGTGCTAAACCCAAATTAGTAGGATATAGAGACTAACAAACCTATGAAGGCAACTTCAAATTTCAACATAAAAACATTACGTCATATCCCCCCATTTGAAACCCTGATTACATTATGTCATATCCCCCCATTTTTTTTTCTTCAACTGCATAACGAAAGTGCTAAACCCAAATTAGTAGCATATAGAGACTAACAAACCTATGAAGGCAACTTCAAATTTCAACATAAAAACATTACGTAATATCCCCCCATTTGAAACCCTGATTACATCACCCCTATTTTGAAACGGGATTTAATAAGAAATAATAATTAAATTTTATTAAATAAAGAATAATAATAAAAGATAATTTAATAAATAAAATAATATAAAATAATCTATTCTTAATATAATAATATATTAATAAAATAATAATATAGTATATTATTGAAATAATAATATTATATTAATAAATAAATAATTTAAAAAATAATTAATAAATAAATTGAACAGATTTCATAATAAATAATAAAAATATAAAATATAAAAATAAATAAATAATACAAGAGCCGACTCACATGATTATGGCTTTCAGAAATATACTTCATATGTTGGTCAACTCTCCTTTAATACCTATGAAGATGGCATATAAATGGAGTTTTCACAATTCTATGCTGGCAAACAAAGTATATTCAAGACATAATCAGCCGATGTCATCACCCAAGAAATGAATGTGAAAGTGAGATTTTATGTGATTTTAATCAGCAGCGATGAATGTATAGCAACTCATAATAAGCATTGAAGCTAAGAAAAATAGCAATTATATATCTGATAAAGAGCAGCAATCCTTGAGAGGGATGGAATTATAATATGCTGCAATTAATATGAAGATAGCAACCATTAAAAGAAGACAGCGATTAAGTTTGTTAAAGTGAAATGATTTCACTAGGCAATGGTTATTAGTAGAAGGATTATGTTTTAAGAACAGACAGTAGGAGGCCTTATAAGCAGTGCTAATGTTTATGGAAAGAGAGAGATTATGCTAAAGACAGCAATGCTGATTACATATTTATGTTGAAAGGTGGCACTCAAGTTCAAGTAATTATTATTACCCATGTTAAGAACTTAAAGGCAGAAATTAATTAGTTAATGACCAGCGATTAAGAATTATAGAATGATGATTATAAAAAGGACATGGGACATGTCCTTTACCACATGGTGCAGCCTTGCAAACTCAAAATATAAAAGGCATTCTCTTCAAATGGTAAAAGAGGAAACAGGAGATAGCGTGTAAAAATTATAATTGGAATACATAGACGAAGAAGGAATACTATACCGCTGGCAAGCACCGTGTCAGACAATACTCGCTGAAGTTATCTATAAAATCAAAATGACATACTAATTTACAAAGATATTATATCTGAAACTATCAAGTGTAATCTCTCGTTGGGGACATTACAGGAACTGTAGTTCAGTAATCTGAGGAATAAAACCCTCAAGATCCAAGACTAAAGCACGAAAACCCTTAATTTGCATTGCTGAGTTAGCGGATGAAAACCCCAGATTTAGTCAAACTCAAAGACATTTCAAAGGCGTTTTGACAAAAATAGATTGCTGCAGTTTTCAGATAAATTAACAGATGATATCAAGAATAAGTTATATCTTTCTGAGATACATTCCAAGCATTAAATCTGAATTATATAATAAACTGCTAAAACTGCAATTTCTAAGTTGATTTCATACTTCTAATTATTTGTGCAACTATTACTGTGAGTTAGATTTTATTATTTGAATTAAAAAGAAAAAGGAAAAATCCAAAGGGACATTACACATTACAGCATAATAAGCATTTACATAAATACATAGACATATCCCATAAATAGCATCCACCCTGCATCTCAAAATATTCGTTTTTTATAGATAAAATTACTGAAAATTAGGGAATAGAGATCTCATACCTCCTGAACATCACCAACATAAATCCGATCCCCATATGTGTGAATGGATACAATAGTATTAGGAAAAAGCTTATTCTCACATTTCCGAAGCAATTTCCTTTTGCCCAAATCATAAATTCTCAGCACCTGCCCAATTCCAACCAATAGACGGCCTTGGAATTGACATAATGCCAATGGAACTCCATCAACTGGTGTTTTATGCAGAAGTTCAAGTGATTTCCCATCATCCACAAATTTGTAGAGATGAATAAATCCACCTGAACAGTTCTTTTTGGGCCAAAATTCTAAATCTTTTGCAGTTCCAATGGCAACAAGAGTTCCATGTTCTTTGTCGTGGAAGTTGACAGAACAGATGCTAAATGCAGCTTCATTATCCTGCAGAGCCAAGATGCATGTTGATTCGCCAGATTTAGGATCCAAAACCCTGATGCAAGATGCCCATTTCTTTGACTCTGCTTTTGGATAACCATACTGCTCATCAGGTAGAGGATCTTCCTTCTCTTCATCATCCCCATTCTGTTGCTCAATCTCCATGTTCCCATTCTCCCCTAATCCAGCAGCTTCTAGGCATTCCTTTTTGGCAGCTTCACGTTCCTCTGCAGTAAATGCCCCCTGGTCACTTTCAATAATAATTAAAGATTTATGCTTAGGATGTAAAATGAACTTTCTTGGTGTATATCTCAGCGGCATAACAGTCTCATTGAAAGTTTCACCCAACCTTTCAATCGTGAAAACTCTCAATGCATCTCCAGCAACTGCGACCACACCTTCAGCACACTGATCAGAAGAAAAAGAAGCCGCATATTCCAGAGTTTCATAAGAAAGAGGAGTCAAAAGAAAGTGTCCTTGATGAATATAACCTAACCAAGGCCTGCTTGAAAGACAAAGCATTGCCCGGCGACCCCTGACAATAGCGGAAAAAAGTTTTGGGGCTCTCAAACCCAAGAATCTTGTACGTGTGTCTGAAAGTTGTCCAGTGACCATATCCACTTCAGTTCTAAGAAGAACACCATTCTGCAAACCAGCATTCAGAAAGACACTAGCTGGATGATCAGCACCATCCTCACCACCAACAGATGCTTGAACTTCCAGCAAGAGTAGAGATTCTGGTGGAGAACTTACAGCCTGCACACTCAAAATCTGCATACAGTCATCAGGATCTAAAGATAATATGCGAATTGTGCTGTCATATGATCCTACCGCCAAAAATCTTGACCTCTGTCTGCCTTCAGGAACTGGAGCAATGTCTAAACAAGCCACATCTCCTGACATTTCACGTTTCTCCACCTCCATTAATTGCCCAGTCATATCCATCTCAAAATAAATAAGTTCTCCCCCACTGAGAGCAATTACAACTTGCAATCTGTTACAGCCCACTTTTACTATTGTCTTTTTCCCAGGGGTCTTCCATTCATTTATACGTGAATCTGCCCTAATGTGCCGAATTCCATTAGGATGCACTTGCATTAAGGAATCCTCAGCTAGAAGAGATACAGCCAATGAAGGAGTAGTATCCAGAAATCCACTGTCACTAACTTCCTCAACTGTTTCACCAATAGACAGCACCAGAGTGGCATTGGCAAAGGAGACAACAATGTATGCATCAAACTCGTCGTTTGCACTCTTTTTAACTGTCCAAACTGCACTGGGAATACCTGGTAACTGTGACACGGCCATTTCAGTAACTGCAAGACCGGGTCTTAATATTCGTAAAGAGGAACGGGGACCCCTCCCACAAAGGGCAAAAATTTGTGGGGTTTCTTCCTCAAAGAGATTGACAACTTTTGTGTCCATTATTGGCATGAGGCTCTCTATGTCATCAATCTTAACAAGGTTCTTCAAACCCCTAGGCTGAAAAAAGACAGGCTGGAATCCCTCTTCTGTTTCCATGAGTGTTGCAGAAGATGACTCAACATCTGCATCATCCCCTATTCCCTGGAACTGATAGAGGGCATGATTTCCAAATTCTGAGGCAGCAAAGAGAAAACCCGACTTAAGAACACACATTGCTGCAGTTACAGGAATTGTATCAAAATATTTTATCTTCAATTCACTGACCTGAAAGGAAACTTTTGTCAGGTTTGGCTTTACATGTGTAAAATATAGCAGCAAATCTCTTGAATTATTATAAAAGAAATGCATACAGAACACTCAAGTGACAAAACACGACAAGATTACATCCATGGACTGCATAAAGGCAGAGATAAGAGAATAAATTAGAGATTGATTAAAGATTTTTAATATTTTCCAATGTGCCACATTTTGAGTAATTGGTAAGAAGGATGATTACTAGCTCATAGCTTTCACAGCTCACCTGATCATTATCATGTTCTAGGGTAACCTTGAAGATGTCTCCGTACTCAGTCTGTAGCAAGAAGAAGAACATTGACTTTTGTTTGTGGGTTGCAGCCGATACTATCAACACACCACGTTCAGCTGGTAAATCTGCTCTCCTTGGAATAACTGCACGAACATCTGGGTGCCCCTGGTTCTTATAGATAACAAAATTCTCTGCACAAACAAGAATCCCACTAGGACCATCCGCACCTCCAGGTACAGTGACAAGCATATTTGCACCATTGTCAATGGGCTCCGACCATTTGCGGGCAACGTGGTTGAGACCAAGATCGAGCTCATAAAAGGTCAAATGCTTCTGTGCCTCATTTGCTGCTAATCCAGTAGAATCCTGGTCAGCTTCAGAATAATCGAGCTCTATGGCAGCAAAAACAGGGTTGTCAAAACCACAATCAACACCAGATATAGAGTACACTATTGTGTGAGATTTGTGAGCTTCTAAAGGTGACGAAATGGTAAGCCTGGCAGCATTATCCCGATTCAGGACATAAACAAGTTTTTGTTTTTCACAGGCACCGATCATAACAGCACGACCCTTTGGATCCACCGCTAAGTACTGGCCAGGGACTATTCTCCTGCATCCTGACTTACCAAAGGTTTCTTGGTGAACCTTCTCAAAAATATTCTTTTCTTTGTTGTATTCAAGTATCACAATCCTTCCAGAATCAGACCCAACAACAATGTAATCCTTGTGTGAACCTGTAAGCCTGAATTGCACCAGAGACCGAACAGCACCGAAGATTTCAACAGAAAGAATTGTCTGGAGTTTCCCATTATCATCCGGCCGTAACAAGTCCAGCACTTTTCCTCTGGCAACCACAATTTCCTGAGTTTTTCCACCCATAAAGTTGCCATACGTTGCACAAACCACACCTGTGGCTTGCTGCAGCGTTAAATTATAGAGAAACATTGTTAACCCACCCTCTCAAAGATAAAACGGATATTCCACCGCTGCCTATAAAGTTTCAGAACGAAACTCTTCTAATGTTAAGCCCTCAACTGAAACTGTAGCATGTTAGCAAACCCAGGAGTGTGGGTTCTACTTTGATGACCCGAAATCCTGAAGTTGGTGTTTTCCTTAATACTTCAAATCTGTCCTCAAACACACAACACAGCAGCAATCAAAAACTTAGTGATGTTACGGGGCAAATATACAGAAAGCTTAAAACCACAACATTATTTTTGTTCCAGAGAAATGAGGTATCTGCCCAGAATTTTTGAATACAAGCATAAATAGACTATGACCCTCAAAGATACAAAGATTTGTAGAGTGGAAGAACAAAACGACATGAAGAAATGCAAGAAAAAATACCAACTCCATTTATTTTGTTACAGATAATAGAGCGTAGAAACCACCAAGTGATCATGTGCAGGCCGCAGCCAAGAGGGCCAAAGAAAGATGGGCAACAATCTAAAAAAATGGTCGATTCTTCAGTATTGGTGGTGAAGCAACTTACCTCTACGGAAAAAAGGAGGAAGAATATCAGTGAAGGGCTCCAGAAACCTGCAAATATACTTCATACTCTACTCCCATGGCGTCATACCCTTGGCGGTCAGAGCTCCAGCACTAAAATGGCAGATAGAAAAGAAATCGAAATGAAAGGAAATGTTTCGCTTTATGGGTGTCTTTACCCTAATACCTACGATGGAGAGGCGTTTTTCCTTATTTTCTCATTTGTTCATTTGTTTTCTTTTTGACTAAATAAATACCGTGAATTGTAAAGGCTTTCATTTCTTATGGAAACAAGGACGCATAGCGTCTAGTTCCAGCCTATGTTTAATTTGAAGTAGTCAAAATGCTAAGCATATATGCAATTTAGGCATTATACAATTATCTTGAATGTCTAATTTTTGTCAATTTGAGGACTTAATGCTACTGTTAACTATGCTTATAGTTTTTGACCTCATAAGCTTTAATAGAGGATACTTCATTCATGCTCCTTCTAATTTTATATCTATTA
>MU227265.1:122869-145982 GCA_018584345.1 Thuja plicata | reverse complement strand
ACATTTTTTATAAACAGTGGCCACTCTGCTTAAATAGCTGTAACTTGTGGAGTTCAACAAGTAATCCCCTTCAAAAGGAAAACTTAAACATTCAAAAACTAGTACAGCAGGTGATTTTGAAAATTAAGGTTATTCAATTGATAGAACCAAAGAAAGCAAAGATCTGGAGATCAGAGGGAGAGTATTTCAAGCAAATAAGGCGGGGAAAACGTAAGCAAAAGCGTTCTGATCAATATGATTTAAGGTAAAGATTTAAGGTTTCTTTGCTATTGGTCGCTTCTATGTCTATTTGCTTGTATTCTTCATGGGGAAGCGATAATGGATTTTTCCAGACATTTTTTATGGCTAGGCAACACATCAAATGTTAATTTAGTTTCAGAATTAACAGTAAATGCAATTCACAGGTGTAGAACCAATTTCCAAAAATCTTTGCCACCATCTTCTGTGCCCGTGCCGTAATAGAAACGCAAAACAAGGGCATGACTATCCATTGAAGATCTGGAGCAGAACACGCCTAGTGTTTTTCAAGATGTCTCATACAAATGTAGTCTCATCGTCTGCAATGATTGCAGGTTATACACATAACAGAACCAGTGAAAAGGTTTTGAAAATTTGAAGCAACTCGCGCAACCATCTTCCCAAACTATCATTGAAGTTTCGAAAGCATTTTTTAACATCTCCATTTCTCTTAAACACTTAAAGAGCAGTGGAAAATGGCGCTTCACCTGGTAATTGGGTTTGGGGTTTTCAAAAGTTGCATTGACATGATTTTTCATGCCCTGTTATAACGCACAAGCAAGGATGATGTTGGCAAGGATGATTTTTCATGCCCTGTTATAGTAGGGTATAGGGTGAGGGGTAGGATTAGTAACATCTTACTGGTTAGAGTTAGAGTTAGGGCGATTTTTATAGTTAGGGTTAAGGTTAGGGTGAGAGTAATAATTAGGGTTAGGGTTATAGTTAGGATTACGGTGATTTCTATAGTTAGGATGTACAATTATGGGTTTGGGTTATGGTTAGAGTTAGGGTTAGGATTAGGATTAGAGTTACGGTTACAATTAGGATTAGTGTTAGTGTTAGAGTTAGAGTTAGAGTGATATTTACGATTTAGGAATAGGGTGTAGGGTGAGGGGTAGGATTAGTATCATCTTAATGGTTAGGGTTAGGGTTAGGTTTATAGTTAGGGTCATGGTAAGGGGTGTAAGGTTAGGGGTTAGGATCATGATCAAGGTACGGTGTAGGATAAGGATAATGGTGAAGCTTACCATAGGTTTATATTAGGATAAGTGCTTATAAGTATAGACTTAGAATGTAGGGTTATGATCAACGTCGAGGGTTTACAATTAGGAGTAGGGTTAGTATTATGGTTGGATTTAAGGTTCACATCATCGTTGAAATTAGGGTTAGGGTTAGGGTTTAGGTAGAAAATTATATAGTCCAAAGTGTATCAAACTAATTTAAAAAAAATGAAGACATTTTACTACATTTTATTATTATATTATATAATTGTATAGAAAGAAAGAAAATTTAAATAAAAACAATTATATTATATTTTAGCTTTGATTTTAGTGGTGGATTCTATCAATCATTTGGAAAATAAAAGTAACAACCATCTATTATATGATATTAATCATTTAGAAATAAAGAAAATTAAAATAGAAACAATTATATTGGATCTTATCTTTGATTTAAGTGATGGATCCTGTATCTCATGAATGAAAGTAGAAACCTTTTATTTATTGGAAAATGAAAGTAGCAATCTTATATTATTAAGCCGATAGGCTTTGTGTGGGAGCAAAGCTCCCATAAAAAAAAAAAATTGACTGAAAATTGTCAACCCCTCTCGTAAAATTTTTTCCAGCATAAGAAATGTTCGTTGATTTTTCTGTTTTTCTTTCCCTCTTTTCTGCAGAGATTTTTTGCCTTCCTTATTTGTTATCTGCCTGTTCCTTGATGTTTTGTGCCTCTTATTCTATTGTTTGTTTTTTATGGCAATGAATTATACACTTTCCTTTTTTTGTACCCTAGCTGCTGCAAACGAACATATTTATGAAGGAATTAGAATAGAGAATACTCATTCCAAACAAACATGGCAGAAGAAATCGAATGCAACAGTATCTTGATGGCAGAAGAAATCAAATGCAACAGTATCTTGCAGGTATGCTCTTCTGATTTTTTGTTTTCAATTTAATGGCCTGATAGGTGTTGATGTCATTCATGCAATCATTTCATTCGATGTTATTTGTGAAACAACAGAGGGATTATATCCATATTCTATATTTTGTATTTCACAGCATTTATAACTGTCAAAATTCTGCGTCTTTCAATGCTCCACTAGATGTCAATGCATTTATCCCAATTTATTTTGTACAAATTCTGCATTCACTACTCCAAACCATTTATTTTGTGCTCTAGAATGCCATTTCGATAAGGGGATGATCATGTACAACAAATCCCTATATGCAGTTGATTACCTTTTTTTGCAGTTGCATTCTGCTGCCGCTCTTGTTTGTACCCCATGGTCGCCCTTATCTGTTCTTAGAAACTACTCCATGTATTCTATTTCTACCCTTGAATGTTGTTGACATTGCCTCTTTAGCCATAGGGACATTCAAACAAAAACTGAATCTTGCTATGAGATTCCTTTTAACTACTCCAAACCACTTATTTTGTGCTCCAGAATGTTGTTTCGATAAGGAATGAGAAAAGTAAAACAAGTTTAGATCAAATAAATTCATAAAAATTCATTATAAAGCCAAATTCAGTTGGCTCTAATCCCTTCATGACTGCAGGTCGGCCCTAAACTTTAAAATAACTTTTTCTTTTGTCTCGAATTCTGGCATGGGTGATGCTTGTAAGCAAATTTGATTTTCTATTACTGATTTTCTTTTCCCTTTTTGGGATATACTTGTAACATTATGTAATTCAGATATTATTGTAGCTGTCAAATGTAAAATTGTTGCAGGCTATTGTTTGTTTGGGTTTTTGCCTGCGAGGAGAATGCATTAAAAATTAAAATGTCTTCTTTATTTGCTGTGTCCATTTCTAATATCTTTATCTTGATTTTGTGTATATTTTTGTCCATATGCAAGATGGGAACAAATTTGGGCACAATACAATTTTGAAATAACGGCGGACAAAATTTAAATATTTATTTTAAATAATTATATTCATGACTAGCCCAAATGATTGATAAACTATTTGGCTTAGAAAGATGAGTGAACTCTCAGAATGAAGTATGTGAGCACAACAAATCTAAGTGCCCATGGAAATGTATGGCACATACAAAATGTAAAATCATCCCTTACATATGAGAAAATAACTTAAAATCTAGGAGGAAGAGCTTCAAATGCAAATGACATCAACTATGCAGAGTGAAAAAATATATGTTGTCACAGTCTATCCTTGCAAAATTCTTCTCAATACACTTGTGCTAGAAAACAACAAGTGTCATCTTCTCCCAACGACAAAGTACGCATTCTCAGAGTTGAACAACAGGGGCTTCTTAATAGATTTATACAATTACAATGTCATGATTGCTATTTATGGGACACTTGATCTGTTCTGGCTTTAAACACCTCGTTTCCCTTCGAAAACTCACAATGACATTGTTCTGTAGTAATTGCTTGAATGCAGAAATGAGTTTTGACATATGCGTAGGTACTCCGTTCTGAACAAATTCTTATACATTGACTTCCAAGTTCTTTCTCTTGAACACTATACAAGCCACCTATGGATGGTTTTGAAAACCCTCACTGAAACTTACAAAAGAAGGAAATTCTTTGTTGGCAATTGTCTTCATTTGATTCACTGTCTTGCTGAAGGTTTTTCATTGATATACCAGATCTTTGTGTTTTCATTGATATACGTGATCTTAGGTTTCAATATCCCATTTTGTAGTTCAATGGTTTGTTATTACTTATTATATGTATATGTCACGTATATATCCATATTAATTTATATGTAACTAACTCTGTATTTATACATTCTTGTACCAAAAATTTGGCAGGATACTATTTCAAAGGAATTGAGCTCTACATGTTCCAACCAAGGATCAATGACAGATATTGTGAGTTAACATTAATCCTTGTTTAGAAATTTCATTTACAACCTCTGAACAAATATCTTTAATGTATTCAAATTTTTCCTTATACCTCTATATATGTATGTCTCTATTTTGGAGTTTTTTTTGTTTTCATTATTATTTATTTTATGTAAATTTTATGTACCTGTATATATCAAAAAGAATCTAAATGTAACTGTCTCTGCATGTATACATTCGTTTATCAAAAAATTGAGATTTCATAATAGCATTACCTAGATTAATGATAGCAACTTAGCCTCATTTCCCAAATCTACCTTATTTCACTGAAGAATTTTATTGTAGGCCACTAAAATGGATGCAATATTGACTACCAATGCAATTCACTCCATCAATGCTGGAGATTTTCTTGCAAATCCAATTCTTCAAATCTTATCGTTCCAAAGGCTAACTATCTTTGAAGATCAGGCCGACCGATACAAGATTGTGTTGTCTGATGGCAGTCACATGCAATTTGCAATTCTTCCTAACAGATCCAATAACCTCTTTTTCTCAGACAACCTGAAAATACAATCAATAGTATCATTGACAAATTATGTTTGTCGGCCCGTAGGAGATTCAAGGTAGGCCTTGACACCTTCCTTCTTCACTCACAAAATCATTTTGTTATTTTGCATAAAATAAACATAACTAATTCTATCTATTTTTAACCTCCTTTAATAGGGCAATAATCATCTTCACGCTCGAAGTCATCCATCGAGACTACCAAATCATCGATAGACCCAAGTATCTATATAAGTCTCAAGAGGAACAGATGCAAGAAGACAAAACAACTGTCTCACCTAACAAAAGCACAAAATTTGGTATCCATCTACCTCGCAAGGAACTTCCATTGCCTCAAAGTATCAGCCCTATAAAGGATTTAAATCCTTATCAAAGCAGGTGGACAATCAAAGGGAGGGTTACATCCAAAAAACAGCTGAGACAATTTAATAACCAGCGAAATAGTGGGCAGGTTTTCAGCTTTGACATAATAGATAATGAAGACATAGAGACTCGGATTGTTTGTTTCAATGACATTGCAAAATTGCACTATGATAGAGTCCACATAGGATCAATGTATACCATTTCTAAAGGTTCAGTGAAAGAAGCAAACAACAAATACAACAAGCTAAATAGCCACATGGAAATCACTCTTGACCACACTTCAGTATTGAAATGTTGCGATGATGAATTGTCAACTACAACTGTTAACTACAACTTTAAGCAAATTAATGACATTGCAAACATAAGCAATAATACTTTGGTAGATATTATTGGGCTCATGGTCACTGTTGGAGAAATCTCCACGATACGAAGAAGGGATGGAACCGAGGTCCTACGTAGGAGTCTCAGGTTAGTGGACATGTCATCCTCGTCCATTGATGTCAACTTATGGGGGCCTATTTGCCTGACAGAGGAAGACAAATTAAAATGTTTGAAGGCATCTCAAAGGATTGTTGTTCTTGCTATTAGAAATGGATGTGTTGCAGATTTTAAAGGAAAAGTCATAAATAGTACAGCAACAACTGTATTGGCTATAGAACCTTCCATTCCAGAAGCTGAAACTCTACGGTCCAAGGTACCAGCAGAATATATTGACATACCTTCATTTTCTTCAATTTCCACAAAGTCCACTGGAACAACCAATAAGATGACAATTGCAACTATCTTGCAACATTCGACAACAATAAAAGATTCCTCAGAGACTACAATAAAAGCAACTATCAAATTCATCAAGTCTGATTCTTTCTGCTACCCAGCATGCCCACTAAATGTAAACGGGAAAGAATGTAAGAAAAAATGTATTCAAAGTAATGATAAGACATGGTTTTGTTGTAAATGCCAAATGACCATTGCAGAGTGCAACTACAAATACCTCTTGCAAGTAAAGCTCCAAGATCATACAGGTGCCATTTGGGCTGTCACTTTTGATGAAGTAGCAAATAATCTACTACAAATGCCTGCCAAAGAACTTTACTTGTTGCAGTATGACACCCAAGCTGACGGAACTCCAGAAGACATCATCAATGTTGTGTTTTTCAACCCTTTTGTATTTACCCTCTCCATCAAAACAGATTTGTACAATTCTGAAGTCAAACTTAAATCTACCATCACCAGGGCTACAAAAATGGACTTCACAACTGGATGTAAATCTTTGCTTGCTGAAATTTCAGAAATCTCTACTTCCAAATAAAGCTACTGCAAACATCCCCCTCCTTGGTTTTGCAAGTGTTTAAACATATAGCAAAAATAAAGTATAGTTGTACTATTTTGTTTTCAAAGCTATTGGTTACTCAACTTGTAATGCAAATTTCTCTACAGAGTTCTTTGTCATTAATCATAAGATTTATATTTTACTGCATTGGAGAATATTCCCATAGATGGTTATTAAACCTTATATTAAATAATTTAGTTTGCCAATTTGAACTATTACTGTGATGTAAGGAACTCCGTTCTTCATATTGAAATATATTTATTTCTCCACTTGTAGCACTCCTCATTATTTTCTTCAATTTGTAAATTAATGAATTGTAGAAATTATACCTTGTACAATACACAGCTCTTGTACAACCGTTATTTTAAAGATAAAACTGCATTCTTATTTTAACGTAATCATATATTCTTGAGTTTTTTATGATAATGTGCCAGTTTGAGGAGAAACAATTAAACATTGCTCTGTTTTTTCATACTTATATTGATAAATCTTCAAAATTTAAAAGATTAAAAAAATATCTTTGCCTAAAATTCTCAACATGGAGCTTATACTCCATTCCTTCCTAGCTACAAAAACCAGCTGAATAGATTATGCAGTGGAAGAGATAATGGTAGAAGTTCTAATAATCAGAATTCACTTTTTAGTTCACCCTGTTGACATCCACTCTCCCAAAAAAACTAACGCATCACTCTAATCAAACATACTGAAACCCATGTCATCTTCAGATCATGGGTTCCATAATTGGTTACAATACCTTGGTTTTCTACCTTTATGTTGAATGGTGTGCTAAGACCACTCAGGGTGGATGTGGGTGAAGAATACTGCATATATTTCATTATTGGAGCTTGGGCTTGGAAGTGTTCTAGAGCCTGAGAGATTTGGGCATTGTATTCTAATGAGCCTTGCTGATTCTGTGGGTTTTGGGCCCATGTTTGAGACATGATATAATTGTTAATAGCATTAGCATCTGGCCTAGACAAGGGATTCCCAAGGTGGGATCTCAAGAGTAGGTCTGGACTAATTGTGCCTCCTGCACTATGATTGTAGTGATCAACCTGCTGCTGGATCAAGGCTGCATAAATCCTCATGTATTCTCTTGTCATGGCTTCCTAAAGCTTGGCATTCTCTCACCTAGCAGTCATGTGGCTCAGAGTAAATGCACCTAAAAAATGAATCATGTTGGAGAAATAAAAAAGATCCATCCTTGGCCCGTGGGTCACAGAGTCTATGCCCATCTGAAGAAGCCTCTTTTTTAGGTGGGTGTTCCAATAGTTCTTTATTTCATTGTATGTCCTTCCAGGAATGTGCCCAGCTATAGCAGACGGTCTGCACAGACCAATACCTTCAACAATTTAGCTAAAATGGCTTAAAATCTTTATAAATAATGCAAAAAAATGCCAAAAAACTTCACAAACAATGCTAAAATAAAACCAATCTTTAGAACCAGACACCCAAGGAAACAATCATCTACATAGTTGAATCCGGATAATTAAATGTCATGATTTTTTACTTATTTCCCATGACTCCATGAAGTTGAATTATTGTTTCGTCTTCCTCAAAGCTAAACTTGACTCTTTTATATCTGGTCGAAGGTAGTTTGTCCACCTTAGCCTACAACTCTTACCACATCTCAGAAATCCTACAAAATTTGAAAACAATTCTCACATTATCATCAAATGTAAAGATACCACCGAATGCAAAAATTCTTTCCCATTGCAAATCCTCCTTTCCTTAACAAAATCGTGCCTTTAACACTAATAATTCTTGTAAACTAAAGCTGTTACACGCAGGAAGAAGAGAAAATCTATGATGTTTTTATTTATTTCCAATTTCAAACAAAGACCATCTCAATTTCCACCAAAGACCGTATATGAACAAGTCATCATGACATGGTCTAAGAAGGAAGAAGAGAAAAATATATGATGTTTTTTTTAAAATTTTGAGACTTACTACAAGACAAATTCAAATATAGTTTTATCATCGAGTTCTACGTTCTTGGTTCTTAACAACAATTACAGGGCAATGTCAATGCCGAACACAATGTTCATTCACACTATCAAAAAAGTAACCCGTAAATTATATGATTCAAATCATTAACCAAATTTACATAACTCATGGATTTTCAGTTTACTAGAAACTGAATAGACGATTGACATAGCAAATGACAAGTATAACTTCTATGCAAACAGCAAAGTGAACAATAAATCCAAAAAACTATCTTGCAATAATACCTCTTAATAGGCCTTTCCTTTGACTTCCCAACACTAGAACATCAGCATTGTAGTCATTAATAGGTTTTATCACCGAGTTCTACGTTTTTGGTTCTTAACAACAATTACAGGGCAATGTCAATGCCAAACACAATGTTCATTCACACTGTCAAAAGAGTAACCCATAAATTATATGATTCAAATCATTAACCAAATTTACATAACTCATGGATTTTTCAGTTTACTAGAAATTAAATAGACGATTGACATAGCAAATGACAAGTATAACTTCTATGCAAACAACATAGTGAACAATAAATCCAAAAAACTATCTTGCATTAGTTTTTTATGACTTCCCAACGCTAGAACATCAACATTGTAGTCCTTAATGACATTGTACAGAACATCCTTGGGGTCTCTATTCATTGCCTTTGCCTTGAGAACCACCTGCAGTATAAGCAGAAAGGGTGCATGAAACTCCATTAAAATAAGAAAAGAGTACACAAGTTATGGATTGATAAAACTCCATTCAAATAAAGTTCATGACACCAGCTGGATAGATTATGCACTACAATGAAGAGATAATGGTAGAAGTTCTAATAATCAGAATTCACTTTTTAGTTCAGAGTAAATGCACCCAGAAAATGACTCATGTTGGAGAAATCAAAGAGATCCATTCCTTCGCCTGTGGGTCACAGAGTCTATGCCCATCTGAAGAAGCCTCTTTTTCAGGTGGGTGTTCCAATAGTTCTTTATTTCATTGTCTGTCCTTCCAGGAAGGTGCCCAGCTATAGCAGACCATCTGCACAGACCAATACCAAAGAAAAGAGTACATAATTTATGCATGAAACTCCATTCAAATAAAGTTCAAAATAAGGTAAAATCTTAGTGCCTCAGCTGCTTCTATAAATGGATATCCCTCAAAGAATTCTTTCGAATTCATTAATGTGTTTGAGTTGTTGAAGCCTGCCATAGGACACCAAAATAATCGTTGAGGCTCTGAATATGTTAGTTTTGTAAAATAAAATAAGCTCTAAATTTTCCAAAGGAACAAAAGTTGGAGAAAAACAGAAACATGGCATGGATGAACAAAAAAAATTATCTCTTTGCATTATCTAAACTGTACAGATAGTTTTCACAATTTAATTTTAAACTCTACAAATAATTTTCAAAATTTAAATGTTGCTAGCAATGTTAAAAATTATGTATCATGTATGATGGGAAGGGATCTTCATTATAATTTTTCCATTTCTCAAGTTTATGCTTCTCATTATTTTTATTTTTCCTTTGGTGTTCATCGTTTTCTTGGTACTACTCTTACTATTAGCGAATATTTTACTTATACAGATTTTGTTGTCAATTGCTGAAAGAAAGAAGGCAAATAAAAGAGACAAAAATAAAACATATTACAATCAACACAAGGAAGAAATTTGTACTAGGCATCGTCTCCAAAGGTTAAAGAAAATGTCATCTGTACACACGGACACACCACTTCAAATACCAAAAACCATACTACCACAAAACAATAAACGACAGTTTACCCAAACTCAAACCCGTACCCTTGCCAATAATTGTACCTATACAGTACAACAACTCAGAATAGAAGAAATGAAAAGACAAAAACTCAACCATCTAGCTCCATTGTCAGAAAATATAGAGAACACCCAAAAGTTTATGAACCCACAATAGCCAGAAGAACCTACTCTTATATCGACTACTATTTTCGCAACAGAGTTTTCAAAATCAATGAAACAATTCCGTCATCAAATTGATGCATTATCAATAATAGAAACATGCTACATATGTAACGAAAGCTACAGTGGAATGTCCATTAGAAAAAACACTCCAAATACAATATGTTCTAGATGTTTTACAGAAAAAGGGGTACATCGATTTTCTCTAGCAAACAACTTAGACCCAGGAAAACAACCAAATGTGCTAAAAAAACTCACCCAAGTAGAAGAAATGCTTATTGCTAGAGTAACCCTAGCTTTACAAGTGACACATGCAAGAGGAGGACAATACAAATATTCTGGTCACACAATAAGTTTCCCCCAAGATATTTCAAGCATTGCCCGTCTTTTGCCTAGAAATTTGAAAGACCTTGAAGTTGTGATTATACGCCGAACAAACCTCCTAGGAGAAAATTATGATTGCTATGTCAATAAACACAATGTTTTCAATGCACTAAAATTCAAAATCCAAAATGACCCATACTACAATAATGTTGATATTGACCTTGATGCACTCAACTTATTGCCTGAAACAAGCACTGATATATCAAACATGCTCCACAACTTGTCAATTGAATGTCTAGACACTACTACAACAATTGAACCTCAAACAGTATTTGATGATAACTTAGACTCACAAAATACATCCTCATTCATTCCCAAATTGCCAAATGGACAACGCGAGCTGCAAACCATTAAGAAAGTGCTAGGCTTGCAAACCAATGATCCAAACATCATACCATGGCTTGAAATCAACAACTTGCCAATCAATGAATACAATACTGAGGGCCTATTTAGCATGGCTTTCCCCACACTATTCCCAAATGGAAGTGCACTCCTAATGCAACATAGAACCAAACAAGTTCCCATGCATGAATACGCTTTGCATTTACTAAGGTACTATGATAATAGGTTTGGAAGACATGTCATATTTTGCTATTTCATTTACAATCTAATTATGAGACACCGTAGCCAACAAACAGTTGTAGTTTTCCTTAAATCAAGCTTACAAGACAAGGTACCAAACACTATCGAAGCCCTTTGACAACAACTTCACAATATCCCTGACAATCAATTGGCCAATCAACTAATGCGATTTGGAACTTCATTAAGAGGAACTCGAGCTTTTTGGGATAAAAGTCGAATGGACTTAACAACCATGATACACTAGCTAGGAACTCCTACACTTTTCTTCACATTAAGCTCAGCAGACACGAAATGGCCAGTTCTACATACATTGTTCCAACAAAATAGAAACCCAACAATACAATTCTCAAGAAAAAACTTAATAGATAATATTGTTCAAAACCCACACACAACATCCTTATACATTCACCAGAGATTCACAATCTTCCATGAAGAAATCATAGAAAAACTATTGGGGACAAAAGACTATTGGTATAGGTATGAGTGGCAACACCGGGGATCCACTCATATACATGGTTTTCTATGGCTTCCTAATTCACCAAACATGGACACAATCAATTGGAACAACAAATGTGAAGTAGAGTAGGCAAAGAACTTCTTTGACAAATATGTTTCTGCTTGGAATCCCCGTACCCAAGCCAATAGACAAAATAGAATACATCAAACCCTTCACGATGATCCTTGCCTACTAAACACTACTCAAATACTCTCCATGGATCCCCTTTTAGATTATGAACAGATAGTGAATACTGTACAAAGACACACAAAGTGCACAGATTATACATGTTTAAGGAAAAGAGGAAAAACATTAGAATGTTGCTACAAATCTTCGTGGCCAGAACAATCAACATCTAACTTAACATGTGACGAAAACAAGAACATAACTTACAATGCCGCAAGAAATGATGATCGCCTCAACATCCAAAACCCACAAATGCTAGCAATCTGGAGAGCTAATGTCGACTGTCAACCTGTCACTTCTAGAAGAGTTGTCCTCAACTACATCTCTAAATATGCATCCAAGGTAGAAAAAAAATCTGAGTCCTACACTACCATATTAAAGAAGATTGCAGATACAAGTCAGTGCGACGACAATGCTTTAATAGCATATCAAAGATTCATGATGGGAATAATTGCAGACCGTGACATTAGAGCACAAGAGACATGTCACATGCTACAAAAATTGCCCCTCGTAAGTTGTAGTCACTCCTTCATTTCTTTGAATGTCAGCAAAAAGGTCCTACATACAGTAAATAATTCAAACAATGAAGATGAATTGACCACCAGTTATATATAGTCCTACTTAGAACGACCCCCTCAATTAGAGTCTTTATCTCTCATTCAGACAACCCAAATGTACTTGTACTCTTCTCGGTGCAAAAAGAATAAATGGCAAAAGAGAAAAACCAATGCAATTGTCAATGTGTACCCAAATTTCAACAACATTCCAGATGAAACTAATGAAAACTATGAGGCATTCTGCTGGAGTGAACTCCTACTCTACAAAAAATTTTGCCACATCCCAACAGACATTGGCATTACAAAAGAAAACATAGTCACAAATTGGAAATCACTACAAACAAACAATTACTCACCTTGGCACATTAATAGAATTACAAACATGCCCACAAATGAAGATCAAGATGAAAGTGAAAATGATGATCTCCAAGTTGACTATACCACTGACCTATATGAATGGGAGTTACTGTCCCAAATGGGTGCCTCCAAAAACTTGAACATAAATGAGCTTGATATGCTTGGCAGACGAGACATTGATCTTAATCACCCACGGAATACAAGCAACATTTCTGAAGAACTAAATGAATCTACTACAAACTTCATAACTAAAAGCAAATTACAAACAAATGGTGTACATTTACATTCAAAAATAACACATCCAACCTACCACCTTTCGCGCAAACAACAACTTGCATTAGACATCATCATTAAACATCATATGAACCCACTTCAAAAATGCCCACTGCGCATGATTATCCAAGGGACTGCAGGCACTGGAAAGTCATACTTAATTGACTGTATTAGAAAAAACATAAACATGGGAGTAGAAAATGATAAAAAACCGTTGCTCGCACTTGCGCCTACAAGAGTTGCTGCTTATAACATACAAGCCACAACAATCCACACATGCTTCCGAATTCCAATTAAAGTTATGCATCCATTACAAGGCCAATCTTTAACAACTCTCCAAGAAGACTTGAAACATGTCAAATACATTCTTATAGACGAAATGAGCTTCCTCGGACCAAAACTACTCATGAAAATAGACAACCGTTTACGTGAGGCTTTTCCACATAACCAACACCAAACATTTGGTGGAATTTCCATCATTCTAATTGGTGACCTAGGCCAACTACCACCATTAATGGATATCCCAATATATGCGTCACACTCTAGAGCCCTCATACTTTGGCACACATTTACTATTGCAATTACTTTGGACACAATTTTTCGTCAACAAGGCCAAAATCACTCCCAACAATGCTTTCGAAAAATCCTACAAAATATAAGAGATGCTCAACCACTAAAAGATGATTGGGAAACACTCATGAATCAGACAAACAAATTGCTATCAACCAAACAAAAACAAGACTTCAACATATCGACCCATATATTTGCTACCAATGACTGTGCCAAATTACATAATAAAAATATGCTTAAACAATTAAACCTCCCAATTGCAATTAGTTCTACTCAAAATTCTGCACAAAACTATTCTGATCATAATGAAGATGACCAACTTCAGCAAGAGGTCCTTCTATGCATAGGGCAACAAATCATGTTAACAACAAACCTATGGATACAAACTGGACTTTTAAATGGATCACTGGGACAAATTACATCTATCGTCTACGATACAAATACAAGTCCTCTAGAACTACCAAACTATGTTATTGTTCATTTTGAAAATTACAATGGCCCAACATGGGATACACAAAACCCAAAACATGTTCCTATCATTCCAATTACCAGAGGCAACCGTACACAACTACCATTAACTATGGCTTGGGCCATAACAATACACAAATCCCAGGGACTCACACTAAAAAAAGCAACTATAGACATTGGAAAAAAGGAGAGGCAAGGATTGACACTTATAGCAATATCAAGAGTCAAATCTATTGACAACCTTCGAATAGAACCACCGTTCTCTTTTGAAAGATATTGCAAAATGGAAAACAACAAATACACAGCTGCCAGGAAAAAAGAAGAAGCACGTCTACAACAACTATCACCCTTTCCATAAAGGTAACCACACTTTTTTTTCATTATTTCAAACTATGCTATATTGCTCCAATTATGTAAATAATTCTATGATCACATTTTTCTTTTAACAGATAAACAATACATCATTCTTCAAACAACAGCCATTCTCACAATTCAAAAGCTATAGCTATATTATGTAAGTGCACATTTACAAATCTTCTTTTTCTTTCACTAAAATTGGTTCAACAATTTAACTTTATATAGTATTTTTGTTTGTTTCAAATTAATGTTTGTTTTTTGATACAATTATATGGAAAAGTGATATATGCTTGACCAAATACACAGAAATCTAGCTGTCACATTCAACCATTAAACCCTTCCACGAATTTAATATGACTGTGGTGTTCTCTTGCAAATCAAACAAAAGCATTTGTCGAAGTATTGAACAACTTTTGCAAGCCTCACAACTACAGCATATGATGAATTTTCACTATTTTTCAAAAACCTCGAACACAAAGATCTTTGCTAACTTTGTAATAAATACATACATTACGATTATCTTATTATCATCTCCCTATCATTTATTTGCTTTCAATTTTTGGTGACAAACAAAAATTTTAGGACATGAATTAATGTTATTTTCTGTTTACAACAATGTAAAAAAAAACACACATTATTTCTTCATTGTTTACTAAACTTTATTCAAATCTTTATGGAAAATTGTTATCAGATTTCGTATTATGTTTCCTATTTGGTCATTGTTTACTAAAGTTTATTCATAATTATATGGAAAATTATTTTCAAATTTTGGATTAACTTTCATTCACAATAGTGAGTTGTATTTTATGTTACACCTAACATTTATTTCCTTTCAATATTATGCAAAAAATTAAAAGCAAATTTCACACATATCTCAACAAATATAACTTGCAAAATACCCTCATAACCTAATGTTTCTTATCCACAAGTTGTTATATATAACAAAATTCACCTATTTTTACTTTTGGCAATTTTAAAAATCCTATCGGCTTATCATTGTACGCACAAAAGTGCACAACTGCTAGTATTTAAATATATTATAAATTCATTTAGAAACCAACAAATAGCAATAATTATATTCTATCTTACCTTTGATATAGTTGTAGAATCTATCTCTCTTACTTACACCTCACATATTAGAAAATAAAAATATCAACCTTTTGTTTGATGAAAAATAAATGGATAAAACAATATTAAAATTATAAAAAGAATTATATTGGATGTCATTTTTGTAATGAATCATATCTTCATACATCTCAAATATTGAAAATAGCAACTTTTTATTATATATTTTTATATTATAAAATCATTTTGAAATTTAAAATTTAAAATAGAGTTGAACTTATCTTTGATTTCAATGGTGGATCCTATCTCTCATTCTTACACCTCATATCAAAGTGGATTCTAAAAATATGGAAATAATAATTAAAAAATAGCTTTTATTAAAAATGATGTTTTGTATTTAAAACTTAAATCAAACTAAATACAAATTTAAATAATAAAATTTGAACTATTTTCAACAATTCAAAATGGAAGACAAGCAATTGTGGTTCATCTTTTTATTTTCTCCAACAATTCAATACATGTATATTTTAGTAAGTTTCTAAATTAAATTGGATTTGTTTAAATTTAGAAGTTACCAGATTTTATCAATGATAATTTATAATTAATAATTTTTTAAGAATAAATTAATATGTTAATATGTTTTCCCATCTCATCCAGCATTAAGAATGCAGTCTCAGAAAACCTAAATTCACAGAGTTATCTTATAACAATATTTAAATTATTCAAATTTAAAACTAATGACAATATCTCTATTGAAATCTCCATAAGTCACACCTTCAATATTCTCACAAAGGAACAATAATTTGGATAATAATTAGGATTGATCTATCAAGACCACGAAATTCACTAGCAACGATCTCATACAAATACTTGTCGGTAGAGTTTCTCGTGCACATAGAATTCACAACGAGTTTCCTCCTTGCCGAACTGCTTGAGCTCTCAGCTCTACGACACTCCTAGCTCCCCACACTGCGGCTCAACACGGTCTCTACACTCGGCATCGGCCCCAACTCTTCTTTGCATGATTCGACTCTTCAACCCAAGCTCCCCACGGCGCACTCGGAAGTCACTGTCATTGCGCTTATCATCATCACCATAAAAAATACTACAACATATGCCAACATGTTTGTTTCTCCAATTTACTGAGACAGATCACCCAAATTACCTGAAAAGATAGAGCCCATAAATATAGAAGTGAAGCAAAAGGGAATAAATTTTTTTCTCTTCAATGTCCACTCTCTTCCACTGCCCCACGCGACTCTTGGATTTCTAAAAGTAACTGTCAAATCTTCAATCTTCCACCTACTGCAGTTACATTGTGACGCCTTTATCATTTCAACCACTTTGTGTTCCAGCATTCTAATCATTTCATTTTCAAATACCCTGGCTCTTTGAATGCTTTGCAACTGTAAGGGAGGCCAATCATTTCTTTTTTATGTACATGGATCTATCAATTTGTGCTGCCACTATAAAGACGCTTTTCGACGTAATAAAGTTTTTATTTCCAAGGGATGAAATCTTTTTAGTCAACTTTTTCTGTGCAGCAAATTTCTTGTCAAAAGACCAAATCTAAGTTCATTTCACTTCATTTTCTTGAAATGTGAGTTCTCTTGTATGCCTATCAAATGCCAAAAGCACATTCAAGTGCAGTGTAGATTCATTCAAGCTATCAAATAAGTGGTATGGAATGAATCTATACTGTAAGATTATCCTAACTATTTGAGCAAGTTCAAGCATTTTTATCTTTTAATATRAAGTATATGAATAATGATTCAATATACTATTTAAAAATTGTTTTATGATGTTTAATTTGCTACTATCATTTAATAAATAATTTAAATTTAATTTAGATTTATTTTTATTATATTTCAAAGTTATTTTACACTGCATTTTATTTTATTTTCTTAATAAAGTTTCTTTATTTACTTTACAACATTTTTAAAAAGGGAGTGGTTTTTCTTAACAATATTTTTAGTCTTCTTATTTTGATTCTTCCTATAATAAGAATACTTAAATCCTTCCCTACTAAAATTGTGTGGGATTAGATTGTTAATTAAATTTATTTTATATGAATAAAATTGTGAGATATAAATGAATTTTAGATTCTTACATTTTCAAATAATGTTCACAATGGAAATAGAATTGTGATATTTCTATCACGATTTAATTTTTTAGTTTTGAGTCAAACTCATTGATTGAGTTTGTCTTAAAAACTACACAGTTCAATGTTGATAGCAATATCACAATTTGATTTGCCATGAAAAATATCTCCTATGTATCAATGGAAATAGAAGTTAGAAAGATAAAATCAACAAACACTATTTGTTGGTAGGAAATAAGACAAAATCAAATTGATGGATTAGGTTAAAACCCCTTTCGGTATATTGATCTAATCTATATTATTTTGAATACCCAAAAGATAATTTTAATAAGATAAAAATCCCTAAACCAACAATACAATAAGATTAAATTACATGTGATGTTTATAAAAGATCATAATTGTATGAGAACGGTTCCTTCCTATACACATCCACACATCAAGAATGTGAAGATATAAAGCATTATGGATTGTAAAATTCAAAAATTTCAAGTTACTATTATGGATTGCGAAAATTGATGAAACTAACATATCTATATTTGAACAAATTTATGTTAAAGAGACTAAGAGATATCACTATGAGACAACTATATTATTTGCCCATTATTCTACTTAAATAAAATAAAACAATAATAATTAAAGTGATAATTAGTAATAATCATAATTGTAAACATTTTATGATACATGCTTCTATTTATGTTTATTTGGACCATTATGGTAAATGATTGTATAATTTAATATTGTCAATAATGATAATTCAAAGAGTAATGTAATGAATTTTTTATATATGAAAATTAATTGCATTATAGGTACAATTGAAGGATATAAGTTTTACAATATTTCAATCCTGGTTCGTCAAGAAATATTTTAACCTCAACACCTCAAAATTTTTCTATTAAACAAAAAAAACTTATTGAATGTAACATAGCCTAGACCTTAGCATTTTGATACTACATTAATCCTTTTACACTTGATCTTGTGTTCATCATTATGTCTCTTTTTTAGTTTGTGTTGAAAATTATGTCTCTTTTGAGAGAGAGAGAGAGAGAGAGAGAGAGAGAGAGAGAGAGAGGATAATTAGGGCTCAGAATAGATAGAAACGGTGATGGGGGAAGGAAGACGAGAGAGNCACTTAATCCTTTTACACTTGACTTGTGTTCATCATTATGTCTCTTTTTTAGTTTGTGTTGAAAATTATGTCTCTTTTGAGAGAGAGAGAGAGAGAGAGAGAGAGAGAGAGAGAGAGAGAGAGAGATGTATGTATACAATCATTTATACATATATCTATATAAATATATGGGGGTAAAAGCACAATAAGCTGTCACCCTTTTATAAAGGAAAAGGTTAACAACACTAAAACTGTAAAACTTCAAGGGAATAAAAGTCACATTTCTTTTGAGAATTTGCAGTTGATGTAAACTGATAAAATGTGTGAAATAGGATGAATTGTATGCCTATAAATTTTTTAAAAAAATTGAATAAATATTAATATGCTTTTTGAAAATTTTTGGTCTATTGTTTGTTTCCTTAAAAATATTGCAAATCAAGGGGTTTCCCGCCAAATCATTATGAGTAAAATTTTTTTTCCTCCAATTTCAGATATATTTTAGATAACATGTATAGCTAGTGCAGAAAAAAAGAAAGAAGTGTTTTCAATCTATAGTTTGCCCGTTATAAGTATTCAAAGTCGAACTTACCTGAAATCAACAGTTATTGTATCAATCCACTTTTCCCCTATCAAAACTATACCAAAATCCAAATAAATTATATATTTTTTAAGAGCACTCTCTTCTCTAGTGTTGTACATGATTTTAAAAATTTTCTGAATTGATTTAGCATTTTTTTATATTTTCCAAATCAACGACTTCTCAGAACTTAATATACCTATATGTAGTTTTTAGCATATTTATTCAATATTTTGTAATTGAAATAATATAAAATTTATATGTCCAGAATTGTAGTTCCAAGATCTAGAAAATGGCACTTTTACTTTCATGACATTTTATATTTTGAGTAGAAAATGGAAAAACATTTAAGTGTAAACTTCTAGTTTTTTAATGTTTTGGGGGGTTTGGCTACTAACATGGCATGCCACCTAGGTAGACTCGGCCGAGTCTGATTGGGCCGAGTCTGACTGGGTCGAGTCCCCTTATCCCCTCAATGTGCAAATGAGGGGCTTTGAGTTTATTTCTGTATTAAAATAATCCCACAGACTGGGCCGAGTAGGCGTCATTCGATGTCGCGTGCCCCCTACATGGACTCAGCTGGGTTAGACTTGGCCGAGTCTGACTACGCCTAGTCCCACTCGGCTGAGTTAGTCGAGTTAGCATAAAAGGCGTCACTCGATCGTGCTTTTACCCATGTATATAGAAATATAGATATGCATATAAACATACATAGACACATATTATATATGTAAGTCTATACATATGTGTAGTGTAGGATAAATTTACAAGCTGCATACATTTTTATGTCTTCATAACCCATGCAGGTTATGTAAAACTCAAAATGATGCTTTTAGTTCTACATAACCCACACATATTATGTAGAATTTGAAATTGTACTTTTTGTTGTGCAAAAACTGTGTGGGTTATTTGGCACGTAGGAGCCCGTATGCATTTTGGCTTGGTAAGAGGGTTAGAAAATGACCTTAAGGCTTCCAAACCCATTTTTCTCCATTTTTTGTCTCTTTACACATTTTTTCATCTTCCAAGACAATTTCTTGACTTCATCCTCATTAGGTTTACAAATGATCAAGTGGGTATCTCTAAATTACCACCATAATCTCACAGGTGTTCTCAGCTTTCCAACAATATAAACATTTGTATTTTTGGACAACATTATCGTAGTAAACTTTAATTTTCTTTAATTTTAGTAGACACTGGTCTTTGACACAAGATGGAGAGTATTTTCAAGGTTTTTAGGTCAAAATAGGTGTAAGATATCTCTAGTCAACTGCTACACAACTTCACCGATTGCGGTAAAGTGAAAGGTTGATTGCGGTAATTTATCACCGATTGCGGTAATAAATGTGTATGATTGTGACAATAAACAAGTTTAACTGCGGCAGACTTCCGTCAATTGAGGAAAAGTGCGAGCAATTGCGGTAAATGGGAACAGCCTCGAAAAAGACTAGGAGATATGTATCACTGTCTGACAATTTTGATTTTCAAGAACAAGGCTTCTGATTTGCAAGACAGTTTGATGTTGACAACCCTAGACTTTAACACGTTTGACTCGTTTTGAAAATTGGATGTTTGTTTTTTGTTTTAGAAATTGATCAAAGAACAAGCACAATAGACACTATGTTTTGAAGAATGAAGACTAACAATGTGTATGTTCTACAACTTTTTCAAGTTGCAAGGTTTTTATGAGGTCTCAACAATGAACAGTCAGATTAATCTAGGTCAATGGCTTCAGAATACAATGTTATAGGCCCAATGCTTGAATGTCCGTTAGCTCACACAACAATTGTCATGCTACTAGGACACAAAGGTCCACGATGTAGGTGCCTGTGTTTTTTCCGTTGCCAAGTATTGTTGTCGTGGAGTGAAGATCTCTTTCACTACACAAATACTGTGGGACACATATGTTGGGAATCTTGGGGGGAAATTTCGCAACCCCTTGCACTATAATAAGGTATTTGTTTGGAGGTAAATCAGATTAGCCTCTAATTAACAAGGTTGTAGTAAGGGTCCGTGGCGTCTCTCCAATCGGTTTGTACGTGTGTGACTTACTTGAGAGCCTAGTTGATCACATTGGCTCCTTAGGGATATTCACCCAATCTAGACTATCACCAACACACCTCGCCCAAGCTTGGCTAGATAAGACGAAACTTTGGTACGTGCCTTGTTTATATACCGATCAGAAGGATTACCAGTTTAAGGTCATTCTCCGAGGAAGAAGCGCATTCCCTGGACAGGGCTTTCTAAAAACGTATAAAGGTGTCTAATCTAACAAATTCTGCAAGTGCACCCAAAAATAAAGACACAAGGTAAATCGATTAAGCTTTGAAAGTTTGAAATGTGAGCTAAGCTACACCACCATACAAGCACAAGTGTTCAATTTTAAAGCCCAAAAGTACGTTTTGATTGCTTGTTCAATTTTAATGCACCAAATTGAGAGATTTTTTTCCTTGTTCAATTTTAGTCCTAGCGTCAATTTTAAGCCCCAAATCTGAAGTGTGAAATGTGAGATGTTTGACAAACACTGTTCTTTTTAAACCCAAATCGACAAGTGAATTCATTTTAATTTGCTTTGTTTAAACAAGTTAGCTCATCAAAAGGATTTTTACAAAATGAGAATATGTGTAACTTTTGAAATAATGAATGATATGCACCAACTACTTACCCCCTCCTGTTTTGTGGGAACTTGTCGTCCTGCAAAAAAGTAAAGAAAGTATCAGATTTTCAAATAGCAAGATAAAGATTTTGGCCCTGATTTGCAATTTTGCAGGCGATTGCGGCTATGCACAAACGATTGCGGTAAATAACAGACGATTGCGGCCCACAAATAACAATTGCAGTAAAGCACTTTCAGTTGCGGTAATGCACAATTAATTACGGTCAGGATCGGTCAATTGCGATAAAATTCTTTTGATTGCAGAACCAGTTCGTCAATTGCGGTAGAATGTAGAAAAGACAAAGACCCAGAAGACGACAGAAAAGAAATGCGAAAACCTAAAATTAGTTGCAGTATTAAACCAGTCGATTGCAGCACAATTTTGTCAAGTGCAGCAGAATAATAGCAATTGCGAAATAATACAGATATCGAGAAAAATACAAATTTTTAGGTCTGCGACCGTACGGCCGTGGCTGATCAATTCTGTTTGTTATCTTCAAGAGATATCTGGGCTGTTTGTTTCATGTCAGGTTCACCAAAATGTATGCCTCCTCGGATCGTGATCCATGGTTCCCAAGCTTTTCGAAGGCTAAGGTTAGTAGCAAAGGTTTACAAATATATAAATCCAATACACAAAGCTACTAATGACAAATAACTTAAGACGTAATCAATAAAATGTACAAGCAAAGAGAAGAAAACAAATGAGTGCAAACCCCAAAGTGCTTGAAGCTTCTATTGTCTCTCTCTACTCCTTCCGAAATGATATTTTTGATGCTCGGTATTGGTGTGGGCAATGTCTATGACTTGAGAAGCGTCAAGAATTTGATACTTGAAATGTGTGTGTGTGTGTGTGTGTGTGTGATCGCAAGATGGCTTGAATGCTAGAACCAATCTGACATAGTAATGGCGCACGAAAGCTTGAAATCCTGGATCCTTCAAATGGTTATGAAGGGTTTATTATATAGGAATTGAGGATGGAATGAACGATTGAGATCAATCCTAGAGATAGGGAGATGAATGATTAAGATCAAAGGGAAATGGAGAAGCCGTCAGTAAACTCCACCTCTTCAATTGGTAAAGAGGAGATAGAGTTTGGTTGACTGGAGAGCTAATTGTGAGTTACCTTTTAGAACTGAAGAGGTGGGTGGAGTTACCCATGTGAACTGGAGAGATGGG